>JAEAOA010001852.1:1292500-1370000 GCA_016746295.1 Potamilus streckersoni
ACATGTACTCTAACACGAATACAAATACTCATTGGGTTAGAGACACAGAGACTCTAACACTAATACAGTTACTCATTTGGTTAAGAACATAAAAACTCGAACACGAATACATATAACCATTGGGTTATGGACTCATATACTCTAACCCGAATACAGTACTCATTGGGTTAGGGACACAGAGACTCTAACACTAATACAGTTACTCATTTGGTTAAGAACATAAAAACTCTAACACGAATACATATAACCATTGGGTTATGAACACATATATTCTAACTCGAATACAATTACTCATTGGGTTAGGGACACAGAGACTCTAACACTAATACAGATACTCATTTGGTTAGGACTTAGAGATTCTAACACGCATACATATACTCATTAGGTTAGGGACTTAGACACAGTAACACGCTTGCAGATACTCATTTGGTTAAGGACCTAGGGACTTTACCACACGTACAGATACTCATGCTCAGAACTTGATGAATGTCCTATCATGGATGACATGCTTTTCAACGAAATGTCAATATACATAATGCATAAGAATACATTAAATGTTTTTGTATAAGTTGCTGGGCAGATTTAGATTGTTAAATTTCGATTGTGCAAAATAATTATATAAATTCTTTATGCATATAACACAAACTAATAAAGGCCTTAGTATCAATATCAATCAAAAAGATAAAAGCAATAAATATGCATCCTCGTATCACCAATTTCCTAATCTTTGTATATTGATCCAACGTAATTAAGATAATACAAATCTGATACTCAGATGTCATCAATAAAATCGATGAGGTCAAGGATATGATAAATACAAACACAAAAAAATCCAGCATATATGAGCAGGAAATTAGGAAATTACTTCTGAACGTCTAACCTGTGAATGTCTTCCATAAAACATTAATCAAATTCGTGGACATCGTAGATAAGGCTGAGAATTCTAAGACATATTGGGTTATAGTGTTGATTATGAAAAACAATAAATCGTACCGTTATGTCCAACAAACAATAACGTTGTACGTCAACTATACCAACAGCCATGCTATAAGCTTATTGCTAACTTGCTAACAAAAGTAGCCACTGTTCTTGTAGCAGCATGCAGTCTTGTCAACTGGACTGACTCCTTATAACTGGAACTGTTCTAAATAGTTAAATTTATTTAAGATAAGTCAAACTGGAAATTTATACTTTCAGGATATCTAAAATAGCAACATCAATACCTTTTTCTATTGGACACACTTATTCCTTCGATTAGCGGAAACAAGGCCTTAAAACGTTGCACAAGGACCCACAGTAAATACAAGTTTAAAATACTGAATTCGATGACTTTCTTAAACATTAAAAGTGAACTGCCAAATAATAATTTTATCTGCGCTGAGACTGATATTAGTACCGTACCATGTTTTCTTTGGACATTTCCAGAACTCCAGACCATGCAGAGTAGCTCGGTATGTTTGGGTAAATCAAGTCAAAAAATCCAAAGATCTTGAAATCTTTATACTAGATCGGATCTAGTTCTTGGTAGTTTTTGTATGGAAGATCCACAAGAGAACATGGAACATCAACAAGAGAATTACAAAGCCATGCCTTATCTACTCTTTCTTAGACTGTGACGGTTGTTCTACGGTGTGTTGTTCTGTCATAGCTCAAAATAGCATTTAAACTGGAAGATGATCACATCTATAATAACCATTACAAATCTCAGTGACTTTGTGAGAAGAACAAGAATATTAAAATAATCGAAAATTAGTAAATTCTTCATTATTATTCAGTGTATGGATACAAATAATAATAATAATAATAATAATAATAATAATAATAATAATAATAATAATAATAATAATAATAATAATAATAATGCATTTTTCTTTATGAAGAAAAATAAAAAAAAAACAAGCAGACTAAATGACTTTAAACTCCACCACGAAGTTAGATCAGTGCATTGTTCCACGTTTCGAAATGAAGCATTTGGTGTTTGCCATTCTTTCATTTTGTATTAACTAAGAGGAATTACAGGGCCAGGGAGAATACATCTTTTTGGAAAGTCAATTTAACTGGAATGAGGTTTGAGAAGTTTGTATAAACTATGGAGGATACTTGGCAAAACTAGAATCGAATTAAATATAGCTGGACGAGTTCAATATGAAGTTACGTTGGAGTTCAATATTTTAAAATATTGCACGATTCTGACAATGTAAAGTGAACGGAGAAAAACAATGAGCATATAATAATTTTAAGATATTTACTTGCGCGCAACTTCATATTGAACTCACATATATCCAATCGTGTACTAGGAACTACTTTGTAAACAAATCATATTCCCTCTCGTAGTAGATGCTTTACGTTTTGGTTGATTAAATTTGTTCCTGAATGAACTAAATGAGATGTTTCGTGGACTTCCACATACCAGTTATTTTGGCACATTCTGCGTTAACATTTTTGATACAATTTTTCAGATTTAGGCTAGCTGTAAATGCAGATAGGGTCCTTGCAAATAACATGCAAAGTGTCAAGGCATAAACTATCTTCTTTAGCTGGTAAAAAAAATGTCAAAAAATATACTCAATTTTGCATCCTGAATTTTCCCAAAATGTGCTTTCTTAGTTATGCAAACCTGAATTACATGAGCAACGTCATGAGTTCTCAAGCTTGATTACACATTTCAAAATTGTACTGTAATTTCGACTACATTCTAAATGCAATTATATCCTCCTTACTGCACTCAAAATGACATAAATATTAAATTTCATAGCGTCTTTTCGCTAATTGCAATTGAAAGACTTCATATTTTCTCCCAAGGTCGTGAAGTATATCCATCCGAAAAACTCGTTCATATTTTTCCATACAAATGCAGTAACCGATAAATACATTTAGACGACTATAAACCTATTCCACATTTACATAATTATTCTAATAGCAAATCCTTGTGCAAATGTGATATCGGACATACAAACTTGGAAATAAATAAAGTAAAGAGTATACATATACAGCATTGGCCAAGCACATACAAGAAATAGTTCCCAAAACTATTTTAGTGTTCATCACTGGAATTATTTTGTGGAGAATGTGATGAAAGACAGTGAACTAAACAAAATATACAAACAGTGTTTATGTAAATGGCTATAAAATGTTTTACTTTTATAATAAGAAATTTGTAACACCTCTGGAGTATATTGATCGGGTATAGAAAGACTATCGACATTTAGAAACAAAGAGTATTGGAGAGGACTTAAGATAGATTACTTAACAGGACTTTCAACTTTCAGAAACAAAGATTAACCGAAGAGAATTATAGAACCGGAATAAGAAAAGCGGATTTGGGCTTCAGACTCTTCGTTGCTGTCATGGCAGAGACGGTACAGAGGTCGACCCACATGGAAGTGCATGAAACGTACAAACCGGACAATCAGTTGTCTTTGAAATTTATAATGAAGGTTAAGTATGTCTTTTCTTGGTCTAATTTATTAACGTTTGAGCACTTTTAAAATTGCTTCTAAAAAGTGTTACAGAAGTATGAACTTGAGAATGTCTGTAGGGAACCTTTATATTACTGTATAGGAAATTAATGTTTAAGACAGGAAGTGACATACATACATACATACATACATACATACATACATACATACATACATACATACATACATACATACATACATACATACATACACACGCATGTACGCACGCACTCACACACACGCACGCACACACACATACATACATACATACATACATACATACATACATACATACATACATACATACATACATACATACATACATACATACATACATACGTACGTACGTACGTACGTACGTACGTACGTACGTACGTACGTACATACATACATACATACATACATACATACATACATACATACATACATACATACATACATACATACATACATACGTACGTACGTACGTACGTAAGGCTATTTCAAATCTTGGTAAAATTGAATATCTTATTTTTTCATTTACTTACATGTCCTTTCCATCACTAAAGGCCTTCATTTGGCGGCTGTAACTTCTTGCAGTCCATTTCCCATGTGGTGTATCATTTCGTCAACAAAAGAGGAATTACTTTGCCGCAGCATTCAAATATATCTTTGACCATTTAGCCCCATAGATATTGTCAAGAGGTGGCGACATGATGTGATCTCCCCTCTCCTTATGGTTTTTAGTGACCATCATCTAGAAGACGATCGACCACGGTGTTAATGCCCGGATTGAGTAAACAATCAAATAAAATATGAAAATAATGGATAAATAAAAGGGATCTGAGCAAAGATATAGAATAGGACAACACAAGCCACATTATGTAAAATATAGTAATTTAATCACTTACATAAATAAAAAAGAAATCAAACATGACATTTGAATGATTCACTTTCTCTTAGAAATAGTTACAAACTGTTATGCAATATTCATTTAGCCGTTCTGTTATAGTGGGAGAACAAATTTCATAATATATAACATTTCGAGTGATTGATGGAACTCCGATTGCCCAGTCTTTTCTAAATTACTCTTGGTGATATTTTCAGCTGAACTATAGTATGACAGTGAACGCACGTTTCTAAGGCTGCCGTAAATTTTACTCTATTTGCACCAGCTATCATCACCTAGGGCAAAGGTGTACAATCTACAGCCCATGGGTCTGATCCAGTCACTACCTGGTTTTATCCGTTAATTTAAAGCATAGTATATGACTTTAAAAGTCACTTATCCGGCTCACGGCATAGCGGAAGTTACTCAAGGGTGATATTCGACTTCAATCTTTGCTAACTTAACAAGAATGCCCGAATTTGTGTTTCGAAGGTCTTTGTGACTTACCAGTCACCTGGAAATCTGAAGATGTTTGTTGTAACGGATGCAATGTTTGACATGAGAAGTCAAATACAGATCTGTGTTCATATGATTATGGCAGACTACACTGATAAAATATACAGTATCTTTGTTGAAAATGTGACAGCTTAAACTGTAATAGTTTAACCTTCAACAGTGACGAAATTAACTGTTACAATAACCATTAGTTATTTTGTTGTTTTCATGTCAAAACCCTTCCATTTGAAATCACACCCCTCCAACGATTTAAAAAAGAAAAGCATAAAGGATATTAAAATTCATGAAACTTCTCTAATTGATTAATTTATTGACAATTTCTAACCCGACTTTCGCCAAAGCGTCCCTAACACTGTCGAAGTATTGGTGTTTGAACGCAAACGGAAGATCCCGATGTAAACAAGCAAAAAGACTGGTCGCTATCCAAATTCTGGTTTAGAATAGTCTATTTCAGGACAAACTGTGTAGTCTTCATCCAATATCTGCAATGTCTAATGTCAATTATAGGCTTGTTCAAAAGTAACCAAAGAAATGAATTAAGACAACAAGCTTTGTGAGTTTTAACAAATATAATTTATTTCCCTAGAAAACACAGTGAAAAGGTGAAAATATGAAATAGGACTTATGGTTTGTGAAGAAAATCCAAACATCTATCCTAGAATTTTGAAAATGTATAAGTTCTATCAATAAACAATTCTAAGTGAATCTAGTATGAATCTCAAGTTGGCTCCGAAATTGGAGGATAATGAAGTCCTTACATAAATGTCCAGAATTACACGTTGAACCACAATTTGTACTGTACTGTTCCAATTTAGAATAAATTTCACTGAATGCCTTTGTCCTAAACCACTTGTGTAGTTCTCCAGGGTAAAAATATTATTTAAAAAGGAGGAAGAACTCATATAGCTGTCATCTATAACAAGACACATCTCACGCTCTAAAGGTGTAAAGAAAAATAAACTCCAGCACAAGATAAATAATACCTTCTTCTCAAGGTATACGAACGACTTTGGTTATTTCACAGTGACCTAAGTGTTTTTAAACCAAACTAAGACGTCACTTCATGCACGTGCACGAAGAACGGGTGGTTATTTCATCATCTAACAATCGCAATGCACGAAGTAATCACATATGATTAGAAAATGTCATTGGCCACAACCAATCGTTTACTCCGGTTGTTTATGAAGTTGGTAATCTTACATAATGCTTAAGTAAACCGAGTCATAGTTACATTCTAAATAAACACGATGTTTCTTTCAAAACTACCAGATCCCATGGACTTATTCATCATAATAATAAAATATAATGACACGAAAATGAAATAAAAAGAATTTAAATTTTAACATACAAGTTGTTAAATTATATGGCCGTAACACTAGTTTAATATTTCTAAAACAAACTGAAAAAAGAAGTAGGAGTAACTCTTGTTTACATGTGTTCAAATAGATCTAATAAAATAAATTTCTGAATTACGGATTTCAAACACGGTGAGCAGCATTGCATTTGTTACGTGAAAACATAGATTGCCCCTAGCAAATATGGCGACAGCCTAGCTAAGGAAACTCCCGTTTGGTTCAAAACGCCAAGTTAACAGTGTTCTGGACTCTGGCGACAAACAGTTAGAACTTATGAACCAAAAAATTAAATAACTAAGCTTATATATATTTATTTATTGTAATAAAATTAAGTAGATGCCCATTTAGTTTAAGCAATTTGTAGGCTTGTGTGATTACATGTTTAATTATTGGAATTCGTTGCAGTGGGAAATATTACTTAGCACGAAATAATTAGTTAATTATTAGGAGCGAACGTCACGGAGAGAAAATGTTAGTGAGTTTCTGAGATGCCATGGTCAATGAGTAGCGAACTCAGACCCTATCCGCATGACTTTCCCGTCGTGATATAGCACTTTATAAAAAAAAACTAGTGGTGTACATCGGTGTTGTGACTGCAGCGGCAGTATTTTATGGTAGTAAATCGGTAAATTACACAGCGGGATAAGTGAGAAAGGACTCGGTAGATACCGTTTATGTTGCCATTGTGGCAAATGTGATGTAGGTTTACTGGTGTGATGTGCCTTGAAACGGTAGTTCGACTGGCCTCAGGTAGGCAGTTAAAATAGTTCGCCGTGTTAGGGATAGTTGTACAGTTTCTACGGTGTGAATTACAAGCGGAACCGAAAGTTAATATAGAGAAACTGTGGGGATGTGCGTTTGATGGCTAAATTGCAAGTTGTAAATAATGTGGTCTTGTATTGATTATTGTAAAATTTATGTACAGAATGGACACGTCTGGCTTTCCAACGTACAACTGAAGTTGTATAGAAGTCTTTGGAAATATGGGGTATACTTATGACTTCTAGCGGAATTTGAGCCCAGGGTCTTGGCACCGCTCGGTCAAGCAAAAGGCCTCTGGCTTGAAACAAACATAAGGAATGGTGTGAGAATAGTATAACTGTTTTTAATCCATTAAAGACAAATATATTTGGAAATAATTAAGAATTTATCACAGTAAATCAAAAATATCCAGCTGTTTGTCTTCTGCTCCTCCAGCACATAGGCAGTTCTTCATTGCTTAATCTAAACAAACCTTGAGAATGTCGTGAATTACTGCCGTAATCAATCTGATTCAAAGCACATCTCCACTGTCAGCATGCAGGGAAAAGTTTCGATCCAGCGAAGAAGAGGAATACGTAGCCAATAAAGAAAGATAACCTCACGCTGTCATTGTTCATCGGAATCGACCATCCATTGAACAACAATACTGTGTCACTGAATTCAATTATTTGAGTTAAGGCAGGTCCGTATTAAAGACTGAGTGAGGGGCAATGCACTCAAGATGGAAAGGGGTGGGCCTATAGATCTGCCTTGAAAGCAGTCCTTAAACAGCCCTTTATTTGTGTTTAATCATCACGGTTATATTGGGCTAAATTGAGACGATTTGTTTATATTAGTCCCTCACTATCTTAGCTGGTAAACCTTTGAGGACCCACCCTCCATCCCATGTGGCCGAAATTTTATAATGGATTTTATATCTTTGTGAATCTACCTTAGGTCTGTAATGTTGTTTTTATTCAAACAGAATTTAGATTAAAAAATTTATTTAAATAATTGTTTAATATTTGGCGTTGATCTTTTTCTTGGCATTTTTGTGTGTGGTACTTTCCAAGGTCCCCAGTCTAGTTTATCGACGTTCTCGAGATCTAAATGTTGAAATTATGGGGGTTGTTGTACTTCCTTTCATAAACACATGTCTAAGACCTGTTCCACCCCAACCCCTTTTCTTTCATTAGTAATCTTTTGCCATAATATTTCCCTATTGTCTGTGTAATTTATGTATTCTATGATATACTTTTTTTCGCCTGTATTTGTGTAAGAACTGGTGTCTAGATTATATCATGTTTAAATTGTATATCCTCAATCAAGGTTGCCCCATATGACTGAGGTGTGTGTGTGTGTGTGTGTGTATGTGTGTGTCCTTTACGTGCCCCCCTCCAGCTCTGTGTTAAGGTTACGCTACATAATAACCCAAACTTCTTGGTTGGTGCATTTTAGCTACGATCTCGTAGCCTCAACTTTTGTTGTGGTTGAGGTTACGGAGCAAAAAAAAAAAATTCTCACTTAAGTCAGAAACACAAATAGTTTAGAAATCTACTAAATACGTATAATCATTTTGTCAAAGATGTTTGGCTTATTTTAAATTTATTAAGCCCTTATACGGTAAAATAAATTGGCATAGTTATGCTAACCCCACCGTGTCCACCATGACAGATCACGCGAGGCTCTCGCCGTGACCCCTTTTTTTACATAAGGCTTGCCAGGCTATATATGGATATTCTACGCTATGGCATTAGCTGTTGAATGACATAACGCGAGAAGATGGAGAATGGATACTTGCATAAATTGCGGAATACGGTTTTGTTGAGGAAATAATTGCTTCTTGGTGGAATTTCAAAGTCACCGGTAAACCGTATTTACTTTTAATGTGCAGAATTTACGACTCAAGCCGCGCCATCTTTTTTACTACGATCTATTTACGTTTCCAAATAAGGCATTAACGTCCTTATATGGCACACAAACAAACGAGGCTGAGACCGGAAGTAGGCATTATTTGAACTAATATGGCGGACGATCAAGACGAAAATATCGGATAAGAAAGGTAAACGAGATTTTACCACTATTTCTACAATGACCAGCGATTATTCCAGTATTAAATAAGAGGACTACTCAATTTATTTCATAATATATAAAAAACATGTTCAAAAATGTAATATTAGGCTAAAAAAGAGCCAGGTGTGAATGACACCCGGCAGCTTCAGTAACACATATAGACTCATGTTAGTACTGTATCCACAAGGTAGGACTAAGGTACTAATATTACTAGGTGCATTTGTAAATGCCATGACAAAGGTAATTTGACACAGGAATGTATAGGTACAATGGATTAGGACTGAACATGGGTGGGACTGTATAGGGACAAGGAGAATTGAACATAGGGACAAGGGATTGGACCTGTATATCGACAAACGAATTTAACATAGCGACATGGGATTGGGACTGTCAAGGACAATGGGAATTTAACATGGTGGACTATCTGGGGCACTAGACAGGAATTGAACATGGATGGGACTGTCTAGGGGTAAGAGAAATTTAACATAGCTACAAGTGTTGCGACTGTACAGCAAAAAGCAGTGCCTGATTACCCAATAGGCAGAATAGGCACCGGATTATAGGCCCCACGCCTTGTATTTGCCCTGCGAGAACGGATAAAAAATAACATTGAATTGATTTGATTTGATCTTTATTATATTAGGAGAAATTTCGACTGCTTATGGGTTTCCACAGGGTTTATCCGGCATTTGGAAATTTACCATGGTGGGACTTTAACATGGGTTAGTATAGGGGAAAAAAGGTCATTGGAGAGCCTGTCTATGGACAACGGAAATTTAACTTAGCGACAAGGGACTGGGACTTTATAGCGACAAGAGAAATTTACCATGGTTGGTGCTGTATAGCAACATTGGGAATTTAACATGGTGGGACTATCTAGGGCACTAGATAGGAATTGTACATGGATGGGAATGAGGTGAGGCATTATCCATTCTTTTTCCTCTTCAGTGTTTTGCTTTTCTTCTATTTTTGGCACTTTCTGCTTTGACCTCCATAGCCAGCTTGTCTAGAAGGCACCTGGCATACACCAAGTACATTTGGAGTTCCAACAATTTCCTTTTTCTGCTCATCTTCTACTTTGTCTCGTTGATTAGCCAGACTGATTTTAATTGAATTTGAATTATATTGACTTTCGCACGTATTGTTCACGTGACAGTGTTTAGTGTATGCATGACGTACTGTTAGATTACAAGGGGAAAGGAAAAAGTGCCTCATCCGCCAGGCTTTAATGTCCTCAAAGATGACTGCTAAATTAGCCCAATATGTTTCGCTTATAGTCGTGTCGTGGGACAGTAAGTCCCAATCGACTATAGGAGCTGGTGAATTGTTTGTAACCAGCAGGTATCAACCAAACAGTGAGAGACGTCTGTCGGCATTGCTTGGCGATTACATCACATTTGTTCACCTGATGTTATATATATATATAATGTAATGAATTTTGAAAACGTATTGAAACTTAAGGCTAAATAAATTGTGCTTGAAGTTAACATAGGCAAGCCAGAAAGTTCTTGAGAAAGTTCACCGATTTGTTTTTATATTTTATCTCTGAATACAAAAGGGTTACGTTAAGCTCCAGTCGCATTTGACCGGGTCATTTTACCGGTTCAGCGACATGCATGCTATAGAAACTCCGACCGTAGCAGTTCAAAAGTGGCGCACGTTAAATAATTGATTTTTCAAAGGAAGCTAATTGCAGCATATTTTAGGCTAGTGAAATATTATGATAAGACATGATTATTTGGAGAGAAATCTAATAACAGTTATCTCCAAATGGTCAGAAAAATTATGGGCGTATAGTTTGGAACACTGACAATTTAAGAGTATTGAATTGCCCAAATTCCTATGTCCGATTTTTCTGGAAAGAAGACTTAAGTCGACTCCGGGGATAACTTAGAGAGTACTGCTCCTCGTTAAAAGGGAACTATCAGAAAAGGGACCAGACAGCTGTCTTAAAAGGTATGACAGGCTATAGCCTAGGACATGGTTGTATACAAAACGGTATTAAGGTACACAATTTTAGTTTCTATTTTAATATTCTATTTCATTTGTTTAGTTTGTTTGCAAGTGTGTTGATATGCTTATGATTCACGCCTGCATCGTGCATTCCTTTCGTAGTACTCTATTGATGTGTTAGTTTTATTATATTTAATTCTTTGATTTTACAATTATTAAGTATATACATGTACCTCCTTTTGTTGGTAACGATTCTCTCATTGCCTTGTGCTTTTGGTCATTTTCCATGTAGAACTCGCCTTTCAGTTTGGCCGTGTCGCCATAGTACTATTGCCATAGTCCCGTTTCTTTGTTGCTGCTGATACCCTTATGAGTTGTTTGTTAATGACTCCCTTTTAGCGTGGCAATTGTTGCCATATTCCTGTTTCCCTTGCCGTTGTTGGTATCCTTGACTTTCATACTGTTGCTAGTGCATATGTGTTTTCCTAGTTTTCCGTTTTCTTTGTGTCTTTGGATCAGGTTGGGACTTGCTTTTTAGCCGGCGTTTTTGCCATAGTCCTTGTTCCTATTAGTTGTTTTGAGGAGTCGCCTTTTGGCTTGGCCCATGTTGCCATAGTCCTGTTTCCTTTTGTTAGTTTTGGTGTCCTTAAGGGTTCCGTTTCCTTTAGACTTGGCAGTTGTTGCCATGGTCCTGTTGTCCTGGTGCTCTTTTCATTTAATTCTTTTAGATTCGGGTTGGATACTTGCTTTTTAGCTGGCGTTTGCCATAGTTCTTATTGACCTGTGAATGATGAACGCTTTCGTTTATATGTCTCAAGCACGGACGTGAATAAAAACAACCCCTTACAACAAACTGAAAATTATGAAAGTCGCCTACGCTAACTTAGAGGCTTTTGCGACTAGTTTATGCTCAATGACTGAGCTTTTTCAATTGATCGATGTTTTTGGAATAATGCCCAAAAAACACCGCGTATATGTACGATGTCCGTACTTTTCAACAGCCTTGTTAGTGGTAGCATAATTAGAGGTTAGAGGTTGGGTGGGGTAGACGGAAGAGTAAAAGAGAATGTACCCACACAAAAATAAATTTACATGATTACACACACACACACACACACACACACACACACACACATATATATATATATATATATATATATATATATATATATATATATATATATACACACACACATACATACAACATATGTATTGAACTTTTTAGTTGTTTTGGTATTTTATATATATTTAGTATACATATACACATGTACGTACATACGTATTCATAAATATATATATATATATATATATATATATATATATATATATATATATATATATATATATATATATATATATATATATATATATATTAAAGCGATGTGATTTAAATTTGAACAGACCGGGGCTAAGCGCCCTCTTAAAGGGACTGTGGCCCAGCCTGGAGTCATAAGCAGTCGCAGAAGTACTCAGTGCAAAAAGCGACTATAATCCGATATATATGCGTCAAGACATCATTTATATTTCTGAAAACAAGATAGCTAAAAAATGATCCCGGATTACAGCACCTTCCTCCTATAAAGACCGACCCTCTCTTTCCCTGCCGGACATTTTGTGTCTGAGTGGGTGAATTCTAAATCACATGTCACGTGGGACAATAATATCCCGAAAACAGACAAATCAATCAACACACTATGTGTGCATTTAAGCGATGGCGGACGCGGCACTATTCCGTCTCCCATGAAAAAACAATTGGCCTCTAGTGGAGGGATGAACCGGTCGCGAATATGACCTAAATCCAAGTAACGTAATGGAACATTCGCATCATTCAACTTTGAATAAATAAATGGCGAGTAATATAGCAGAGAAAATGAGCAATCTGCAAAACGTGGTGGATGATACAGTGATGGTGGAGGAATTTTTCATTAGGATACAGTATGGGGTTTATAGCCAATGCAGACTGAGTATGGAAATTAATAATTTGAAAAATGCCAAGGACACACTGAGAAATAATTGGACAAGAAAAATAAGAAAAGGAATACATAGAGGACAAAAAGAGAATGAGATTACGGAATGAGAGTATGGAGAAAGAAGAGGAAAATGAAAAGAGGAAAAAAGAGGAGGACGAAAAGGAGAGAAGAAAATAAAGAATGCAGAAGAGAAAATCAGATGTTGGTGGAGGAAAAGAAGAAATTAGATGAACAAGAAACCCAAAGGACGTTTTCAGGGCCACTCATATATGTCGAAGAGATTTCCTCTCTTGTCATATTTGTCTTAGTTTATTCCTGTATGTAAGTGTATCAAGTTATATGTCTCGCTCCGCCAGGCGATGTTTGTGGCTTTTGATATGAACGGTACGAGTTTCCGTCAGGCGATGCTTTTTTTGTATGATCGGTACGGGTTCCCGCCCCGCAAGGCGATGTTTGCGTTTGTTGGTCAGTACCGCGTGTAAGTTCGTTCCAGCCCCACCAAGCCTTATAGCTTTTTTCGCGCTGTTACTATTTGTCCCGATTGAGGTCATCCGCTTGCAACATTGTTGCCAGTGTCCAGTACCGGGACCTTATCCCACCTGTTCCATTCATATTGTTTCAATACAGGCCCAACCTATGTTCAACTTTCACGTGTCCGTATCCAGGCCCAAACTTTGATCCGTATAAATCTTGTCCAGTGGGTCTTGTAATGGTAATTCACGTTGTTCGTTGTGCCCCCATCACTATTTCAGGACCAGTGAATATTGGGGCTATGATTTTTTTGTACATTGAAGGTGTTCATTAATTGCTATTGAATTAAGGCAGATAATATGTGACTATGATCACTTGAATCCTGATGTTCCAACTCAAACATACAAAATCTACCATGAAGTTTAAATTGTAGATTTTACACCTCTGAATAACATCATTACATGATGAATCCTCTCGATCACGTGTTGAAAAAAAATTGAATATTTGTTGGATAATGATTGTATTGAACCAAGTAAACGTAAATAGAATTCACCACGTATTCCTGTTCCGAATCTATATAACACTTTCTATATGTGCACTGAGTAAAGAAAAATGAAAAGTATTGGCTAAATTGGCAATGCAAAATGTCATTCGACAAGTTAAAAGGCTTCTTGCAGATTCCACTTAAGGATAGAGCAAAAGATCAGAAGGACTACTAATATAAAACAATTCTGTTTGGTATGAAATATTCTCCCTTAACATTACAGCATTTCATGAACATGGCAACATCTGGTATAGATGTCTGTGATGCGTACATCGATGAAGTTATATGTAGCAATACATGGGAAACTATCAGTAAATTCTTTGATTGACTGAGTGAGGCAAATTTGACAAAATATTTCAGTAAAAGTGAGTTGTTTCTAGATTGTGTTTGAAGGACATATTATGGGACACAGTTAAGTCAAGTCTGTAGAAGTTAAGGTTAAAGCTATCACGGAATTATCAGTGCATATCACTAAAAATTTAGCTGGTGCATATTTTGGGCATGACTGGATATTATTGGAAATTTTCCTCAAATTTTTCCATAACTGCTACCCCCTGACCAATTTGTTTAGTAAGAAAACCAAGTTTATTGGTCTGACAAATGCCAGGCTGCATTTGATAAATTAAAGGCTGTAATTAAAAGTGCATCAGTTCTTTCAGCTCCAGATTTCAAGCAATCATATATGATGTCTTTTGATACAAGTGATGTAGGGGTTGGTGGTATATATTCTTTTGTGTTATTCACGGGGTATCTTCATATGTAATTTTATTGTTATTATGTGTTTGACTGATATGGAAAAAAGTAAAGCCTCATTACATATGCCTTTCTTTTCTTTATGATGGCAGGTGTTGTGTATATAATTTTTGTAATTCTTGGCACATAATTCTGTCTATATTATGTGTAGATTTTATTCATAGCTATTGAATATAATTATCATCAATAGCCTAGATATATTACTTTTTGAACATGGGCATAAAATTCCATTTTAAGATATTAAGAGTGTAGATAGTGTAGAATCTATAAATAGTAGCTGATGTAAATGTTTAAGAACATTAAAATTAATCGACAAATTTGCGGTAATTTCTCATTGGCTAGTGGCGTCTTAAGACCATATGGAAAGTTGTTCAAGAACAACTGCCTTTCAAAATTACAGTTGCTATTATTATCTCAATCTCTGTACCTACTTCCTGTCCATTAGTTATGCCAAATTACATATCTAATTCTGCACAGATGAAATCACACAATGATGGCATAACAAAAGGGCTCTGTTGCTTTAAATAATGCCACATGTCAAAAGCCAAACAATATATCTTAAGGTCTGTCTATTTAGGTATGGGTTGATGTGAAGCAAATAAGCAAATAATGGTATATACTCAAAAACTGTTCAGTGTGCCAGATGAACAGTAATGTCCAAATTTATAGGATCCACGGGACTGATTATTACCCTTACACTGTGTATTGTTATGATGGACTGCTTAACTTGATGATTTGGTCTAAAGCGCTGTCCGTTACGGATCACTGCCATCTCACCTCTGTCTGCGGGTGTTCAGTCCAGGATTCGGCTAATGTAGATATGTGAGAAAGCTTGCCAGTAGCTTCTCGTGGGTCGGTGGTTCTTTCCGCTGATTTTCCCGGTTTCTTCCTCCACCATTAATACTGGCCGCCATGAATAGCCTATCGTGTGCTGAAAAATGGCGTTAAGCGCAACAACAACAACTTAACTTGATGATAAAACATCAATCAAAAAGAGTTGTTCTTGAGTAATGATAATGTTCAATTTTTTTTTTCAGGATTCTACATCTTCAATTATTTAATTGAGACACAACTATGTTCAAAGCTGGTTTTGTTTCTAGTTCTGGAAATTAAAGTTAAAGATGAAGATAATGATAAAAGACCAAGGCAGTTAGTTTTAATCCTCAGCTACCACCAGTTTCTGTTAAAGCTAGCGTTGATGTCCAGACCAAATACTGTTTATCTGGTTTCTACCTATTGGCCTAAAAGATGCATTATTATAAGGGGTTGTCAAATCTCATCTTTCATTATTGTTGTTAAAAAATTTCTAAACCTAGTTTTGCATTCCCCTACTTTCACAGATGAATAAGAAAAATACCCAAGATTTAAGCATTATTAAATTTTATTAAGCTTTTCAAATATTTTAACTAAATAAACCATATGTTTAAAAAATGCTTCAAATAGAGTACAAAATCTTAATAGCTTCAAATTGAAGTGGCAAGAAATCAAAATTAATCAAAACATCATGGAAGCAACTGTATGTTGAGCTCACTTTCAAAGTATTGCTGTGAAATGAGTGACCGTTAGGCCAAAGGTTAACGCTGATGAAGCATGTTGCAGAATTGCTGGTGATCACTAAACAATGACTTGCTCAATATACTAGGACAACTCATCATGCAGTTAAGGATATAAAACAAATCTTCCAATCAGAACCAAAACCTTAACACAAATTTTCAATGGCTGACCCTGATGACAGGGTCAGTTTGCATGCTGCAGAATGAACTGTACTAGATTCATGATGATTCCTCCCATATATATAAAGAAATTCATTCAGATTTAAGAAAATATATGGAAAGTAAAGATCAAAAATGTCCATGTATAACATTGCTTTGAACCAGGATAATAGGAATGAGACAGCATGTTGATGTTCAAATTAATTGTGCTAATTCAATATTGACTTGTTCCATGTCGGAGAAAAACTCTCATGGAGTTTTGTAAATACAATTAAACAGAATAAACTTTAAACAAGATTTTAGTAGAAAATTAATGTCTGAGACCTCAACCCCAAGGTGCAAGTGAGTATGTCATAAAATGAATTGTTTTAGCTTCATAATGATTGAATTATGATAGGAATCTATAAATAGATAAGGAAATAAATTCATAAAAAATCCTGAATTAAAACCTTAAAAAACTCTTAACTACTATGTGGGCATGACAATAATAAAAGCCAGTGAAATATATTATTTTTTATCGCAAACAATGAAATGTTAAATTACTTTTTAAGGTGATAAAATTTATTAAAAAAATTTCTCTCTAATAACCACAAAAAGAACAGTTAAATTTCAATATTATATAATGTAATTGTTTATGTGACTATGTATATAGCAACCTAAATATAATAAAATAGAATTTCATAAAACAAATGTATATTTCAACTTTGAACATAAACATTGTGATAATAGTGGATTTCTGTCTATATTGTGCAAATCTTCTTCATAAAAAACAGTTAATTAATTGACTTGAACAAAGGCTATCTTTCAATCCCTGTGAATATTGTAAAATTTATACTTGGAACACTCTCACATAAATGTAAATGTAATTGAAAATTTGAAATCACTTTAAAAAAAATAAAACTATAGCATGAATGTGATCCATAGATAAATACAAAAAACTCAAAATATAAATGTATTCAATAAAACTGAATAAAAGAATTCAATATCTAAATCATTGCATTTGATATACTGGTTTATTTGAATCCTTCATAAGCATGTCTTAAATCTGCATCTCATCATATCTATTCATGACAAAAATAAATTTCAATTGGATCATTTCTGTCTCTTTCCAAAAAATGAATGAACATCTTTATCGAGTGTTAGAATTCTCAAAACAGAGACTTTTTCTTAAAAAGTACTTTGTGGTTTCCAAGCAACAAGATTCACAGTTCTTCAGAACATCAAGTTCCAGAATCACTTCCTGTCTCTGTAGTTTTCAAAGGCTTTTCTTAACACCGCAACAGCAAAATTCACATCTTCCTTTGTTATACACATGGGTGGCTTGATACGAAAAGCCTAGAGCAAGAAATTGTGTGTGTATATATATATATATATATATATATATATATATATATATATATATATATATATATATATATATATATATATATATATATATATATAATCAGTCTCATTTAAATTGATGTAAACAGCTTGACCCAGTGATCATTAGCTATGAATTTGTTCAAAACATATTTTTGACTTTAGCAGACAGAAAAATAAAGATTATAGCAGGTTGTATGTAGCATGACAATTTTTGAAAGAAAAAAAACCACTTGAAAATGAACTGATCAATATTTCAATTCCATGTCATGCCATAATAATGATAGACATTTTAACAGCAAGTACCAAATTAAGATGATTCTACAATTCATAAACAACCTCTAAGGACTCACCGTTCCATACAAACCACCTTTGCCAATCAAAATGCCCATGTCTTTAGTGTCTTCCCATATTGAGGCTACGTCTTCTGGAGGGAGCGGAGCACGAGTGGCCTATATGCACAGACAGAATGATTGATTTAAAAATTCCATAATTCTCAAAACCTGGAATATTAAAATTTAAACTTTACTGAGACATGACCTCTGGTGGTTTAGCTAAGGACCAGTTTATGAACATAGAAAAAAAATTAAATCTGAAAATTCTTATAATTTCAATGTCAGTTTTTATTATCCGATTTCATTACACAGCTGTTCAATTGTGACATGGAGGCATCACTTGTTTGTAGAAAGAAAAAGACAAATAATTGTTATTAATTCTGACAACTTTAGTAATTTCAATTTAAAAGTTTCAAAATAAAGAAGCAAAACCCTGTGGTCACTAAGAGGCATCGTTGTCTTATGAACTGGATGAAACTGCTCAGTGTAGCAATAATTATTTTGAATAGCACCAATTAAAAAAGAAATTGAATTTGGATGGCAGGGGTGGTGTGTGTGTGTGTGTGTGTGTGTGTGTGTGTGTGTGTGTGTGTGTGTGTGTGTGTGTGTGTGGAGGGAGGCAAACAAGCTTATTCAAAACATTGGAAGGACTAATTAATACAGGATCTGATATGGAAGAGGAAGGAAACAACGGGAACCAATAAATGGAAACAAGCAGTAAACTTATGAGTACTTGAATTTTTGTGAACTGCACCAGTTTCAAACTGCAAGGTGGTAAACTCAATTTTTGATCCAGTTGAAAGAATTTTTTATGCTGATAGTAAGCAAAATGAAAGTTTACCTTTCCACAAAAGTTATAATTTATTATTATTAGACCTCATTTTACGTGATATGCTGCAAAGTATATTTGTCAAACTTTAATTTTATTAAATCAAATGAACAGATTAAATATGCAAGTTGAACTCTGAATCTGAGCTGCATTCATGAATACCTTGCTCACTCTCACTTACATTAAACTTAAGTCTTTACTTAAGGTATTTCTTTGGTCAATTTTTAAGTATGAACTCAATTTCAACTAATGAAAGTCTTGCATTTAAACATTTAAAACATTTTCAAAACAATTTGGGTTTTTTTCTGACCAGACAAGGTGGCAAATATCTAAAGAAGAGTAGAATTTTTTGCTGCTGATGGCAACTGAGAAACTGAGACAAAATATACTCAATCCAAAAAGGTACCAAGTAGCATTTGTTTTTTGATATTTGTTTCATTCAATTCATCCACATTTCACACCTACTTTTTATTGTCTAGTTCCAGATTGTAACTACGGCTGCAATGAGTCAAGTTTATGCCATGTACATAACCATTATATAATAGATGAGATAAATTTCTTTGCACACCGAGTAGGAGATTGAGATAATATGGCTTTAGGTTTTAAGTGTGACATGTGATTTTGTTGTTACAGCAAAGACAACAAATAGGCAGAAACAAAATGTTGCTTTTCTGATTCATTCTCATCATTAGGGAAGATTTAAAAAAGGGAAAGTCAAAAGGAAAGAATGTAAGGAATTAAATAAAATAAAAGATAAGAGAAAATAGCAATTTAGTACAAAATATAAAGCATATACATGAAAATTTTTTGCGCACTAAGACAATAATGTCTAGGGACCCCGAAAGGCCACTGCCATCTCACCTCTGTCTGCGTGTGTTCGAGTCTAGGATTTGGCGAATGTGGATATGTGAGAAAGCTTGCCAGTAGCTTCTCTTGGGTCGTGGTTCTTTCCGGTGATTTCCCAGTTTCTTCCTCCACCATTAATACTGGCCGCCATGAATAGCCTATCGTGTGCTGAAAATTGGTGTTAAGCACAACAACAATAATGTCTATACAAATATTAATGTCCGATTTATATTCCACACAGAATTTCTGAAAATGGCAGTAAATAAAATAAACCATTTAATGTATATCCCTTAATCTGTCAAGGGAGTTGATACCTATATAAAAATAAAAAGTAACCATCCACTAAAAAATATTTACCTTATTTTTTACTAGTTCCAAGCCAATCATCAATCCTTTGCCCCTTACATCTCCGACAAATTCAAATTCATCTCTTAGTTTCATTAGCTGCTGAATACAATATGTTCCCACTACATGTGCATTTTGCTGAGTTTTTTCTGCATCGATAACCTGTTGTAATGATATGGAAAAGTTCATTTAGCATTATGCATCGGAATCACTGTCAACTATTCGATATGAATACTAAAGAAGATGAATTTTGTTTGTTTACGATTTGTTCCTTTTATAATTACTTTGCTGATGAAGGGTACCTGACAATTGATTGGCATGGCATAATGCTCACTACTAACAAAAACAACATTCATTGCCAATGTTTGTTTACCAGGAGTCATGTGATCATTCTAATCATAAGGTTGTAGGTTAAACATAATTTTTCTTTAACTATGAACACTTATGTGCTTTTTATTTGTCTGAAAGTTTATTCAATCAAAAGACATTATCTTTTGATGAAATATTTCCTTCTTTCTTTCTTTATTAATTTATTTTGCTCATTCCATCAATAAAATTCACTAAAATAATTACTGCTCATCACCAATGAATCATGCATTATCTCACTAAAAATGAAGGGTAGTGGCAGAAGGAAAGTATGAATGTAAATGTGGTTGGTAATGCCGAAATATACTAGTACATGTACTAATGAATATAATCATGACAGTGAACAATATTACTCCTTAGAAACATATGAATTATATACAGGAGCAGAAACTTATTTTAATAAAAAAATGCAAAAAAATGCAATCATATAAACATTTTAACATTAAAATCATGATGAAAAATTATCAGAAGTTTTCAGCATATTCAAGAGATACCCCCAAATTACTGCAAATATTCATTTTCCTTACATCAAGAACAGCTGATCCAATAGCGCATGCCACTGGATTTCCACCAAATGTGTTGAAATGTATCGCCTTTGACATTGATGCTGCAATTTCTGGTGTCGTGACAACAGCAGCTAATGGGAATCCGTTACCAATGCCTTTGGCCATGGTAACTGGAAATCCATGGGGAAAATGAGTTAAAAGCATGTACAAATGCATTTAAGGAGAAAAAAGACTGACAGAAAGACAGACAGACAGATAGGTAGCATGGTAGGTAGATAGATAAAAACAAATACCTTCACCTCAAAGAAACATTTTTTCAATCAAAAAATATTTCTTCTCCATAGGAATATCAAAATTGCATCATGATCTTCAAAAAGCACTGAATTAAATTTAAGTTCTGTTTATTTTCAATGTATATTCATGATTGTATACATTACTCTGGGTCCAAGTTCAGACCCTTTTGAAAAGGAAATCAGTTGATTTTGATGCACAACTAGTTGGTACACTACAGCTGTTAGTGATTGGTGGATTACAGAAGGCCCCACTCACTACAACCAGTTCCACAGGGTCTTCAACAGAAGAATTGGTGCCAAGAAAACAAAGTTAGGACCATGATACTTCAAACTAATGAAATCAAATGCCAGAAATTCAAACCACATCATCAGTATATAACATCTCATATAAAGACATGAACTAAGGCCATAACTCTGTCAAAAATGATGTAGATGAGACAAAAGCCATAAAGAACATTTAGGATTAAATAAAAAACAATGTTCAAATCAGATGTCATTTGAATATACTCAATGGTTTTTTTAGCTACGCTGATTACAATCAAATCCAATATAAAGATGTCAAGATGATTGACAAGGGCCATATTTCTTTCCAAAGTAAAGTCAACGAGACATAAACCATAAAGGTATATGGTTTCCTTTTAATGAAGAATGTATACATTCATATTTGCATTTAACATATGATTTAAGCAATACTTTTTTTTCTGGTTAAAAAATTTCTTAGTTATATTGGACATATGACTCTAAAAAGAAAATATAAACTGCATCGTAACAAAACTTTATTTAGTAACTAGATTACTTTATTGCAATTATAATTTGCAATTTGGTAAAAATTCTTAATCAACTACCCTTAATTTGTTTTATATTTTTTTATTAATTTTTTATATACTTTTTAAAAGTTCACAATGGCACATTCAAAGATTTGTAAGTGCATGTGATACAACCCATGTACCATGCACACGAGGGCAAATACATGTGTCCTCATGACTGTTAACTATTCAAACATAACACACTAAAATGCATAAAATTACAGACATGACTCATTCATAGTCTGTTTCTTTATTAAAACCTTCTTTCCAACTGAATAAACAGACATAAGTGCATCTATTTTTAGGAAGGGGTTTTCATAATGTAACTAATTACTTTATATAGCTTCATATACATGATTAGATTGGAAATTATTGGAAATTTTTGGTTTTATTTTTTGTCTATGCACTTGTATTAATTTAGGCATTGATTAAGTATTATCTGTTTTGCTGCTTTTTTCCATATTTTTACAAATATTTGTCAAGTCAGAAAACAACTTAGACTTAACATTTACAATGTTTCCTGTGCATTTAAAAATCAATGCATTGTCTCATGTTTCAACCAATATAACTGCATTTTAAAGTTATATCTGAAATATAACATAATACCTAGGCTTTGCTTTCTATACATTGTGTATTTTTCTAAATAGATTTGCCCAATAATTTAAGAAAACAGACAATATAATAAACTGGTACTTCTCATACATAGCTATGTTCACCATTTTGTCTGCCTTACTGGCACACTTACAGTTTCAAACTAATTTTATGATAAAATAGCATATATGAAGCCGTTAAAATATCCAGATCACAGATTTTATTCTTAAAACAGACTGATATTTACATAATATTGTTAAAGTTTCAAAATGGAGTTTGTATGTTTTATCATCAAAGAATAAGGTTTAAATCAGGTGGCTATATGGGCCTAGCTGCCATCTTACTCAGGATATGGTTAATGTTCAATCAGCTATCAAAACACATGCTGGTGAATGTGCAAGAATTTGTTTGTCAGAGTAAGGGGTATAAAAACAAGGCATAGATACTAATGGCTTGAAGAATACTTTTCACTACAACACTACTAGAATAAACCTGCCAAAGACAAGTGGGCGTGTCAAAAGGTATTATTAGTCAATGTACCTCTAAAAAACAAAAAATTACTTAGCAACCAGTTTTCACTTTCCTCACAGAAGAAGGCGAAGTTTACATGGGGAAATTAATCAATTGAATGGCTAGGATGAATACATGGGATAAATGTACATCATATCCAGTTTTGGCACATGGAAACTACCGATTGTTTACGGAGATTTCCAAATAAATTTTTTCATTTAAAAAAGTTGATTTTTTAAGTCTAATTAAAATTTTTTATGATGTGCATACATAACAAATGAATATTGTTTTTTACTATAATATCACACATTTGTTAAATATAGGTGGCCAGTGTCCTTTAAGAGTAAATAGGTCATATTGACCTAGCTTTTGTATGGTAAGTTCCTCTCACTGAAATGTAACCACACATTATATTTTATACATGCTGATTCAATGAATTATGGGATGTTTAAGGTATGGGTATCTAAAAGGTGTAAATGAAACTCCAGCATGAAAAATGGGATACAATGACATAGTTAATAAAGGTTGAACATTTTGCCTTGAGATGCATATACATGCCAATTTATTTTCATAAGTGTAGGTGAAACAATGTCAAGGATATTGAGATAGTAACAAATGAACATCAGAAATTACAGAAATGAGTCAAGCATGTAAATTTTAGCCATACTATCTCACTTTTGGTAAGTTTTACTTATTTTTGCCAAAATGCATCAATTTTCATAAAAGTACGTGAAACACTATTTAAATTACTGAGATTATAATGAATTAACATTTTGAAATTACAAAAGTGACTCGAGCATGAAAAATAAGCACACTCAGCTTTGGTAGTTTAATTACTTTTGCCATAATGCATCCACATACAAATTTTCACAAATGTAGGTAAAATAGGGTTCAATGTATTGATAGTGCAGCAAATGAATGAACATATGAAGAAATGAACAATTATGAACATATAAACAAACAAACACAACAACAAATAAACACAGGAACAAATGAACAAATAAACAAATTAACCAACAAACACAGGAACAAATGAACACATGAACGAACATCAATATATGAACTAAGATACACAGGAGCATGGAGAAAATCACCCAAGAAGGAACAGGGAGGTATCTAGTAAAGTAATGTCTGTCTATTCACTGATTATTTCCACTGAAGAGATAGACAAATACAAAGACAATAAACCTGTAACCAAAGAATTTAAAAAGAAAAACAAAAACACATATGTAACAAAAACAACAAGAAATAAGCAAACAAATTTACCAATATCTGGGATTACTCCATGTGTCTGGAATCCCCAATAGTCTGTTCCCAATCTGCCAAAACCTGTCTGAACCTAAACCAAATATAAAACATCATTAGAATGATCAACAGGAATTGGTGTCAGGTTATCAGCAAAGATTAGTTATAGAGCACATGTGTCAGCAAGGGATCAACTGTAGAGTATATGCAAAGATTAACCATAAAATATCTCCAAGGATTAATTATAGAGTATCCTCAAGGATTAATTATAGAGTATCCTCAAAGATTAACTGTAGAGTATCCTCAAAGATTAATTGTAGAGTATTTGCATATAGTATAGTATAGTATAGTATAGTATAGTATAGTATAGTATAGTATAGTATAGTATAGTATAGTATAGTATAGTATAGTATAGTATAGTATAGTATAGTATAGTATAGTATAGTATAGTATAGTATAGTATAGAACAGCACAGCACAGCACAGTACAGTACAGTACAGTACAGTACAGTTCAGTATAGTATAGTACAGTATAGTATAGTATAGTATAGTATAGTGTCTGCAAGGATTAACTCTCGAGTAACTGCAGTATTATAGTAGAGAATCTGCAAGGCTTAATTGAAGAGTATGTGTGTAAGCATGGGTAAATTACAGCTATAATTAGGAACTGAGTATCAGCCTGGAGACGAATTGAGTCAGTACAGTGACAGAGCATAGGTCAGCATCAGTGAATGAATATCTGCCAAATCAGTGATTCAGTACAAGTCAGCATCAGTGAATGAATATCTGCCAAATCAGTGACAGAGTACATGTCAGCATCAGTGAATGAATATCTGCCAAATCAGTGATTCAGTACAGGTCAGCATCAGTGAATGAATATCTGCCAAATCAGTGATTCAGTACAAGTCAGCATCAGTGAATGAATATCTGCCAAATCAGTGACAGAGTGCAGGTCAGCATCAGTGAATGAATATCTGCCAAATCAGTGATAGAGTACAGATCAGCATCAGTGAATGAATATCTGCCAAATCAGTGATTGAGTACAGGTCAGCATCAGTGAATGAATATCTGCCAAATCAGTGATTGAGTACAAGTCAGCATCAGTGAATGAATATCTGCCAAATCAGTGATAGAGTACAGGTCAGCATCAGTGAATGAATATCTGTCAAATCAGTGATTGAGTACAGGTCAGCATCAGTGAATGAATATCTGCCAAATCAGTGATTGAGTACAGGTCAGCATCAGTGAATGAATATCTGCCAAATCAGTGATTGAGTACAGGTCAGCATCAGTGAATGAATATCTGCCAAATCAGTGATTGAGTACAAGTCAGCATCAGTGAATGAATATCTGCCAAATCAGTGATTGAGTACAGGTCAGCATCAGTGAATGAATATCTGCCAAATCAGTGATTGAGTACAAGTCAGCATCAGTGAATGAATATCTGCCAAATCAGTGATTGAGTACAGGTCAGCATCAGTGAATGAATATCTGCCAAATCAGTGATTGAGTACAAGTCAGCATCAGTGAATGAATATCTGCCAAATCAGTGATAGAGTACAGGTCAGCATCAGTGAATGAATATCTGCCAAATCAGTGATTGAGTACAGGTCAGCATCAGTGAATGAATATCTGCCAAATCAGTGATAAATGGGTATCCAGGTACATGGATACCTGCCCATTAATATTAACCTGGGTAATAAAATGAGCAAATGGGTACCCGTTAAAAAAAGAATTCCAAAATTAGATCGAGATACAGAATAACAATTACAGGTTTGAGGTTTCATGTCATGTGTACATTTACTCATCATCACAAGAGCTTGAATGGTTGCTATACATGTACTATATAATACCACAAGGGAGGACACTTATCTCCTTCTCACATCTGTGATATATTGAAGAATCAATGCTGACATTTAAAGCTAGACCGTTCTAACTTTGTGGCTCTCCATAGTTTGTGTGCCAATTTTCTCATTTTTACTTTGATGTGCTTGTTTTGAGATCCTGTTGACATATTTAGGTCAACAGCATTAATAAGTACAGATTTAAGAATATTTAATAAAACAAACTTTAAATACATACTACAATTCAAATAAAAGAAAGCATAATTTAAATGTCTGGCTCAACTATGCCATGGTTGCCTCAAGTCTGTGGCCCTTGAGTGAGCATTAGCTGTTCAAATCAGGGCCACAATTCACATATCTTTACTGGACTCTTTGTATAAGTGGGAAACCCAAGGTAGATATTTTTGTAATGGCAAAAGGCTACACAAATACTTGGTTCCTGTAACATGCACTTCTTCTACCATGTTATAAAACAATGCACAAATGGCCAACTATATTAGAAATCTGTGTTATTTAATAAAAGTAAAAATAAAATCTTGTCAAAATTGACGTGTCTAAATATGGTAACTTTACAGTTCCAAGAAAACAGACAGTATTCTTGAATGTGAAACTACTTGTCATAAATTCATTCTATTTTGATACTACGTACAAAGTAGACCAGTCTAAATTAAAAATAAACAGTGCCAAATATCATTAAAAAAATGGTCTGTATCAATGTGACTGTTAGATGTTATGTTAATGAGAAATTTTAGAGAGGAATTTTGTTAAACTTAAAAACAAGTTGCACCAGATTGTGATTAAGGGATGAACCATGGCAAGTCAAGGATACTACTTCAGTCATCATGGTTTTTACGACTATTTTCAAAAGCAGTCATGTAGACTATATGTATAAATAATTTATCCATTTCTTTTATGTCTATACTCTTTTTATGTCTATACTCTTTTTATGTCTAAACTCTTGTATTAACTAACTAATCCACATGGATTTAGCCAATTTGTGACAAAAATGTTAACTACAGATCCATGTAAGTAGCAAAAATAAAAGTGTATTATATATAAATACAATAAATATGTATGTTTTTCAGAGTTTATTATAATTATGGCAAGTAATATATAAATTGCTCTTTTTATGCCCTGATTATTCTTTTTTTGACATTTATATTAGTAATAAATTAAGCTTATACCTCTCTTGAAGGTTGGCATGTCTGAATCTACAACAAAGTAGTTCAGGTTCACATTTAATACAATTTCCAGGGGCTCCGAGTGGCTGAGTGGTCTAAAGCGCTGTCCGTTACTAATCACTGCCATCTCACCTCTGTCAGTGTGGGTTCGAGTCTAGGATTCGGCGAATGTGGATATGTAAGAAAGCTTGCCAGTAGCTTCTCGTGGGTCGGTGGTTTTTTCCGGTGATTTCCGGGTTTCTTCCTCCACCATTAATACTGGCCACCATGAATCGTGTGCTGAAAAATGGCATTAAGCCCAACAACAACAACAACAATAAAATTTCCTTGTGATCAGGTAATTTTACTGCATTGTGCATTAAAAACTTTAATTCTATACTACATCATCAAATGCTTTATATAAATGAGTAACAGATCAGGTCATATTTTGTTTTTTTGTGGTTATGGGTTTACTATCATTTTCCATCTCAAAATGCCATAGGCTACACATTGTGGCCAGTCTATCTGGTGGAAGAGGAGGAACCCTGAAAAAACTTGGGAATATCCATCTATTCATGGGAAGCTATTGGCAAGCTTTCTCTCATTTCCATAATGCCTGATACCATGACTCAAAATCCACAGAGACAGATGTAAGTTCTCAGTGACCTGTAAAGGCAAGCGCCTCAGACAAATCTGCCTCCTGTGCCCCTCTCATTTTGTAACACTGTTAAAATATTATAATAAAATAAAAGACCTTAAAAAGTTTTAGCAAGTTGTATGATGAAGATGAATAAGGAACCATACCTCATCTGAGATACAAAGACCTCCCCTTGCTCTAATCATTTCAAAGGCCCTTTTCAAAAAGTTCTTGGGAAACTGCACACTTCCTCCAACACCCTGAAATTCAACAACAAAGTAGTATATGCAGAAAATATCAAATGCAAATATTTTTCTGTCTTGAAGACAAAATTCTTATGATGGATCTTGGAAAATGACATCAGAATGAAAGAAATTTACTTTTAAGACCAAACATGTTTAAAATGATCAGTACCTTTCTAAATGTCGATTTAAAAATACTGGATTTTCATCTTTACATCATCATTGTATTTAAGAGGTGACTAGGACAAGATTTCTGAACTTCTTTTAAAATCAAAGAAAAATGATCCATGCAGTTACAGTCGATTTATAAGTTACCTGTATTGACTCGGCAAAGAAGCCACCCACTTTTCCTTTAGGGAAGGAATACTGTAGAACGTCTTCAAGCTGACCAATGTACATATCCCCCGCATGACACTGGCCTTCTGGACAATCACAGTGTCTGATAGTCTAATTACAAGAAAGACAGGTTTTAGATGATACAGAAATAAAATGATATTTACCTTAACTTCATGAAATATTTACAAATTTGGAAATTTTTCATAAATTAATTCTTTCCATCATTCACTTCTTGAAAAAAGACATCAGCATAACCTAAACAATTGAAAGCACAACAAGAACGTTCTAACATGATTTGAAGTTGAAACATATCTGTAATTAGACTTTGTAATACAGGTTAAGGAACTACTTTAGAAGAACTGTGTAACAGCACTTCCTGTTGCATGAAGGAAGAGAACAAAGTGCCAATGAGATTTATAGGGAATTGATTATTTTCCTGTGAAAATTTGTGTAACTAAATGGTCCACGCATACTTGCTAATGTTCTTACTGAAAATTAAACAAGTAGAAGAACTAAATACTTCAGCACTAGAGCCTGTGGATGGTATAATGGGATAAACTACACAGTTGTACAATATAAAATTCTCACTCAAATCACAAATCAGGTGATTTTTTTTCTGGAAGGTAATTCACAAAAAGACATGAGACATGGCATATAATTCTTGATACATGAGACACATGGACTTGAGACACTGAGATATGGTATACAATGGAGTAATTCCTGAGACACAAAACAATGAGACATGGCATGAAATTCCTGTGACATATTGGCAAGAAAATTATGAGACATGAGACTAGGTATGCAATTTATGGTATACATACACCATGCCACTAGACATAACATGTAGTTTCGGTGTTATAGAAAGAATAATTTCCAGTACATTTGATAATTTTGCCTTCTCATTTTCATACAACAGTATTTATATTTTTCAATATTGTTCAATTTGAAACTTAAGGTTTTGGAACTTAAGTTTTTGAATAACAACTGACATTCAATAAAAGTGAGGTTTCTAACAAAGTTTTAAATATCTTATATATACAAATCTAGTTGTTCTTACCTGAGATGGCGAATCTCTGCACCGAGCTCCACCCCAAGGGCCACGGAAAGGATCTGGATTCATTGTCTATTAAAAAAAGCAAACATGTTAAGAAAAAATGGGTCCAATATCGAGTATCCATAAGGTACAATGTATGTTCCATACATTATGATTTTTAATCTTTAGATTAAAACTTTTCTGGCAATCACCCTTGTACACTGTATAAGTGCCACTGGAATCTATATAATGCTTACATTCGTAAACCATCATAATGCCATGTTTTACCAACTGATGATGAATGTAGTAAAAAGCAATAGTTTGTATTCTGCCCTTTATCTCTTGTATCAATTTATTATATATCCATTTAATCGTACATATTTGAAACATATGTTCAATCCATATTTCCATATCAAACACCCAGATTCAAACTACATGATCCTTCGTTGTCATCCAAAATTGCCATTTTTTAGATGCAGTGAATCAGTCTTTTATAAATCCCTGTTCATTTTGAATTTCATTCTTACAGTAAAGATAAACAATAATTTTAAAAAGCATAAAAAAGGAGTATATAATGAATGCAAAACCGCATTCGTGTTTGAACCGAATCTGGGAAAAGAACTTGTTTGATACGGTACATGAATGTATCGGCCTGTCGGCCTAACGTATCACTACCTCATATTAAACTCATTCTTTCCACCAACACTGAACAAAACATGTATGCAGTTTGGTGTATTAATTGACTGATGAATCAAAGATTGATGGTTTGATATAACCATTTATTACACAACCGTTTGATCTTAAATATTTCATCCGGCGTTTGATGCAACTGTTCTATCCGTATTTCCATATCATACTCCCAGATTCAAACATTATAGGTTTCTTCTTTTACGTCTGTGCGTGGATATTTTCAGACGCATTTAAACAAACTTTTATAAATCTAAGTTCATTTTTAATTTTATTCATACAACAAAGACAACAGCAAACAGAAAAAGCGTAAATGAGTTTGTAATAAAAACAAACTTGCATTCGTGTTTAGTAAGAAGTTAGGGGGAAAGAACTCGTATGATGTCGCTTAGGATTATGTTCCTGCCTATATCAAACTCATTCTTCCTGCCGACTCAGAAAAACGACAATACGTATGCAGTTTTGTGTATATCTTTGTTTAACATCAGTGTGTTATCCTTGGTAAAATACTCATAAAATTCTTCAGCATGAGCCAACTTTCATACTACTTGTTTGTTTCCTTGGATTTCATCATTACATGTATTTACAAAGTGTTTTAAAGAATTCCCATTTATATCGGCTGCGTAAATAAATTGTATGTTTTGAATCTCTTGTTGTAAGACTGGTTCTGTTCATTAGTGCAAGTCTACCATTTAGTCTGGCATGCATTCAAGCTGAAAAGTTTGGATTTCTAATGAAGATCTCAACTGACAATGTTTGGGTATTAAATAGAAGTGGAGTTGACTTACAAAAGAATCCTGTCCATGGCGTACATGTACCGCGGGCCTTCTTTCAAAACAAAGGTCAAGTCTATAAATTTTATAATATAACTCAATGCTATACAAATGGACAAGATTGATTTTAAGATTGTTTGCTAAAGTGTTTGGGAGGTTATTAGTCTCTGGCATGAAAATCACAAACTACAAGTTTTACTTACCTGATGGATACCAAATCCGGTAGGCACATTATATCGCCAAGTGGACAAGGCCGTAAGTCCCATCAAATAAGGGCTTGCGCCATGGTAAGCATTCCTAGATAGAAAGTTAAAGTTTGTTAACACTGGCTGTTCTACCACAGTATGTATGTCTGTATGTCTGTCTGTCTGTCTATCTGTCTGTCTGTCTGTCTGTCTGTCTGTCTGTCTGTATGTATGTATGTATGTATGTATGTATGTATGTATGTATGTATGTATGTATGTATGTATGTATGTATGTATGTATGTATACGCACTACGCCAGATTTACCCGTTAAGCACACTAAGCACGTGCTTAAAGCACTGAGCCCAACTGGGGCACCAGAAAAAATTCATGAATTATATATGACGATTTCGATCTGCATATGAGTATTTTGATTTGGAATTATGACAGACCTGTTTTTTCCCATCCTTTTAGCTTTTAATATTGTTTTTTTCAAGGTTCACATTTTACAGAGGGGGGGAAGGGACCATATTATTTTCAATGTGTTATGTGATGTGATTATGATTGTAAACGTAGTTTTAAAAAATTTTCAGTTATATCGCTACGATGACTGCAGTGTGGCAGTTTATAGTGATGTCTAGCACTATGGCACCATGCCGCAGACATGTAGCATGATGTCCCACCCTGTCACATCCTGACACCAGGACGACCAGTCCTTACATTAACCTCTTAATGCTGGACAAATACTGGACAAGTTAACATAATATGCACGAACTTAAAAATGCAACAAATATAAATACAAATAAATGAATTTATAGAGTGTAAAAACAAAGGTGAATGATTCACAATAATTTTATATGATGAAAAGAATAACGCGTTTTACTCAATAGTAAAAATGATGTATACACTCATATAGTGAAAACTGACGTATTTTCTCAAATAGTAAAATGATGAATTGACTGGACAGATATCATACAAAAATAGCTTTACACTTCCAAATTACTGGATATAACAAAACCCCAAAATTAGACAACGACTGAAAGATTACATGCATGGAGTAACACAAAACACTTCCATCAGTATCACACTTGGCTACCAGTCACACTGGTCAATCAAGCAAACATCAGTATAGGTAGTCACCTACCACCATTCAGTTCCTTGATCAATCAAGCAATCAGCATTCAACAAGTCGGTCAGCAACGCCCAATCACCTGTTACTCGACAAGCAACACACTTCACTCAGCTGCACAGCCGCCGTCCAACAAGCTTGGCTGCCAGCTCCATTGTCAGCTTCTCATCCGCCATGGCCAGTACCATAGCCGTCATGGTCAACTTCCATGGTCAGCTCTACAGCTGGTACCCCGTTGACCCTGAAAACCATGGTCAGTTCCACAGCTGCCGTTAGCTCTGATCACTACGGATTAACTCCACAGCTGACCATGGCCAACTCTAATCACCATGGTCAGCCAGATCAGCATAGAGCACTCCAATCAACTCCACAGCTGAAGATGTTCAAGTCCCTAAATACACTGATTCCTAACAAGACTTTCCGTAATGTGAAGATATCACTTTACGGTGAGGCATTTATATACAAACGATGTAGCCGTAGATGTTGATCGATTTTCCCCATCGACAGCACTTCACACTGATGAACCAAACTCGTTATTTCGAAATATTGTACAATAAACATAAATCACCCTCGGGTATCGTTGTACACAAGAAACGAAACCGAGCACAAGAATTTAATAAATAATAGGATTTATACAATTCGATGACAGTGCATACGTACGCATGCGTGTCCTATTTCTGCATCTTTCAGTGCTACATACTGGTCTGAAAAATGGAAAAATCAAAGATTCTTACAAGAAAATGGGGGTCAATTAACTGATTATTTAATATTATAATTTTGTATGAAGCTTCATGCCTGAATGAAAATGTCACATCAAAATTTACACAGAACGGTTTACTTAAAAAAGTTTCAATGTCCTCGAGTACAGTACTATAGTGCTAAAAGCAAACATCATCACAGGTTTATGAAATATGGGTCATAGTGACCTGACTTTCACACATCATACATCTAAATACCAACTTGTGTTACTCTGCAAGCGATAGTAAAAGAAAATGACCTAAAGGCAAACCCTTTTGCCGACGATGAGGCCAGACAGACGCACGGTCCACCTTCCTGACAGACAGTCAATCCTTATGCCGGACGTGTTTTGCAATCCGACCGAAAATCGTCAATATAAAATGATTACAAGGTGTCATGTTATACACAAGAGAAATTTTCCCCTAAGAGCCTGATGAAAATATATATTATTTTTTTCACGGTCACATATTAAGCTATCAGCAATTAAAACGTAAACGTATGCAGGCCGTGAGTGTAACTAGTAAAGTACTGGAAGTTTTAATACAAACAATGACCTAGGATAAAGACCTACACAAATAAAACTGTGTGCCACATGTACCGCTCTATTAACTGCTATTATAGTGATGCACGTATTGGAATGACTACTGCCTGGCCTGCGAGAACACTGGGATCACTTACACATTTTGATGTTTAATAGGATAGAATAACTATTATAAAGTACAGGAGCTGTACCAGCCAGCTTTTCATTGGGAAGACTAGTCCTCAGACGACTGTCTTGTCCCCATTACTGATCGTAGTCGCCATTCCGTATCCCCCCATTAATGATCGTAGCCGCTATTCCGTCGTCCCCCACCCCGAGATCCTCACCCTCCCGTTATAACTCCATGCGAAGTATTTAATTATAGCATGGGGCGTACCTAAAATATTTGGCACCCAAAATGGATCCTTTCTTTGGCACCCCCACAAATAATTTAAATGTAAACACAAAGAAAAATATATTATGTTGCAAGTAGATTTTTAAACAGCACAGTCCTGTCGTTAGCAAAATAAAAATAAGAAAAATGCAGGACATTAAAAATTTAGTGAACAGGTAATGCTGCATTTTATTTTATTAGTATTTAAACTTTCCCGATGGCACCCTCCTTCTGCCTGTTACCCGGGACGGACTGCCCACCTTGCACCTAATTAGTGCATCGTAGTAAAAAAAAAAAAGTATCATGCAGAAATCGAAATCACAAACTGGACTAGAGTTACCTTACCCGTAGATCTGTTGCTCCCAAAACAACAATTCTTTCTCCGCATAAAAACAGTTCGTCCTTGAGACTTGAGCAAAGGAGATCAAAGCCACAAAAAAAAAAAAAAAAAAAAAAAAAAACAAACAAAAAAACCCCAACCAAATAATCGCGCGGAAACCACTAGTGACTACCGATGAACGGGCGGACAAACGTTTGGTGGATGACGCAAGCTATATATATATATTTATATAAATATATAAATATATATATATATATATATATATATATATATATATATATATATATATATATATATATATATATATATATATATATATATATATGCATGTATGTATGTATGTATGTATGTATGTATGTATGTATGTATGTATGTATGTATGTAAGTATGTATGTATGTATGTGACAATACTGTTTTTAAAAACTATTTTTATTTTACTGGCTGGGTATGGGGAGGGGGCGACACGGCAGTATCAAACTTTTTGTTTCTTCACCTGCGTCGTGAAAACGTGGTTCAAAATACGAAAATCTATTATAAATTCTGTTCAACGAAGTTCAAATTGTCATAATGCGTATATTAATCTGACTCGTCGTCGTCATAAGAGGAAAAGCGTAAGCATTTACAGACACCTTAGGATTTCAGTGTTACCTGAGGGAGATCACGTCAAAAACGCCAGTATGCAAACGTGCCATGAATAGTGCCAGATCATTCGCCTCGGATCCGCTGTTAGTGAAGTATACAACCTAGGGTGAAAATACGTAATTAGTTTCTGACTAATATTAACAGTAAGATTAAATTGCGGCTATCGCAATTTTTTTTTAATCGTCATTGCTGGTCTACTTTTTCATGCTTCGAAGCCGGGTAAAAGGTAGCAATATTTAGAGATCTAAAAAATTTAGAAAACCTTTCAACGCGTGCAACTTTCCTAACCTCCCGCCATCTTCATAAGCGGAAAATGCCAACCATTTTTTAAAAGGCAAGTTTTATGCATAGTTTTATTATTATTATTTTTTTTAAATTTAAAAAAAACCCTATCATCATCGTCATGGCTATTGTCATTATACAAAACTTAAAGTCCAAGGATTTTCTGTCTTTGAAGATCAGAAATCCAGATTAAGAGAAGCCTATGAAATCCGAATTCCCGTTATTTTGTAAAAAAAAAAATAAATAAATAAATAATTTTTGGTACACTCCAAACTATTTTTTCGACCACTGCAATTAACTCATGAAAATGACCTATTTTTTCTTCGAACCAATATCTCCCACCACCCTTTCTCTTCTTCTGGTCCAATCAGTGTTTAGATCACTTGTTAGTGATCAACCCAAAGCGTAGACCTAAAAAAAACTGTCTTAAAATAATCGTCTGGACGATCAGGCATCTCTGCCGTTCATTTTAATCATAAACCAGGCAAACAGCTAGACCCGGATCTGCGTGCACATTGTGGCAGGCAAAATCCGAGGTCTATCTTATTTGCTGTTATACATGGAGGGGGGGGGAGATCACTAACTGCACTATTTGAAACAACATGAATTGCGTTAAGCTAAGCTTGTTACAAGTTTTGCGTGCAGGTTTGATGTTCAATACTAAAAAAACTGATTTTAGAACTTTAGGACTTCTTGTCGAACCCTTCACCCATACCCCCAAAATAACCTCAAAGGGATTGAAAAGAACTTCAGGAAGTAAAGATGAAACCATTTTTTTTTTTTCATTCTTCATTTTAACTGATGCACATACATTGATGCATTTCTCGTTTACGGCGATTCTGAGAGCAGACGATACCTACGAGTGATCAAGAACCAGAATCTAACGGTATCAATCTTAAATATTTCTCATCTTCTATTTGACAAATCGTTTTCATCAAAAGGCAATAGAAGCAGATTATGTGACTTTTTATCGCACACCTACCATAGTGAGATTATAAAGTTCACAATAATGAAATCTGATCATGACCGTCAAGACAGAGTTGTAAAGTTCATGGGCAAACCAAATGTAATTACCCCACGTTAAAGTGGATTACAAAATAAAAACGTGCAGAAAAGTGGTTACAAACTTAATAAGTGACTCTGACCATGTAGATAAACACGAGACACATATCAAATTGATAAGAACAAATGGACACATCAGGTATAAAGAGCGACCATGATCCTGAAGATAAAACGACCTAATTGGTTTCGCAAGACGCCATCCCTTCATCTCAAATGGCTGTATAATCATAGAAACGAACAGTGGTATAGCATACACTCAAGCAACCATTGCAACTGCTGGGTAGGATGGGGTAGGTAGGCCACGTAAGGGTCCAAAATTCAAACAAAACTTTTTATTGGGAGGGGAACCCAGAATTAAGTTTTGCTCGGGTGGGGCAGAATTTTTTTTTTCTAAGCGACTAAATGGAAAGTAATACGTAATGGAAAGAGTTAGCAAATAACACCGTAATTTTGAAGACAAGAACTTTGAAGACATTGAAGACAAGAACTCCAAGTTGGTTCATAACACATCTTATTATTAATGATATATACAAGTCAACTAAGTTTCATCACGTAATATCAAAAGGCTCTAAAAGAAAGGAAAGCAGGAAAACTTTAAATACCGAGTCGTACTGCTGACGATCAACTTGAAAACTGAACATTCACAATATTAAATTTAGTTTGCCAAGGAACATTACAACTCTGTCTTGACGGTCATGGTCAGATTTAATTATTGTGAACTTTGCAACCTCACTATGTTAGGCGTGTGATAAAAAAAATACTGATGTTCACATGATATACAAGAAGTATTTACGGTTAAATACCCAAGCTCTGAGGGCTCCAAAGTTATCGATTCAAAGGGAAAGTGATGGGAGATTGAAATATTGAGCCGTGACTTTTACCTTACAAACAGGAACCACGTTGCAGAACATAACACAGCTTCTATTGATGCTACACTAGTATACAAAGTTTTCTCCATTAATCTCAAGCGGTTTTAAAGTTACAGAACAAAAGGGGAATGTGCTGGAAAATTTAAAATACATGTCACCTTCACCTTGAAGATAAAAACCCCAATCATGGTATGCAACACATCTTTGAGTCATTATGTACACGTATGCCACGTTTAGTCCCTTATCTAAAATTATTTTACAATACAGCGCTGAAGATGATGGAAATGGTAAAATACTTAGCAGTGACCTTGACGTTAAAGATAGCACCCCGAATGTGGTACGCGGCATATCTTTCACTGATGCTATTCAAGTATACAAAGTTTCATCAAAAAATCCAAACCGACTGTAAAGTTATAAAGCTCATGGGAAAGTGTTATGACATTAAAGTTTTTGAACCATTGCCACTAGTTTGCTACGTGACACACCTTGTTCATCCTTTATTCTTAGACGGCTTTAACGTCGTAAGCGGAAACTTAAGTACCACAGTACCGTTTTTGGTACATGTACTATCGATTCTGAAGCACTGTAGCACTTGCGTGTGCCGGGCTAAGGCAAAACTCTTCCTTCCAGTGCGCCAATGCATGATAGTACATTGTTAACAAAAGTTCAAAAATTGAAGTGCCTTCGAATTACATGCTTCTCAAGAACGACTAGTTCTGCTAATTTCAGTCAGAATCGCGTCAAGAAGGAGACAGAATGTCTCTATATTGTTAACGGTCAGCACCAATAACCATGATAAAATCAAACTGTTGGGAAATTTTTAACATAGGCACGTGCAACTTGTCAAAGAGAGGTTTGTTCGGTAGTGAACTTCGAGAATTTTGCCCTCCAAGAAACGTGCTATAGTTATCAACATGGCGGCAATCGTAGTTATTTTACGAGTCGTACATTGCACGTTTGACCTGTGGAACCAATGCTATATTCAGTCTAAATCGACAGCCAATACATGGGCTGTCACGATTACCTGGATAACCACTTAAGTTTCGAGTCTTAGAAGTAACCAGTTAGAAAATGTTAACCGGTTGACCGAATACCTCCTAACACCTTCTTCGTCACCCCCAACCCCGGGAAATTAACACCAAGCGTATTTACTAAGGCTGAATAGATGCTTAAACAAACTAAAAACAGGAATTTGTTCTATCTCCACAACATTTCTTCAAAAATAAGCATTCAAATATGAACAGAAACTCCACAACACATTTGCCCGGATGCAGCTTAGTGCTATATATGTATCATATTCTGACATCTTAAGATGTGGTATGGAATAATACTAATATTTTTCTCAAACTTTACTCAAAGACGTGCACACACGTATTCACATACACACAAAATCTCCTTTTTTTTCCTTTGACAGTACAGCAGCCGTTTTACGGTTTTGCGTCTAAGTCATTTTAACGTTAGGAAAACTGATGTACAACAATTTACGTTTGTGTCATCGTGACAATAGATTTGATCGGTAACGGCGGATAATATGATGAAATAATTAAAGGCGGAATTACGCAACCATGACGTATTTTCGGTCAGTAGGTACAATGCATAAGATTCCTATATATCAACCCTAGCTACACCATGGCGAATCGATCAGATATGTCAGTACTCTTGTGCTAGATTTATCTATTAGCTGTTAAGAGTTGTCTCCCTGAGTACATTATGCTAACTAATCAATAGCGTGTAACAGCGGTGCATTTTACTTGGGCCAAAAATAGTGGAGGCAACCGGCTTCTCAAGAGTTAAACATTTAAAGTATGACAACGTACCAGAGATAAGTCATTACTGGGGATGTGTGTGTGTGTGTGTGTGTGTGTGTGTGTGTGTGTGTGTGTGTGTGTGATTTAGATTTTTAACGTAGATATAAAATTGTTTCAGTCATATCGCTACGATGTCTGCAGTGTGACAGTTTACAGTGATGTCTAGCACTGAAGAATCATGCCACTGACATGTAGCACGATGTCCCCCTCCCCCCCATCACATTATCCTGACACTAGGCCTACCAGTCCTAACACTAACCTCTTAATGCTGAGCACCAAGCGAGGCAACTGTTAGTACTATTTTTTATTTTTTTTTACAATTTTTGGTATGACTCGGCCGGGGTTCGAACCCGAGACCTCTCGCTTCCGAAGCGGACGTTCTAACCAGTAGGCCACCGTAGCGGTCCATTACAAATGTATTTGAAGGTAAATAATGCATTTGAGCAAACATTTACCTGCAGTTTCAGTTGTGTGCTACCATTGTTTCGATCATGTAGGAACAACGTTCAAATTGAATAACTTGATTTCGATTGGATGAGGTTGCATGCCGCGGCATCCAATGAAATTCACAGACCCAAAACAGTGAAACATCTGATCGATACACCTAGGTGTAGACAGGGTTATATATCTGAACCTTATCTAGCGAGGATGCATATAACCTTCCATCTCAGGCTGCTATTCCCGTCCAGGAAGGCATGTGACCGTCATCTAATACTTGTTTTACTCCTAAATATTTTTCTTTTTCGGCACTGCATCAAACTAAAGTTAGAGGCTCTACATGAAGCTGCTTGCCAAGACAAAAGTAAAGCTTGCCTACATCTTGTGGTACTTACAGCTACACACTGCATGCGACTTTACCACATTAATTTTGGAACAGTGGTAGATGCAGAGGTACGTTTCAACTTACCATTTACTCAAATCAACTGTAGGAATCATACACATCAGCTCAAGTCCACTTGGTTCGAATTTAAAAAACACAATTTTTCAAAATCTTTCCACTAAAGAGTGCTGCACACGCAACGTAGGGGTATAATATGATTGGCTCAAAAATTATTAGTAGACTCATTCTTTACTTTTTTTTCTAAATAGAAATGGTATTGTAGCAACCACTGTATATTATATCGAAACTTGTGACCCAATCATCTTGCATTCCTGAGTTATGTCTGCCACAAAAGTGGTAAGTATAAAATATGAGACTCCATTTTGCAAAAAATCCTCTGTTGCAAAAATGATTTTTCTTTTTGTTTCAAGAGAAATGTCCGCAAATGGATTTCCCCGTTTACATAAAAGACGTTTAATGTTCATACGAACGATTTAAAAACTTATTTTTACAATAGTAAAAAATTTCATAAATTTATTTTTCTCCCTATATATATATATATATATATATATATATATATATTAATGTTTAAAGCAGATAACTATTACATGACAATGCTGTAAATGTATATATATATAGATATAGATATATATATATATATATATATATATATATATATATATATATATATATATCTATATATATATATATATCTATATCTATATATATATACATTTACAGCATTGTCATGTAATAGTTATCTGCTTTAAACATTAAAATATATATATATATATATATATATATATATATATATATATATATATATATATATATATATATATATATATATATATATATTAATGTTAAAACCAGATAACTATTACATGACAATTCTGTATATGTATATATATATATATATATATATATATATATATATATATATATATATATATATATATATATATATATATATATATATACATATACAGCATTGTCATGTAATAGTTATCTGCTTTAAAGATTAAAATAAAAATCCCTTCTGCTGTCAGATCTTTTTTGCGTGCTCAGTATGCACTGAATAAAAATTTTGTTTGAACTCAAAAGTGTGTCAACATATTTGAAAAATGTTTGGCTTGATAAACAGTTATAAACACTGTTTTTTTTAAGTTATCTGCTTTAAATCTCTAAAAAAAAAACTTGAACAGCTTTTATAATCAAGTTAAAAGCCCTTTGGAAGAAAAATGTTCTTTCTGCACAAAGATGTACTTTCGCATTTTATACCTACCCTCCACAAAAGCGCTCTTCACTTGAGAGGTAGGAAATTTCGTACTTTCTTATTTAAAGGTAGTGCTCTACAGTTTCGTATTTTGCACAGTTAGAATTTTAAAGAAAATTAAATTCCCTGGTTTTACTAGCCATTTCAAAAAGACCTTGTGTATCCTATATATTATTAAAAGAACATTGATGGATTATTATGGCTTGGCCTTGCTTCAGATGTGCATCTTTCAAAAACTGCTAGCTTCACTTTGTTATTTTCACTTACTGGACTTTAAAGGTAAATTGCATAAACAATGAGCCAATAACATTGTTTACATTTCATTTATTTGGTAATTCATCCATTGCCTTTTCAGAAGCTGGTATTATTTTGTCTGGAAAAAGTCATTTACTAATTTTAAATGGTTCTAAAACAAGTGTACTTTAGACTAAATGTCTTTGCGCAATTCTTAGTTTCAGAACCAGTAACTTTAGTTTGGTGCAACGCAGAAAAGTCGATGGCATCATACTAGCAGATCGCCTTTCTGGACGGAAATAGCAGCTTGAGATGAATGGTCAAGTATCGAACCAAGTATTTGGACGTTACTTGTTTCTTTCAGAGTATGACAGACAGAGTCCTATGTCAGAAAGGATCATAGGAATAATCTGAGGCAAAGTTGCTATTCAGTATGATTTTCTTTTCGTTCAGGTTATTGCTTTATTTCAACGTTAGCCTAGAGTCAGCAACTTGTGCTGACTGACATCAAACTGCTCATGAATGAGTGCGGAAAAGTCTGCACGTTTGACGCATGCTTAAGTAAACTAGGAAGTATGTTACGCAGCATGACAACTAAACGAGTATTTCCGTTGTTAAGAAGATGTTGTCATGTATTTCCTAATAACTGAATATTCTGAATACGTTCAAAATAAATCAATTCTTGCCAGTTCTCACCATGTAAATGAAGTGTTTCCGACTGATTAACCGGTAACGGTTCGGACAATGTACAATGGGGACCTGGTTAAAAAATTTACTCATCGTTTCAACCATAGTAAATATTCATGTTTTCATTTGTAATAACTGGAGAAAAAAATAAACCAAACAAAAGAGAAAAATAAACAAACGAACCAATTAACCGTTGAACTCCCACCAACTCACCAGAGCGACACCTATTATCAAGGACCAATGTTATTGTTGAAGTCAGAAAGATAATCGGTGTCAAGAATATTTCACTCACCTTTAAATTACCGGGTAACTTTTCGGAAAGCTTCTCAGCATACTCATGAATGGTTGGGTGGAGGTAGATGTTAGTCGTATGCCAGAGTTTATCGAGTTGGGCTTTGGCTGCGGCGTTAACTTTCCTGTTGAGGAATAATATGATTTTTGCAATAATATCTCACTTTGTCTTTAAGAAGAATTGACGTAACACGGTTTTTATATATTGGACAGAGAAAGCATTTGACATCGAGCTGCCTTGAGCAACCATTTTATTTTATTAGAAATTACAATAACTGTTTGAAGAGGAAAAAGATTAAAACGTGCCATTGAGTAACGTTGTGATACTTGAACTAAATTCTTTGCAACTTAACATCATATCGTGGGACGGCACATGTTTGTATCTACTGGGGATTATTTCTTTTTTTTTCAACAACTGATATTCGCACTCTTCTTTCTGTTAACAGTTTTGTAGATGCATGAATTCACGGTACTTCCAGCATCGGGACGATTTGATTTTGAGATTTTCCGTCTGTTACCTTTCCATTTTAACAAGTACAAAAGTTTTTTTATTATTGATTTTCGCTTGTCGTCTTTTCACAAATACATGAATTTAAGATCCAAATAAAGAATCATTAAAACAGTATAAAGCATTTTCTAAGAGTATAAATTGCAACAGATTTGAATTCGCGTTTGAAAGAGGAGAAGTAAAATAATTGCATAAATAATTTTTAGAAAAAATGCGGACTGGTGATAGACTCACGGGTGGCAGTGTCCAACACTGACTGTCACGATCCCCCCGAACAAGTCGAGGTAGCGCTTTCCTTCCGTATCCCAGAGCCACTGCATATGACCTTGGTAGACCATCACCGGTTTTTTGTAGTATGTCAGCAAAGCTGGATTTAAGTTCGCCTTGCGGACCTTTATGGCACTTTCATAGGTAATACCCTAACCAGAGGAAAGAAAAACATTTAGTGATAAGGAAGCCTTCAACTGGTCACACAGGATACTGATCTGGAACAAGATATAAGTGAACATGCGTTCTTACGATCTAGCGCAATGTATTTCATTTGGTGTGAATTCTTCATGCATACAAAGTAAAAAAGAGAAACTTATCGTGGTCAAATCTGCCATATTAGAAAAGCTTATTCCTAGGATTCAAAATGTCAGATGGAAATGGTATATGAAAAAATGGTCGTATTCCTTCATCTAAATGAACAGGGTTTATTTGCAGCCACGCAGGTCTGTGAGAACCAAGAGTTGTTATATCTATGTTATTTTAGACCTTGATTTATACATAAATCTCTTGGAAAACTCCTTTAATTCAGGTTCTAACCGACGACTGCCAGCTTCCGAGCTGATCTATCCCACTCAGGACTCTAACCCATGTGTTGTGGGGGGTCTGAGTCATCAAAGGACCTCGCCTTTACAAATCACTAGCACATTTTACATCAGTCTGCGCGAGTTCGAGTCTCGGCTAGGCCAAAGTGGGTATATGACAAAGCTTGCCAGTAGCTTCCTGTGGGTCGGTGGTTCTTCCCTGAATTTTTCCAGGTTCTTTCAACACGCCAAATACCAGCCGGCATGTATAGTCTATCATCTGCTGAAAAATGGCGTTAAACCCCACAAAATCTAACGAACCAACATATTCGGCCTTTCGTAGTAATACCTTTACGGTATCCTCTTGAGAAAAATAGGTTCCCCTTCCACTGATTAAATTACCGTTTCTATAAAATAAAGTCATTGTGATATAAAGACGTCTATTATATACGTGGTTTAATGGTTCATTAAAATTGGACAAGATGTGTGGTAGATATCAAGATTTTAATTCGTGTGTTATGCAATAAAACAATATACTGTAGGTGACCCTACTGGCACCTAACAGCCGCTTTGACCAAGCCCATATTGAAAAATGCCGTTAGCCCAACCTTTATACAAAGAGGATTATTAGACTCAGCAGCGGGGAATCAGAATTTCAATTTTTGTAGTGAACTGACTGACATTCAATGCACTAGACCGATGTCAGTTTGTTGCTTCTTGTTGTGGCTTTAACGCCAATTCTCAGCGCTAGAAGGCTATAAATGGTGGCCAGTATAACTGGGGGATGAAAAAACGGGGAACACCCTGGTAATAACCACCAACCTACGAGACCCTACTAGTAAGATTTCACACATAACCACATTGGCCGAGACTGAGACTCGAACCCCCACGGACAGAGGTGAGATGGAAGCGAGTGGTAAAGGCAAGCGCTTTAGACCTCTTGGCCCCCATCCCCGTGGTAAAATATAAACAGTTTCGATCTTCCACAAAATATGTAGCCTGACTATGGCTTGTCCGGTCTCAAGTTAAGGATCCACACACACACACACACACACACACACACACACACACACACACACACACGTCTATTTTGTTGTTCATTGCTATTTATTAAAATGCATTAAATTTCCAGTTTAAATTAGCTGTGTGTGGGAAACGATAAACACGTGCTTTGTAGATTGCATGTTATGCAAGTGGTGTTACTCTGATATCGTGGCTATGCCGATAAAAAATGATCTGTACGATAGTATAAACTTGTCCGAATCTTTGCAACTTCTGGAATATGTTGCATTAAGTGTAAATCAACTTGAAACATGGGTGACATTCCATGACCTCATTCTGCCACACGTGACTTCCAACAGCAGAAACTTATCTAAAGAAATAAAGCAATCTGTAACGACCTGTGATGGGAAGAGGCGCCGGCATTGTCGGTGAGAATGGGCCCACCCAAACAAGCATGAACGTAGACCTACTTGTCGACCACATACTTTTAACAAGTCCACGTGTTCGAACAAAACGTTTTTCAACATAATTTTAGGTCAGCACCTATCAGTAGTATAGACCACTAGAAAACATTAACATGCTGTACGCATTGACTTTTATATGCTACCATAGATTCGATCTTTTGCTTCTTGACAAGTGGGGTAATCATGTGATCCGACTATTGTATAAAGACGTAGGAAATTAGCAGACGACAAACTGTTTAAATGAGTTATTAGGGTGATAACTATTTTTAGTAGATATAAATTCTACTTGAGAACAGGAGGTAGGGCCTTGTTTGGAACTGTCATTCAAGGGTGCATTTTTAAAATAGTGTACTCGCTAGAGATCCCGACCGACATTTACCCGAAATCAAATGGTAATGCAGAAATAGTAACTTAGGGTCATCCTGTGTGACAAGCACAAAATGGTGGCGATATGCTGAACAACGAAAACCTCTAAAACCGCAATACCAAAGAACCCACGATAGTAGAAAGCAACTATATAAATATGACGACGCGAATAGATAGGTCAAATGCAAATTCTAGGCTAGAATAGACATAATTCTGTAAAAGGCGATAGTAGGGGACACGTATCAAGTCCAGGCTAAAACAGAGAATTCAGATTGATTACTTTGCCGATGAAGTTTTAACTATTTCAATGTCGTTTAAATAAACATTTAAACACGTGTTAATCAATTTATTTGGTTTTACAGTGCTGCATAATGCTGCAAAAGACAGAAAAAGAAATGAAAAGAACATATTGGAACACAGGAAATTTTAAATTATGGCAAATTTATTAGGCATAAAGCAGGTGGCACAACAGCTCATTTAATTCAAGCATGACCTTATGTAAATCAGTGAATCTTGAGTTGAAACTGCACTGTTGGTCAGACCACAACCAATACAAAATAATTAAAAATGTATTTCCTAATTGTAAATTGAAAAAAGGAATATTTATGGCTTACATTATCATGATATAAATCAGAATGTTATACAATTAGCTTTCTGATACTATGTTGTTATTGTTGTAGGTTAAACGCCACTTTTCTGATCAGGATAGGCTATACATGGTTGCAAACAAAATAAAACAAGACTTTATTTACGTTCAGGTTGTAAGGTTTACAACACATAAGGTATATAAGAAACAGAAGACGAATATAGCGTGTAATGTTATTACATAATGCTTGACAGTGATTACAAAATTCTGTAACAACAAAACATAAACATTTGTTAAAGGAGTCGTACGTTAATGTATTAATTAACTGATTACATTTGTAAACGTTACTCCTGGAGGTGTAAAAGTGAGGAATAAATTTTTGTCTATCATAAAAATAAGAGCATAACAGAAGATAACGATATTCATCCTTATTTCTTGAGATGTGACATAGTGAACTAGATCATGCGAAATATTAGCTAACTTCGACGGGAAAACTATGACCTGCAGAACTAACTTTAATTAAATTCTTAGATATAAGTTTGGCAATGAGAAAGGGATCTTTTCTAAATCTGAACTAGTTTTAAATAACGCGCAATTAATACCTTCATGTTATGTATTTGTGTTAGCTCTCTAAGCTTGTATGCATTGATCAGTTAGTCGTTGTCTTCGAGGATTTGTTAACCATTTAACAGGCACATAACCTAATTTCTCCATATATATATATATATATATATATATATATATATATATATATATATATATATATATATATATATATATATATATATATATACCAAGAGTGTTTGTACAAAAGGAAATAATACCTTAATGTACTTTTTCTTCATCACCACTCACCAATCTAGTGTTTTTGTTGCCATATACAGAGGGGTACATTTATTGAACATTTAATATACTTTTGAGGAATGAAAGACGATTTTTTTTCCCTAACTATATTAGCCTAAAAAAAAACAAATTTCACAAGCACGTATTAAAATAGGTACAACGGTTATATAGAGAAGTTCAGCTGACAATCATTATGTAAATCTAACAATTGTGTAGAAGCTTTTAAGTAAATCATACCTTTATTAGCTGTGGATACTACATTAATCAGGCCTTCGGAGAACTTTCTATTCTTGTTACATATAAGACCGTAGTATTTATATTCATCTATAACATCGCTACTGGAATTGCTTATCTAAAATTTTTATGTTTCTTTGGTGAACCAAATACGATAACATTTGTTTTCTCTACACTGATTGTAACATTCCAGTTATTGCCATATTTACTGTATACAGCATGCCAGAAGGATTATCTGGACATGTATAGTGTCATCAGCGCATGAAAGCGACATAACGTTATGATATTTACAATGTCTTCAGCGCTTCAAAGCAACCTAACGTTATGATATTTACAATGTCATCAGCGCATCAAAGCAACATAACGTTATGATATGTACAATGTCATCAGCGCATCAAAGCAACATAACGTTATGATATTTGCAATGTCATCAGCGCATCAAAGCAACATAACGTTATGATATGTACAATGTCATCAGCGCATCAAAGCAACATAACGTTATGATATTTACAGTGTCATCAGCGCATCAAAGCGACATAACGTTATGATATTTACAATGTCATCAGCGCATCAAAGCAACATAACGTTATGATATTTGCAATGTCATCAGCGCATCAAAGCAACATAACGTTATGATATTTACAATGTCATCAGCGCATCAAAGCGACATAACGTTATGATATTTACAGTGTCATCAGCGCATCAAAGCAACATAACGTTATGATATTTACAATGTCATCAGCGCATCAAAGCAACACAACGTTATGATATTTGCAATGTCATCAGCGCATCAAAGCGACATAACGTTATGATATTTGCAATGTCATCAGCGCATCAAAGCAACATAACGTTATGATATTTGCAATGTCATCAGCGCATCAAAGCAACATAGGGTTATGATATGTACAATGTCATCAGCGCATCAAAGCAACATAACGTTATGATATTTACAGTGTCATCAGCGCATCAAAGCAACATAACGTTATGATATTTACAATGTCATCAGCGCATCAAAGCGACAAAACGTTATGATATTTACAGCGTCATCAGCGCATCAAAGCAACATAACGTTATGATATTTGCAATGTCATCAGCGCATCAAAGCGACATAACGTTATGATATTTGCAATGTCATCAGCGCATCAAAGCAACATAACGTTATGATATTTACAATGTCATCAGCGCATCAAAGCAACATAACGTTATGATATTTACAATGTCATCAGCGCATCAAAGCGACATAACGTTATGATATTTGCAGTGTCATCAGCGCATCAAAGCAACATAACGTTATGATATTTACAATGTCATCAGCGCATCAAAGCGACATAACGTTATGATATTTACAGTGTCATCAGCGCATCAAAGCGACATAACGTTATGATATTTACAGTGTCATCAGCGCATCAAAGCAACATAACGTTATGATATTTACAATGTCATCAGCGCATCAAAGCGACATAACGTTATGATATTTACAGTGTCATCAGCGCATCAAAGCAACATAACGTTATGATATTTACAATATCATCAGCGCATCAAAGCGACATAACGTTATGATATTTACAGTGTCATCAGCGCATCAAAGCGACATAACGTTATGATATTTACAGTGTCATCAGCGCATCAAAGCAACATAACGTTATGATATTTGCAATGTCATCAGCGCATCAAAGCGACATAACGTTATGATATTTGCAATGTCATCAGCGCATCAAAGCAACATAACGTTATGATATTTGCAATGTCATCAGCGCATCAAAGCAACATAACGTTATGATATTTACAATGTCATCAGCGCATCAAAGCAACATAACGTTATGATATTTACAATGTCATCAGCGCATCAAAGCAACACAACGTTATGATATTTGCAATGTCATCAGCGCATCAAAGCAACATAACGTTATGATATTTGCAATGTCATCAGCGCATCAAAGCAACATAACGGTATGATGTTTACAATGTCAGTATATTTGGACGGTACAGGAATAAGGAGAACGATAATGGATATTAATTTTCCCCTTGTCTTCCATCTTTTTCAACATAGTAAGAAAACAATAAAACTGATTATTTACGCAGACACATAATTTGATAACATTAAAATACTTAAAATAATTAAAAGTGTTTAATCTGATGCCTATAGGGGACAATTTATGCCATAATCCAACTCTATAAATTATCAATGTTATTTTTAAAATCAACAAACGTGCAGAAAAGTTTAATTTGACATTAACAAATTTAATAATCCTTTACAAAGGAAACGTCTTGTCCGTTGTGGACTGGCCATTTCTGAATCCAGCTTAAAAGTCTCGAATAATACTTTGCTATCGTCATGAAAGTTAGATAATCTTAAATTTAGAACTGCGGTAAAAATGTTACAAAGCGTCTGACCAAACACATCGGTTTTGTGACCTTTATATTTATAGACTGGCACAATAACACATTTAATCCAATTATCGAGTACAAAGGATAACTTAGCCAGTATTCAGGATTATAAGAAAAGGTTTTACATACATATTTAATATTTTAGTAACTAAGGTTTTTATATATTCATTTAACATATGATCAATTGAACTTGCTTCATTATATTTTTTACTGCTAACTACATTTTAGATTTCTTCAGCTGCAACTGGGTCAATCAAACTGGAGTTAAAGACAGTATTCGCCGCTTGCACCGTTTCTGGGATTACTCCATCGTCATTATCTGTGCCACTGAACTTATTTCTTTAAATATTCAAAGCATTTCTACACTTCAATACACTTAAACAATTTTTTTTCTTTTTACTGACATTATTTATCATATTCCAGTATCTCTTTGGATCTTTTGATTGTAAAGTGCAAATTTCCTTTGCAATGACTTTAAAACTATAGTAATATTTTGCGCGAGTTTTCGTATAGTGTCTACTACCAGTTAGAATATTAGCATTACTCTGTGCAGTGTTTCTAATTTCAGGAATTTACATAGACAAGTGGTAATGTTTTATGGATTTCATACACTCACTGCCAAACCTTAACTTAGAGTCAGCTTTTTCTTGCAAGCGTTTGCAAAATTTTCAGCTTTATGTCATTTTTTTTTAATAGAAAGTTCAGCAGAGCTAATAAAAATATTACTAATAAACTGTTGATACTATTTTCGTCGTCTGGCCTTATATTATCTTTATTGACAAATTCCTGCAATTCACATTTGATATCATTTAGATTTTGAATATTTGAAATCGCAAGGAATTTATTTTGTCTTATCGTATCCCACAATTTCCTATGTCTGTTTTCTATGATAGAATTTTTCTATAACAGAAGCTTTAAGTACATGTAGCTGATCACTTCGAATTTTGTATGCTAAAGCACAGTAAAAGTACGACATCGAATATTGTATGTTAAAGCACAGTGAATAGGTTAAAATGTAGCACATCAAAGTTTTTTACCAACTGGAAGCCACTTAAAGTCGATACTACATATCAATTAGGCTCTTGCCATTCATCCCCATCACACCCAGTCAAAGGTTGCCGGGGCCCCGAGTGGCCAAGGGGTCTGAAGTGCTCACCCTTACGGATCACTGCCATTTCATCTCCGTCTACGTGAGTTCGAGTCTCAGGCTATGCTAACGTGGGTACGTGAGAAAGCCTGCCAGTAGCTTCTCGTGGGTGGGTGGTTCTTCCCGGTGTTTTCCAGGGTTCTTCCTCCACCAATTATCCTGGCCGCCATGTATAGCCTATCTTGTGCTGAAAAATGGCGTTAACCCCTACAACAACAACGACAACAACAACAAAGGTTCCCTAATGATATCAGTCCTCCCCGCCACACAGTCACAGGCTTTACTAAAGTCGATGAAAGCACTAAAAAGGAACAAGGCCAATCACGCCGTTCCTGGAGGTAAATTTGAACAAAAAAATTAAGTATATAATAACAGCATATCAGATGAAGTTTCAATAATATTATAAAGTAGCAATATATCATATAAAATAACAATATATCATACAAAGTAACAATACATCATATAAAGTACCAATATATCACGATGCACACTATACCTTGTATGGTTGTGGTTTAAAGTCACATGGTGGTATGGTTGGTGTCGAGCTTGCACATCGGCATTGTGACAAGATTGTCCTCAGAGGTCTCATCTCTAACAAAAAATTACAAAATATAAAAGGCATTTTAAAATCACTGAAAGTAATTTATTGAAACAATGTAGGTTTATGGTATATAGTTAAGAGTTCGTCACAAGTGTAACATGGAAAATATTAGTAAATGACAATGTAATAAACTGTACAGTAAATGACAATGTAATAAACTGTACAGGTCTCAACGGTAGCAATAATGATTGTGTGGGAATCGCAACAGTCGCAAGTCTGGGAATCGACACGGTTGCAATTTAAAATGTAAGTGCAGTGCATATTTCTACACATTGTAAGACTAAACTATAACGCGCTGACCGTTACTGATCACTGCCATCTCACCTCTGTCTGAGTGAGTTCGAGTCCAGACTCGGCTAACGTGGGTAAGTGAGAAAGCTTGCCAGTAGCTTCTCATGGGTCAGTGGTTCTTCTCTGGGTTTTCCAGGGTTCTTCCTTCACCATTAATACTGGCCGCCATGTATAGCCTATTTTGTAATGAAAAATGGCGTTAAACCCTACGACAACAACAACAACAAAACTATAACGTTGTGTAATACAAGATTTTTATATTCATGATGAACACTGTAAATCTGACTGCATTCAATTAACACCAAACATCAACATCACACTAGTATGTCCAGTCCATGCGTCTTTGACCGTGTGCAATTTCATACCCTTTTGTATAGGCCCAGTAATTAGAACATCAGCTTCGGATTCGGGAGGTTGCGGGTTCGAACCTCAACCGGATTCGGGAGGTTGCGGGTTCGAACCTCAACTGAGTCATAACAAAGACTTACAAAAATGGTACTAACATCTGCCTCGCTTGGTGCTCATCATTACGAGATTAGTGTCAGGACTGGTGGGTCTGATGTCAGGATAATTTGACTGAATGGGACATCATAGTATATGCCCCAGTGCTACTCATCACTATAAACGGTTACATTGCTGACTTTTTAATGATATGACTAAAACAATGTTAAATCTACGTTAAAAATCCATATCACGCACAAGCATACATGTCAGCGGCATTAGGCTCCAGTCATAGATATTACTATAAAATGTCACACTAATTTTTTTTTTTAAAACTACGTTAAAAATCTAAATCACATACACACAGGTGTGTATATGTGTGTGTGTGTGTGTATATATATATATATATATATATATATATATATATATATATATATATATATATATATATATATATATATATATATATATATATATATATTTATAATGAAACTCTGTCAACATAAAAAACGGCAAAAATTACCCTTTGTATGTCAGTGTCAGGAAGTACCGATATTCATTTGAGGTTTTCCATCAAATGTGATATAAAATATATTGAGTTGAGTAAATTGATTTGAGTAAAGAGATCAATCAAAAGGTGTAAAATATAAACTAGTAAGCTAAGTTCCTTCCCATAGCTTCCTTTCATTAGGCATTACATTTTTTTCTGTGTGTTTATTGGTAACTATATCAAGATTTCCAAACCGGTTGATAACAGCAGCTGTTCTACATATTGCTGTTTTGGGTTAATGCCATTTTTCAGCGCACGATACATGGCGGCTTGAATAACTAACTGGTGGATGAAGAACCCGGGAAAACCTCAGTAAAAACCACCGACTCACGGGAAACTACTGGCAAGCTTTCTCACATACCCACATTGGCAACGTTTGAAACTCAAACCCGCGACGACAAAGGTCAGATAGAATAATCGGTGACGACGAAAGCCTTTGACCACTCGGCCACCTTGAACCCCACCGCCTTGTAATAAATGAAATCAATAAAAATCAAATTGTCCTTACCGTATACAATGAGCATCAATCTACTCATTATCACCATAATCAGATCGTCATATCCTTTAAAAAAACTGGAATTACTAAATGTTTTAATAACGGCTAATAGGGGTTTCGATTGGCCGAGTGGTCTAAACTATAGAGTGTTCTCCGTAAGATTCGGCAAATGTGGATATGTGAGAAAGCTTGCCAGTAGCTTGGGTCGGTCGTTCTTTCCGCAGATTTCCCGGTTTCTTCCTCCACCATTAATAATGGCCACCAATGTATAGCCTATCGTGTGCTGAATAATGGCGTTAAGCCCAACAACAATAACGGCTAATAATAGCAATTATTTAATACAGCCTATATCCTCTTTAAATAACAAAAATACGTGTCAGCTAAAACAAGTAATTAATATTTATAAAAGGATATTTGTATGATTGAAAAATATTAAAATGGTTGGTTAAAATAAAATTTTATTTTTATATTATCCACAACATTTTTGTTTTGTTCCAGTTGGACATTACACTAAGTTTCATTTCCATAAAACGATTCTATAGAGACCTATTACAGATTTGTGTTGGCCTTACAAATATCGCAGATCTACATCTTCCTCTATATTAAAGACCATGCCATTTATTTTCTAAATTATTCAAGAAAAAAACTGAAGTTCATATCGTGTTCGAACAAAAAGAAAAATCATGGAACTGTACAGATCTGCTTTACTTTCACGTCTCCAATAACGTGCTAAATTTAATTTACTTAGAATTTCACTTTTAATGTGTTTAAGCTTGAGTTCTTTTTCATCGAAACGAAATATCAACCGTATAAATCGTCTACAACAAAATGATGAACACATTTTTAATCGACGTTAAGTAAATGAAGTTTAAATTTGTAATCTAATTGCCCAAATGTATTTAAATAACATGTACTCAAAACGCCGATGTCAAGTCGTACTGTCTGCGTTGTCAAAGTGGACAAGTTATTTGGTTCAAAGTTGTCCTCACTAATGTACTGGGCACTGACACTTAAATTTACATACATTATAGGGGCATATTTTAAGCATGGCAAAAGCGAAAACATGTGTTAAGGGGAAAGTACAGACTTAAAGGACATTCAAGTCAGTTGCCGACTTTTCTCAAATGATCCTTTCAATAAAATACCAAAGGCATGACATGTACCGATTAGGACAGAGCAATGCACTTATAATGCAAAATGTGTATATGTGAGAAAGCTTGCCAGTAGCTTCTCGTGGGTCGGTGGTTCTTTCCGCAGATTTCCCGGTTTCTTCCTCCACCATTAATACTGGCCACCATGTATATCCTATCGTGTGCTGAAAAATGGCGTTAAGCCCAACAACAACAACAACAACAACATCTACCCGCCATTACTAGTCTGTTCTACCGACTAGGGCAATGAGCAAATCAGCTGTTAATTATCAACCTAAATGACCGTGGCCAAGAGTAATATAGTTGTTAGTACAAGATCAGCCTGTGTATACCCTACTAACCATATCACAAAGCAATGTGGTTGTTCGTGTATGTGTGATTTAGATTTTTAAAGAAGCTATAACAACTTGAGTCATATCGATTCGATGTGTGCAGTGTGTCAGTTGATAGTGATGTATAACACTTAGGCATCATGGCTGAGATATCTAGCAAATGTACCACCCAGTCACACGATCATAACACCAGACCTACATGGACCTCTTAACGCTCAGCGCCAAGCGAGGCTACTGCAGTAACATTTTCAAAAGTCTTTGGCACGAATAGGCTGGGTTTCGAACCCACGACCTCATAGACGCTCTAACCACTTATGTCAGTGGGCTCCAATCCCCAGGCCGCGGACCGGCACCGGTCCGTGGATCAAATGGTACCGGGCCGCCCAAGGAACATTAAATTATTTCCATTTTATTTACTGTTATGTATTTCTCTCGGGTTTGCGCGAATTTTCATGGACGAGAGGTTAACCGGAAATTGAGAGACGTCACCTAAAGCCGCACAAATACCGTGCATGCGCAGAATATCTTAATATCGGGGCGGTTTTAGGTCACGTCTGGAGCTGAGCGGCTGAAAGTGGCAGTGGCGTTGTAACTTTGTTGGAGAGAAGATGTGTATCGCTCTTCTCTCTGTTGATCGGTACTTGTTTAACAGTGCTTGGTGTACGTGTATATAGTGTTTGCTCAAATTTAACCCACAAATTAGCAAAATGAGTACGAAACAGACGTCGTTAGAATGTTTCTTTGGTAAGAAGAAAAGGCCCAGTGAAGAGACCGAAGAAGAGCCTACAACATCAAAGAAACATAAAACTTTTAACAGAAAATACCATGAGTCCTACTTGAAATATGGATTTATCGGGACTGGTGATTCCCACACACCAACCCCGCTCTGCATAGCTTGCGGCGACTAGCTCTCTAATGAAGCAACGAAACCTTCAGAACTGCTTCGCCAATTGAACGCAAAGCACCCTGGATTAAAAGACAAGCCCCTGGAGTATTTTGAAAGAAACAAAACGGAAACACGAAGGACAGAAGAATTTTATGAGGGCCACCACATCAATAAAGGAGAATGCACTGAAAGCATCATATTTGGTGGCTAACCGTATTGCTAAGGCTAAAAAGTCATTCCCAATCGTAGTCCGAGTTTCCTCTGACCCTTGACACCCCATTTTTGATATTTGTTTTTTTTATGTTGGGGTGTAGGGTCAGAGTCTATTCCTTATCAAAAACTTGGAATTTGGTGTCGGCATAGGGTACTCGCCAACTATAAAGCCTAGAAAACTTAAATGACCTTGCATTGACCCATAATTACATTAAATCGATAGGGAAATCATTTTTCTTCTCAGAAATTACAAGCATAACACCGATTTTGTCTTTAATCCGTTGTAAGACGAGACGTAACTACAGCGTTGATGAATTTTGACCTCGTTCGCACCATTTTAATTGCTAGTCACATGACTAACTAAATCTCGCAGCCGATGTGCATAAACGTCATAGGTCAAATAGTCACGTGATAACAACAAAGTGTTTTGACAGGTAGTTTCTGCGTGATCAGTCAGCCTCTTTCCAGGAAGATGCGACAGCGACATGTTTCGGGCTGCTGTTATCCCAATTAATATGTTGAATAATACGTGTTTTTTTTTTCTTGTTATTGTATACATTGCGTGACTTTCATTCAATATTTTCGAGTTTATGTCTTCTTTCTGCAATACTGGAATGGAAGGTTTTATGCATAAACCTATATTGCAACATGGCAGGTAAAGACGAATACACGCAATATCTTGCCAATGAGATACTTTAAGAAAAGGGATACTATTTTAATATTAAAGAACTACAGTATGATGTAATAAAATCAGTTATCAATGAAGGTGACACATTTGCCGTCTTCCACAAGGGGTATGGGAAAACGCGGCTTTTTTGTTGTTATCACGTGACTATTTGACCTATGACGTTTATGCATATCGGCTGCGAGATTTGGTTAGTCATGTTACTAGCAATGAAAATGGTGCGAACGAGGTCAAAATTCATCAACGCTGAAGTTACGTCTCGTCTGACAACGGATTAAAGACAAAATCGTGTTATGCTTGTAATTTCTGAGAAGATAAATGATTTCCCTATCGATTTAATGTAATTATGGGTCAATGTAAGGTCATTTAAGTTTTCTAGGCCTTATAGTTGGCGAGTACCCTATGCCGACACCAAATGGTGTCGGCAAAATTCCAAGTTTTTGATAGGGAATAGACTCTGACCCTACACCCCAACATAAAAAAACCAGATATCAAAAATGGGGTGTCAAGGGTCAGAGGAAACTCGGACTATCCCAATCGGTGAAGAATTGATCTTGCTATCCACTAAAGACATTTGTTGTGAACTTCTAGGAGAGACTGCTGTGAAAAAGATAGCACGTGCCTTTGTCGGCTAGCACTATGAGTAGGCGCATTGAGGAGATATCCGAAGACATGGAGACACAATTGTTGGAGATAATTAATACATCACTGAAGTGCGCACTCCAGGTCAACAAACCAGGCGAATCTAGCATGTCTGTGCAAGAAGATGATCAACTGCTGGTGATTGCAAATGACGGCGGCCTTAAAACTACGTTCGAGACAACAACTCTGCGGGTGTTCTGGATTAAAGTCATGGCGGAATACCCTGAGATTGCCAACACAGCACTTAAATCCCTATTCCCATTTTAGATATCCTATCTGTGTGAATCGGGGTTTTCTGCATTTACAGCAACCAAAACCAAACAACGGAATAAAATGGACATAAGCAACACACTTCGGTTGTCATTGTCTCCTATTACCCCTAAATGAAACCGTCTCGTTGCAAAGAAACAAGTTAATGGTTCTCATTGATTTAGCGTTCCAGTGAGTTAAAATGTTAAATCACTTTATATTCAGTTTTTGGTGTAACTATTTTATTTTGAAGGCAGGTTTAAATACAATTAAATTAAAATTATTAAATCAAAACAATCTAAACTATAAACAATAAACAGCCTCCCTCTCAGCAAGCCGAGGTAAAATTATCAAACGTTGACTGGTCCGCGGCGATAAAAAGGTTGGGAACCACTGATCTACAGTACTTGTCAGTATTCATCTATTCGACATACCAAGCTCGAAAAACGTGACTGTTAATACTGGTTAGAATTTGCTGGGCAGAGAAGAACGTTAAACAGCCAGCAAACCTGCTAATATTAATTAATTCAGACCACAAATCAACATTTTAAATGCAGAATGAACGAGTCCGTAAGGAATGACAATAGCACTGTCTACGAGCCTTGTTAATGATTTAATTAAAGACCGAAGTTTAAAAGACCCGTGAGTCGTTTGAAGGGGGTAGGTAGGTAGTATGTAGTTAGTAGCGGGTAGGTAGTATCTGCTACATATAAATCATAATTGGCCAAATAGGTAAACATTAGTTACTTAACCATATAATGGTTGTTATAAGAAAAATCCTACTTCGGACAAGTAAATATGCCTATTACAAAAATCACAAGCTCTAATTAGCCTTCATCTTTTGGCCTATTTTAGGAATTATTGTATAGTTGAGCTGGGTACTGCCAAAACTTCATTACCGCAGTATTTCTTAATGTAACGAGATACGAACCATGGTATACCGTAATTATATTGGGGGCCAACAAGTCAGTGTTCTGGAGTAGTAGCCGCGCACTTTTATTGTTTAATTCGGTCAGTCACAAACTAGAAAAAGTATCTTGCTCTGATTAAGGACAAAATAATACCATATTAAATCAATGATATAATTAGGACAAAATATTAATTATCTAGCCACACAAGTTAAGAAAATATTTCAGTTAAAAAAGTACAGCCTCTCATTTCCACCAGGTATTTAAAGAGCCACTAAATTACAGTAACTGATTTTGTCAAGTGTTGATATTATAAAGTTTGTTGTTAAAATAGGATTTTTTGATATAGAAGCCTTCAATTTTATAGTTACAATATCGATACAATAGGTAGGGAAACTTTGAGCGGAATGCCATTACCCAGGCTCCGGTGGCATAGTGGTTAGAGCGTTCTCCTCGGATGCGATAGGACGTGGGTTCGATCCCCGGTCGAGTCATACCAAAGACTTTTAAAGGGTACTAACAGCAACCTCGCTTGACGCTCAGCATTAAGAGGTTAGTGTTAGGACTAGTCGACCTGGTGTCATGATTATGTGACTGGGTGTGTCATCATGCTACATGTCTGCGACATGACACCCCAGTGTTAGACATCATTATAAACTGCCACACTGCAGACATCGTAGCGATATGACTGAAAAAAATTTAAAAGCTACGTTAAAAATCATGATCACATGACATCACCAATACCCGGGCACGATAGTAATCAGAAAGGGCCAGTAAACATTAAACACGAAAGTATTTAGTGGAGTCCTGAAAAGTGTAGAATGATTCGCAGTTTTACAAAAATATACATATACTTAGCACATTCACACGCTAGTATATAACTTTAACATTTTTTACTTTTTTCTGACTTTTTTGATACATTTTTTTTTGTAATATTTATTTTGCCCGAATCTGTTTCATTTGGCCACCAAGTTGGCACACATAACGGTTGTCAAAGACGGAATTAAAGGTTCATCAATAGAATTATATTTGTCACCATTAATTTGTGACATATACAGCCGTTTTGTAAAAAATAAAAAAATACATTTTTTATACTTTTTTTTTTGGTCAGGAATAATGAGAACACGTTGTTAATAACATGAAAACTACATCAACATTCTTCTGGAATTTCCGTACATTTCTTCCTTACGGAAACAACCCATGTACCCGTACAATGAAATAGTACCGGTATGTACCACCAGAAGAAAAAACCGCGGAACATCTGTAACCAAAAACAAACAAACAAAAACAACAACAACAACAACAACAAAAACAGTAACAGGTCTTTAAATATTTACGTGAAAAGTTCCACCTGTCGTTCATTGTATCAGCTTGTTCCCAATGTCTAACAACCAATCAAATCACGTCAACGAGATGGGGAAAACTAAACTGAGACCGAATGGGGGAAACTGATTTCTTTCAGGTACACTAGACTTTTAAACAACTGTATTTTGATTGAACGTGAAAGATATATGCATTTTAATATAAATCATAAATTATACTACCTTATTTATCAGCTACATTATCTTCATATTTAACATCAAGATTATCAATCTCGATGTCGACGATTACAATATTTTGCGTCTTTTTTGAGGATCCCGATTTACTCGATAAGGTTATCTCCTTTATGCAAACAGGATATCGCATCAAGCACACACTCTGACAACCATAACTTTTCTCTTATCTGGAAATGAAACGTGTTGTTAAGACACGAAAATTACTATTTACTTCATAAACAATTATCTGGTCAACCACTTACATTAAAACAGTATGTAATCGTTTCCACATTATAACTTTTGTTCATTTCAAAACTGAACTTTGAACTTTTAATTGGCAATAAGTTGCCAGTACATTGTGCTGATACACATTTTAAAACCATATTCGCACATGCCTATTGACAACTGAAGATGGATACAAAAGAAAAAAGAATTTTAAAAAACAGCATTATTTTCCATCGTTTCAAAATAGATGTACTATAATGAAATGCTAAACAAAAAGTTAATCATGTTTGTACTCTTCTTTCAATCATTCCCATAAAATCTGTTTGACATGCAATTATCGTTATCTACCCCTAACAGACTGATTTTCCTGGATTAAATTCACAGACATCAATCACCAATAGAACACGCACGCATGCACATAGGGACAATGTTGTGGATCCCCCTGATTTCACCTTTAAACATGTTCTAGTCTACATCCGTAAAGCATAAGGGCTGAGCACTACATGTTTGCACCCCTACCCAGGAAACATTTCTGCAGATGCCCATACATTGGAGTGAAAGCCAGTTGTATATTGTTCATGTATCAGTTACTACCTCGATTAACCACTACGACTGAGGCCCTACAACAAAAAAAAAAAAACATGCAGTATATAGCTAAGACGTCTAATGCTTATACTCATTCTCATGTACATTACAGCTAACCTCCCGAGGGTAACTATCATAATATACAACTTATAGTCATTAACAGGGAAAGTTTACCTTTGAATAAACATCTATTCTTACTTCCACCCTCTAAGGCCAGAAATGACCCTCGGAGTGACCTAAATAGGTCAGATATAGATGAATAAAATGTGATCCTATAAAAATCGTGAACCCATTTGACATTTTGGTTTAAAGGGTGTTTTAATAACAAATGCATCTATCAAATTTTGGGATTGGATCATAAAACAGCACCATATAAACAAACTTTTAAAAGAAAGTTTGCACAATGTCAGTGAAGCACGAAATACGACTTGTGTGACAAAAAGAATGTAGAACTTGTCAAAATGCATCCACTCGCCATGTTTTATGATTCCGGGTGGAATAATTAGAATATGTATATAATATACCTAAAATCCATGTGATTGCGAGCTAAATGAAAAACCTTAACCAAATGCAGTTGAAGATGAAGGAAACGTTAATAAGCCTTATTTGTTATAAGGATTTGGTAGTAACAGACATGCAAACCATTATCAACGTCACAAGAGTTATTTTGTGTCTCCATTGGCGGTAATTTTATTGAGAGGTTTAAAAAAACATAATAAATTATCACAAAATATTCAGATCTTTTAAAATATCGCTCGTATACACACAGTTCTATCTGTACCAAAGATGACGCGGGGGGGTAAGGGGGATAGTACAATAGCTTACCTCTACTTGATTGGGACGAATTAGCCCCCCCCCCATAGTCGATGAATAGATGCTGAATGATGACAACAGGCTGGATGGTTGGATATATGAACCTGATGAAAAACGGGTGAACGGATGGAGAAGGTACAATGTAGTAATGGGGCACTGAGGTCTTCTAGTGCATGGATAAGTAAAAATAGCAAAATATAAGCATGCAAAGAAGCAGACGGCGTGTGCTTGTACAAGTGTGTTGTTTGTAATATATGTACAATTTATGTGTTACATAAATTCCTTACAGTACCCCAACACGTGCTTGTCTGAGTGACAACGTGCCGTTTGTTTTAATTCAATGTTGCTTTTTCGATAAACCGCACACAAACTTTCTGCGACGCAGCACTTCAGTTCAGGAAACGTTATCCGGTGGTATAAAAACTTTATTTACACTGTATTTGATAACATTGTTCATACGTAACAAGGTCGTATGGATTGCTGGCGTAGCTTGTTTGAACTAAAATTTATCCAACACAGGTATCGGGAACCTGATTAAAGTCCTAATCTCCTCGAGAATACCATATTTGCTCATAGGAAGTAGAGGGTGGGTTGGTGGTTTTGTTAACTGCTTATGAATTCCATCTCATTCTCCAACGCCAGTTCACATCATACCCATGAATACGGAATACAATTTTAACCAACATGATTTAGTTTTTTTTAAACGTAGTTTTAACAATTTGAATCATATGGCTACCACGTTTGCACTGTGGCAGTTTGTAGTGATGTCGAACATAGGGTCAACATGCCGCAGACATGTAGCATCATGTCCAACCAAATAACATTATCCTAACACAAGGCTGACCAGTCCTAACACCAGCCTCTTAATGCTGCTATTACGTTTTTGGTGCGACTCACACGCGGTTCGAACTCGAGGTCCCTTGCAAGCAGAGAAAGACGCTTAAACTACTCAGGTGCCCTACATCTTTCCTTTCACATAAAAGGCGTACTAAAAGCCAGGTTTTGACAACCGATGGTACGCCAGACTCTTTGCACTAGCAGGCAGTATGAGTTGTTGTTTTGTATTGCATATACAGTAAAAGATAATTGAAAGAAGAATATGACTTGGCACGCAAAACGTAAATTAAACGGACCTGAATTAACAGTTCTTAACGGTTACCAAAGTCTACTCCGAAACACTATTCCTCACTTTACATGGTTCATCTGAAAACACTTGATACTAAAACCAGTCTTGATTTTTGGACAGATATAAAATAAGGTTGTCCCAGTTTTATATAAATGCTTTTATAAGATATACAAAATGTACAGCTGGTATTAAAGACACCTCTATGTGATGAAAACAGAATGTTTTACGCTATGAACCGTACATCTCACGCTTATTGACATAGTAATGGAGAGGTCGTCGGTGCATCTTGAAAGTCTAGCACATAACTAATTGGTTTGATTTTCTGGAGTTTAACGCGTAATTGATTATTCAAGGCAGCCAGTATAGCTTGTGTGGGAAGAACCTTGGAAAGCCCCTGGGAAGAACCACCGACCTACTAGAAACTACTGGCAAACTTTCACATATACCCACCTTGATCGGGCAATTACTCCAAACCACGCGGACAGTGGTAAAATGTCACGTATCTGTTAAGTGAGCGCTTTAGACCACTCGGGCACCCTGGACCCCACATGAAAATTTACAGTGTGTGTGCATGTAGGTAGATAGGTACCTCTCATATACTATTATTATAACAATGCCATGGACTTTTCATTTTATCTTTTACATACATACATACATACATACATACATACATACATACATACATACATACATACATACATACATACATACATACATACATACCAACTATATATAATACAATTGCAAGTGTAAAGGCAAATTGGACAAGTCAATAAAATTGCATTTATGGTAATAGTGTCGACATAAGTACATGGGCGGAGTAGGGGCCCGAAAATAATTGAAATTACACATACAAGTGAACATTGTTTGGTGACCTTTCGTCAGTGACTAGGATTTAAACAGAGAAAAAAAAATGGAAATTCTGATTAAATGAAGACAACTAGCCTGAAATACACTTGAAATACACTTGTATATTGACAACTTACAAATGTGAATTGCATTCCAGTGTATTAAATAATGTAAATGGATATGAAAAAACATAGGAATTCGAATATTAAATCATATGTTAGAAGTTCATGTATCAAAAAAATTGCGTTAGAATATACCACACGTATGTATAAAAAAATTGGTAGTTCTCATCTGATCTATATCCTATTGTTAACAAACACGTTTCACGAAACAATTCACACATACTTTCATTGTCCTAGTAGCCCGTGGCGGTATAGTTGTTTATATGCTACATGTACTTATATTGACCTATTAAAAGTTTTGCAAACATTCTTGCGAGATGTCCCACCTTCGTTTAATTTGACGGCTACATATGTATTGTTTAAAAATATCGGTACAATAATTTGTGTTTTACAATGCCATTGGTAGTGACCGCAAAAACGTTTTTGTTGCAAACAGGAAGCTTTCACGACACAATAAATACGTTCCAGTCACTACGAAAAATGAAAAAAAATATTTTTTATTTAAGTTTGTTGCTGACTTCCTCTGATCAAAGGTCTTTGGCTTGCTTTGGTGAAGGTTCATGAGTTGAAGGCACCAGTAAAGGACCAAAAAAAAAAAGATATCGCTCCGTGGTTTAGTGGTTAGAGTGTACGCCTCAGATGCGGGAGGTCGTGGGTTCGAACCACGGCTCAGTCATACCAAAGACTTTAAAATGGTACTAACCAGTTATCTCGCTTGGCACTCAGCATTAATAGGTTAGTGTTAGGACTGGTTGGCCTGGTTTCAGGATAATGTGACTGGATGGGACATCATGCCACATGTCTGCGGCATGATGCTCCAGTGCTAGACATCACTATCAACTGTCACACTGCAGACATTTTAGCGATATAACTGAAAAATTGTTAAAGCTACGTTAACAAATCTAAATCACATACACACACACCATTTTTTTTCTTCAGTTTTTCGAAAAGAAAAAAAAATATTGCCATTTCTTGTAGATTGTAGTCGTACCCATTCCTCCTTCAGCGGTGGTACATTGCAACTAGTTAGGTAGCATAAATAATTTGGGCAAAATTTCAATTAATTTCGACCTTAGTACCTCGGTTCTGAGGGTGTTGAGATAAAAGGATGGTACCGTATTATGAAGACGGCGAGTTTTGACAACTGGCATCAAATTTATTGTGGACGGAGATTTTTTGCGACAACTTTTTCGTTTTTTGAAGTCAGCGCAAACACTGCACATCCAATATATATATATATATATATATATATATATATATATATATATATATATATATATATATATATAATACAATGCAGGTTCTGCGAGTGAAGGTCAAAATTGACGATCGTTAATTTCTTGTCCATGGTGATCAGGACTTTTGAAACTTAAGTCAAAGACAGTACATAGATTTTTATCAATACGAATCAAAACCACTTGTCGTGAGACTACAGACGGTGGTGTCCACACCTGTACGATACTCTGAAAACAGCCGAATCAAAATAACGTAATTATGGAGTCGATGCTGCTGGGTAAACATAAAAGACATGCGAATAATCTGGGCCATACTCTACATGTATGCACATTAAATATCTGCCTTAACACAAATTCTTTGTTATGGATCATATGGTAATCATCGATGCATGTAAAATTACCTAGCAATCTTAATTACTAATCTTGCTCTCTGAGTTTAAAAAATAAATGTGAATCGATGCAATACTTACGGGCTGTCCTGGCCACAGCCGTCAACTTCGTCGTACAACGATCCATATTTTTTGATGGGCTCAGCAATCCAGCTCCTCAGCTGAGTAATCCGTTACAGCTAGGCAGTTCTCGTCGGTTAAAAGCTATCAATGTAGGTAGTAGTAGTAGTAGTAGTAGTAGTACGCAACCCGAGCGAGTGATTAAGCGTGATACCGCTGGGGCGCACTAAGGTATTCCGCTAGTACACGTGATCGATTGTAATAGCTTTCAATATTTACCTCGTAAAAAAGATCGCAGTTCCATCAAGCCCGTTTTGAATTCAACACACCAGAAGAAAGAATGTATGAACGAATAAACAACAACAGTGTACCAGACACAGATAATTCGTGTTTTTCTGCAGATATTTAAGGTCACCTAAGAACAGAACTGCGGTCAAATGCCTTCTCTTGACATGGTGTTGATAACCTGTATGTTGTTAACATGACCTAGTATTATGGGCCTCGAACGTTTCTCTCTCTTTTGTAAATAACAGCAGCCGTCAAGGCATATCAGATTTAGATTATTGCCTGCAAATATATTATCGATTTGTTTAAAGGTCACGTAAACTTGGTCAGAACGCATTAACTTCGGTCGAGCATATTTGAGGTCAATCGCCCCGGTACGGTATGGAACTAGTGTGAATGACCTTCATGGACTCTGACCCTAGTATATAGAGATTTGTGGGTTTAGCGCCATTTTTTTGTGTGGCTAGTGTAAATAGTGCATTTAGAATCAGCGACCTATGTAACGTTACCGACAAGCTATCTCACATACCTCCATGAGAGAGAGAGAGAGAGAGAGAGAGAGAGAGAGAGAGAGAGAGAGAGAGAGAGAGAGAGAGAGAGAGAGAGAGAGAGAGAGAGAGAGAGAGAGAGAGAGAGAGAGATGGGTATTTACGATTTATTTTAACGTCGGAAAGGTTTTTAAACAACAATTCGTCCAAAAACTCTAGTGGGGTATTTACCGCCATAAAAAAAATAAACTTTATGTATCGTCAACGAATCAAACCCTTCACTACGAATAAAAACAAGCCTATTTGGATCATGATAAACATAAAACAGATCCGACGATCATACAGTTCACGTACGATTGCGTGTAACACGTGTAACAACATAACACTAGATAACGCAATAGATACTCTAATATTAGTCTTCTTTTTAAATTCTAATTCAACTTCGAGTTTGAATATATATATATATATATATATATATATATATATATATATATATATATATATATATATATATATATATATATGTATATTAATACAAACAATACTTTTGTACAGGTTAGAGAAATTAAATTCGTACTCTACGGAGTTTCCAACCCAGGTCCGCGAGTAAATGGCACCCATCGCCTTGCCTGCATGCACCAATCCATATTCCATCACGACTAAGCACGCATCACCAATAAATGATGACACTGAATCGTTGTTATATAAGCTCGTGCGTAGCAGATATATATATATATATATATATATATATATATATATATATATATATATATATATATATATATATATATATATATATATATATATATATATATCGAATAATAGTTCTCACACACGTTTTGTAAAATGTCGCGTTATACGTTATTCGTCGTGTAGAATGTAAATTCGTCCGTCTGATGTGGGGAAAGGTGTAGGGGTTGGTAAGAGTGCGGGAAGGTGTAGGGCTTGGTGAGGTTGGGGGTGAAAGAATAATATTTCTCTGTTATAATGATTCATACTACTATTTTTTTTGTTATCTCAAGTTCTCAATCTAAACTTGTGTGCTATTTTGTGTCAATAATTAAATAGTTGTTTAATCTTAAAATGTACACATGATCTGGTATATTTTGATTAATTGTGTTTGAAGTTATGTCATTTCAATAACGATAAACCCACCCCCTTTATAAAAATCCATTGTGATGTATTTAACTATATCCCTTTGTTTGATTGTACCCCCACTCCTCCTGCGGACTCCCATGGATGTACCTTATTTTGAGGGACTGAAAGATATTCCTTCAAATGTGCGCAGTTCTTACGTTATCTCCAAATTAATGTCTAAAATAAATCCCTTATTTTACAATCATCAGACCACCTTTTAATATTGGGTTCATCTTATTTCTGGTCATCTCACCTCTGCGTGAGTTCGAGTCTAGGATTCGGCGAATGTAGATATGTGAGAAAGCTTGCTAGTAACTTCTCGTGGGTCAGTGGTTCTTTCCGGTGAATTTCCGGTTTCTTCCTCCACCATTAATACTGGCCGCCATGTATATCCTATCGTGTGCTGAAAAATGGAGATAAGCCCAACAACAACAACAACTTATTTCTGTGTTTTCTCTTAAGTTAGCCATATATTGCCTTTTTACAGAAAGTACTCCTATTGGTTATTATCTCAGATATTGAATGAATGAATTACGTCTTTTCCATGATGATAATTTTCTAAACATTTATTGTTAACCTTTGCATACGTCATATAGAACATGCATATACGTCCTCTTATTCCGCCTTAAGACATTCAATACATCACTAAAGGGTGAAACGATAAGACCTGTGCTGCGTATCGATGCGATTCACGATACGCGGCCTGCGATATAAAACATATCGATACATATATAAATTTGATTGTCATTCCATCTTTGGAAGGTAGGTGGTGCCCTTTCATGTATATTGCCATTCAGGTTCGATTTCCAATATACAGACTACAGATAGAAACATAGTTAATCTTATATTTATATGCTATTGTCATTGATGAGAAGATAACAACAATACTTTAAAACAGACTACCTGTTCCTTGCAGTTAGTTTTAGCCAACGTTTTAGGCCATTTAAAGGTGGCCCCATTTCAGTCCCTTTGTTTTGTACAAAATGAGTGATTTGAAAACATCTTATCAATTTCTTGTCTCAGTTAAACATGGAAGACAGGTTACCTTCAATACAGACAAAATAATACATTTTCCTCGTGGGAAGAAAATCTCATCTAGAACAAATGCAGGCATGGGAATAAGGTTGAATACCAACAAAATCTATGACATTTTATTTCCATCTGATGCAAAAGACTGATGCAGCCTAAGGTACTTGTATTTGTTAGTGAAGAAGGAAAATTATTGACTACACCAAATAGTATAACCTAAACTTCCAATTTTAAATTAGTATCGACTACACCAAATCCTATTTTTTACAATTTTTTTAAAAAAATTTATACAAGGTAATAAACTTAAGCAGTTTGAAATCTGCACCATAGCACATTCTATGCTAATTTCATTTATTCTATTAGCACCATTTTTTTATCTGGTTTATTTTCTTTGCCTAATAAAGAAAAATTCCATATTTGTTCCCCATGTACAATTTAAGGAGAGATGATAATAGGATTTTGTCTTAAGAGAGACCTCTCTCTTTATCAAAGAAAAAGGAAGGGGAGGAAGAAACTGCCATAGGTAAATATTTATCTATACTTTAATAAATGTCTCTCTTTCTTCCCAATCCACTTTCTTAGAGCTCTAATGAAATCAACATCTTTGACACGTGTCAGCTCTAGCTGTACGATTATTATTTTGTTAATTATTTCTGAGCATGCTCTGCTGCTTTTCTTTTTATCAGTATTATTCTGTGCTTCTTTGTGAAGAAGCATATACCTAGACAGCTTTGTCAGCTTGAATATGTTCGGAAACTGATCTTTTTGACTAATATATACATTTTTCCAGAGCTTACACGTGTTATATGTTTTGGATAATCTTCTCCGAAACATAATTTTTCAATAATCTATACTTCCTTTGTTAAATGAGTAGTTTAAAGACTATTATGCCAAATTTCGTATATGTTCCTTAATGCTGTGTATGGGTATTTAGTCCACCAATGTAGAAAGAGGTATTAAAATAAATATATGTACTTCTTAATTGCATTTTTTACCCTTATTTTATTCTGTTTATCTTAACCCTGATATGGGTACATGTATATAGTTTTGATCAATAAAAAAAGAAAATTGCATTATACTTTTACATTGTTTTTTAATTAGACCCAGTATTCTGCCCATTGTACATTTAGTTTCGAAATGCCACTGAAAAGGTCATGCCGTCTATTTTTTTTTTTTTTTGTCCATCCCGCATATACATCAGATTCGTATTTAACCCCATTTCGGGCCCACAATCATTAAATGGTATCTCCATTAACTTTCCCAGCTCAAATAATCTGACTTTATAACTTTAAAAAGAAATATTGCCGAACGAAATCGTAATGAACCACGCCGGCAATCAGCCATTTTGGGTTTGTTAGGTAAGCCGTATTTTAAACACGAATTTGTAAAACTTTCTTCATGAATGGTGTCAATCCACGCCATAATGCTTACTCCTGGAGACGTTGTGCTTATCAAATTTATTTTCACGACCAGTCAAGTTGTGCTTGAAGAATCCAGATGTGGAACAGATGCTATCCGATAAACAAATATCTCGACAAGAACGATTAAATAAAATTGTATACTTTTCCGTGCACATTTTCATATGTGTGACTTTCAACAAATTTGCAGTGTTCTCTAAGCGCGTGAATTTGTATATATTATGCACGATTCGCGTAATGGCACACCCTGACAGCATCTCCGCGTGAGTACTTGACATATCTAATGACTTTCCTGCTAAGACTGTTGCTCTGCCAAAACTTGTTTGTCACGTAGAGAATAAGTTACATTGATTTCTGACTGGTGGTTATTGTTTAACCTGGATCAAAACAAGCAATAAACACAAAGGAGAATTCATTGTAACATATTTCACCGTGCAACAAACCACTAGACTAGCTTTCAAATCGACCAAAGCAGTCAATATACAGTTAAAGGAGAAACTTTGCGAGAAAGTGGTTGTTAAATGATGATTCAAGCACTTCATTATACATGTGGAACACGTTTGGAATGTATGCTGAACATAATTCTGAGTTAAGATAATCGACATGGGGGAAAGGGGCAGAATACGAACGATGTAACTTTGTGTTAACTTTTAGGCAGCGAGTGGGTATTCTCAGATATTCTATCTTCTTTTTTTACTAATAAAAATGAGTGCATGTGTCTGTAAATGCTGTTTCAGATGGATTATAATTTTTACAGAGTAATAAGGCAATGCAATTAATAATAATTATTCATGACTGTTGAAGACAAAACTAACATGCATATGTTGAGTATCGTTTTGTATCGATTCTCTGTCTCTTGTATCGATATGAGTATCGTTTCAGCAAAAGTATCGCTGCATCGATATATTGATGATTCGTTTCACCCCTACTAATGCATTTATTTAAAAGAAATTGTTTTCGCTGATTAGAAATACCGATAAATTTTGAAATTAAGTTTGTGTTCAATCTAACGAATCTGACGTCCAACATCAAAATACGTAGGGCTTTCCTCCTCAAAAACTAGAGCTTGAGAACGCATAAAACGAACACGAGACAAATCAAAATATTATTCTAAGGCGTAAACGGTGTGAGTGTGGATGTTAATGCTTTCACGTTAATTTATGTTATAATAAAAAAGACCTCTGCTGTCGCTGATAAGATGAATTACTTTTAATACATAACAATGCAATCCAACTGAAATAAAGCAATTTCTGTAAGTAGTTTAGAGCAGTGAATAAGGCAAGTACACTTTATGGTGTAATGAAATCATGTTGTTCATCTCAAAAGTTATTGTTTGAAAATTAACTCTCTCTCTCTCTCTCTCTCTCTCTCTCTCTCTCTCTCTCTCTCTCTCTCTCTCTCTCTCTCTCTCTCTCTCTCTCTCTCTCAACATGATAATAATAATAATGTAAGTTTAATGTTAACAAGTAAAAACTGTATAGAGTTATAGCATGAACAAGTAAAACAGATGGATCCACAGATCTTCGTGAATGGACAAAGTAAATCCCGCACACCATGAACTTAATGCCATGAAAGTACAAACAGAAATATTTTGAACACGTCGCAAATCTTGACTCTTTCCCCAGAAGTGAAGTTAATTATCAAGGGTGAAAGAAACAAACTTTAAAAGAAACAAGTAGCGATCAACAGTCTTAAATTTAAATAACGGTTAAAATAACCCCCAAACAAAATAGTAATCGGCTCAGAGTCTTTTCTCCTGGCTGCATTGAACTCGAAGACTGTCCATTTAATTTTTGAAGGGTGGTGTGGAGTGGAATATCCCCCACCTACATGCATATTTCAATTCTTCAGATAACTTTTAAAACAATCTACTTAAATTTGTGATAAAAGAACGTAGTATATCCAGTTAAACTAGTTGAAAGGAACCAACTTTCTTAAGATAATATAGAAAAAAAAAATTATGGCTTGAAAGAAAATCCAAAGTGCCCTCTAACCCTCTGATAAAATAATTGGTTGGTCCCATAGCAAATATTTACATGTTCTCCATACATGCAGCATTTGTAGGAGATGTACAATATAAACTTTGATTTGTAAAGTTTCACTTAAATTGCAATTATTTCCACCTAGTTAATGTCCAAGATGCTTGGATACTATGGATTTTGTATGAAACAACATTAATTAAAATATGTTGCATTAAATATTTCTTAAAAGTTTGATAGTATAAATGAAGTTATTTATAAAATGTAGCGATTTTAAAAAAGGTGTGAAAATTATGTTTTTCATCTGGGTGCCATTTGGAGCAAGATAAATACATTTGTTTGAAGATTATGACATAATACATATTCCTCCAATTATTTAATTAAATTTTACTACTTTATTTTTTAGAAGTTGTAAAACAAATATGTCTTTTACCTGGTTGCTAAGGAAGCTGTCAAAAATAGAACTTGCCTAAAAATACTCATGGAATGTTTAACCAATTTTTTTTTAGAAGTCAAAGTATATTTTTGATCTGATTGTCTGATTGTTATGGGAATATAAAATTTTGTCACTTTTGAGCTAATGCAGGAAAGATTATATATATATATATATATATATATATATATATATATATATATATATATATATATATATATATATATATATATATATATATATATATATATATGCACTTCAGCAGCTGGAACACCTCATAGTCTAAGCCTATTTCACAAATATGTTAATGGAAAGAGTTCATTGGTACAAAAAATTGCCATATTGAAATTAATGAAAAGTCGTTTTAAAGAACGAATATTCTGAAAAGCATCATATATGCACGATCTTCATTGACAAAGGTAGCTATGTTTTGACATATTCAACGTAGTCACTATTTCAAATTAGAGTCACATTGGTTGATGACCAAAGCATATAGATGGAATCTTCATAAGGACTACAGTTTTGATCTTGAAGTTGGCTCTAATACAATAAGATATGATGTAACGAGAGTGCCACACAACACATTACACGTTAATCTCGTGCCCTTTTCCCAATCAATGACCTTGCCCTTTTCCCTGCCAATGACCTTGATCTTAGAATTAATTACAAAACTGTCAGCTGCATCATACAGTGTGGAGCTGGATGAAATTAAATCCAATTGTATAAAGCAGTTAAAAAGTAATATCTTAGATAAGGAAGCAGAAAACTGACATCCCTCCCTCCTTTTTGATATTAACCTTGGGGGCAGAGGGTGCGATTATGAATACATTTTACACTAGACATACAACAGCCTAAAGTTTCATGAAAATTCATTTCATTGGTTCAGATGTTTTACTTGTAGATGGACAGATGTTGCCAATTTATATTTCCCAGGCTGTGACCTGAAGTTTGAGGATGAAGCCATGATTACGGTGTCTCTAATTATGATAAAGTTTCATTAAAATGTTTTACGTAGTTCGAGGTTATTCTCCAGAAAATGTATAAAGTCATATAATAGATTTTCCCTTTGCCTTGCTGTGAATTTAAACTAGCGGCAGGGGACCTGTATATAGTGTGTGACACACTCTTTGGTCATGATATATGCATAAACCGAATGTCGGGAAATCTCTCAAGCTGACACGTAGTTATGGGCTGGACCAGTAAACGTTAACAGATGGAGGGTCAGACAATTTGTTAACATAATTCATGTATGCATAATTTAAGACAGTTGTAAAACAAATGAATGAATAGACATATTATAACTTAACACCACACTGAAATCGCTCTTGGCTTGACCTTGACCTTGAGAAGTGACAAAACAAGGTATGCAACACAGTATCTGTATCATTTACATATATTATGAAAAGTTATGTTGTTAGATGTTTCTACTTGTCATAATCTTCTTCTCATTCCCTGCAATGTGAAAAAATGCTAGTTACCTTAAGAGATGTCTTTGTCCAAGATGAGAGAGAGAGAGAGAGAGAGAGAGAGAGAGAGAGAGAGAGAGAGAGAGAGAGAGAGAGAGAGAGAGAGAGAGAGAGAGAGAGATGGGTACCCTTAAGATGAAGGTGTCACACATAACTGTAGATGCGGCGACATTCCTGGGAAAGAGTCTTTCTGATTCACGAGCGAACATATATATATATATATATATATATATATATATATATATATATATATATATATATATATATATATATATATATATATATATATATATATACACACACACACATACAGTGCTATATTGAAGAGATACATGTTATAAAGCTTCTACATTTAAAATACATGAAATATTTATAAAGTATTACTTTATTCGAGTTTACCAACTTCCTACATTTGCATAATTTCCGCCTTTTAGAATATGATACAGATCATTAGATCTCGACTAAATTCATGACAGCCAAAGAGTATAAAATTCAGTAGTTGCGATATAGTGCAACAATACTTTAGAAGAAATGTATTTTACCAAATTTAGAATAGATTACCAATTTGGAATAGGTTGCAAAACATTGTTCTTTATTAAGTTGGTAGCAAATTAGTCTTTTCCAATAATACATACTATGAATACAAATGAATATAAGATCTTTGAAACAATAAAATATTACATTACATTTTAGTAGTAAGAACTCACAAGATGTTACAAAAATCTCAAGTCTAGATTGAACTTTGCCATTAAAATCTCAACATTAAAAGGTTCATGTAGTTAAAAGAGTTTACGGACACAGACAGTTCTTACCTGTAGGTAAAGTGAAGAGTCTTTGTGATTCTTGAACGAACGGACTGACTTTTACTCGAGGTTTCTGTCATTTTAGACATGTTAGTTCCTATCGAATCAGAACAAACTCATCCCTTTCCCACAGGAAACGCGCGAATCTTCAATTTGCAGACCTTTGGTTACGATCGAATTGTATAATTGCCTATCATCAGCTTTTCATCAAGTCTAAAATATGTTGACGTTAACTTTTAAATACAGGAGAATGAACTTGCTCACAGTAGCGTGATCTTTGCCAAAACAGCATACAGCTGCAGCTAAAATACAAATCAAATTTTATTCTCACTATAACTTAGAACAAAATTGCTTTCAATATAATTTAATGAAAAATTAATTTTAATACGATTTAGAGAAGTTTTAAATCTTAATACTTTTACTAAATTAACTGTATCCTAATACATACATTCTTCCTAATATCTTAAACAGCTTCGGATATAAAGCTTTTAAAATAAATTGAATAACTTAACATTTATGACAGAACCATGACAGAGGTATATGAAACACGGTCAGATTATCAACGATATCGGCATAATCAGTTTCCTTTCTCTAAACTTGTGATATTAGTTCAAGACATTAACAATATATGCATAATTGTTCAGCATCGGAAAATACTGCTTTTAATTGCTGTAAGTCACAACAAAGACAGCACAAGAAAGTACTCCTGATCTTAAACAATATTTAAGAAAGGAGGTGAAACCAACAATCTAAGTAAGATTCAAAAAATCTATTTCTTTAAGCTACAAAGTAAAAATTTAATAGACACTTACATTATTGTGAATCAAATCCCAAAAATAATCCTAAAGGTCCTATCACAAGGTTATGGAATGTTCCGAGTTAATTCCAATAGTCTTGTATGTCCTGTTGCACCACAAGGATGCAATCCAGAATGGCTTAGAATGAATTATCAATAATTCCAAAATAGTATGTTAATCAAGTCATTGGGCACTTAGTAATTCCAATGAATGATTTAAATAAATAATTATTCCATAATAATGTCACCACTACTTACAGTCATGACTACAGTCAGATACCTTATACAAAACTCCATTTACAACTCCCAATCAAAACGATAAATAAACGATAAAGGTGTACATAACAAACTACTGTAAACAACAGAAATCTACCTGAAACATTATTTTCCATCTGCTCTATTAATATGATGCTCAAATTGCCAGTCGTCTAGAAGAAATGGTAGTTGAATGATATATATAGTGTATTGGAAAAGGCAAGCCACAAATAACAATGTACGTTACAGTTGTTTTATTATTATTATTATTATTATTATTATTATTATTATTATTATTATTATTATTATTATTATTATTATTATTATTATTATTATTTTTCTCCAGTCATATAAATGGAAAAAAAAGCTTTCAAAGTTTGCAGTTTTTGTGTGAAACTAGGCGATTTGGGGGTTTTTGTGATCGAGTTCCTGAAGACACTAGATATTCAAAGTCTACTATTGCTGTTAAAGAAGAAATTGTTAATTCTTCCATTCAGTTGATAGTTTTAAATTACTGAATTTATTATCTATATTGTTTTATTGGACAGCAACAGTTTTATATGCAAATATATCATAGAAAACATCACTTTCCTCTTTCCAAGAACAGAAGCTTAAAATATTTTATAAAAGAAACAAAACCCTTACTTTTGGTACAGTGTAGGTAAGGTATAGATATGATTAAAGTAAAAATATACATATAATCCTTTACCATAACAGTGAAACTTGGACTGTCGGTGTAATCTACAACGAGTCTAAACAGACAAAATGGTTTGGAATCTGATATGAAAATCATTGCCAATCTTCTGCTAAGCTGGCTTTAATAATTCTGTTAAAAAATGATTTTAATGATCCAATACCTGAAAAAGATGATAAGAAATAAAAACAGCGTAACCGGGATGTCCGCCACATAATTTATGGGCAAGATTTTGCTTCTGGTATCCTTAATTGACACACACACACACACATTGAACAGGAATTTGACTCAACTACCTGGTGAATTGCAATGAATTTGCATGTATTAATTTTATTATCAATGCTTCGTGTTTTCACATTCGAGCACAGTGACAGTTTCGAGATAGATGATCTCACACTGAATGCCAAAATAAAAGCAACAACTGTGCACACACACACACACACACACACACACACACACACACACACAATTAAGATGAGGTGTCTCAGAGTGATAGTTTAATAAATCCTAAACAGAGTATACACGTCAAGCGTTACCCGTCGAGAAAAAGTCCAATATAACAATTACGCAAATGGAGGAAACACAAATAAAGAAATAAAGAAAAACGACAGTATGAAATGAAAAACAAAACGGATTTTTTTTAAAAAAAAAAATACAAACGTTGTGTTTCTCCGAGAACATTTACTTGATCACATTAAATTTAGGAAGATGTTCAGCTGCCTCTTGAATTCAACAATCATGGAAAAGCGAAGTGATTGGTCTTAATCCGTCGATATTTAATATAGACGAAGACAAAAAAGTCTCGTCCTGCGCGCGCGCGCGCGTGTGTGTGTGTGTGTGTGCGTGCGTGCGTGAGTGATAGTAATGCGATCGAGTACGTATCATTGGAGAAACACAATTTACCTGAAAAATGCCTTCTCCTTTGAATGTATACTTCGATCACATTAGGCGAATAGGTAACACGAAGAGAGAATGCCCAGCAATCTAATTCAACCATGGTCATCACTCTGGTGGAGCAGCAGATAGGGTGAAAAGACCATTTACCGGAGACATTATTTATGAAAAATAAATCTTCTTACAGTAACGAAATCTTAGGGTCGATAATGATAAACCAAAGCCTCTAACTGACCAAGAGTTTCCTTAATTAGGTTTGCTCATTTTGTTCATCATCACTGACGCGCATTTTAATTTTTTTTATGCGCGTCTGTTTATTTGTTGGTCCCTCAACGCTGGTCGTTCTCGCTCTCTGCTGCTGTAATTAAATCATTATATGATTAATGGAATGTCATACAGCTAGATTAGCTCTAGAATGACTAGAGGCAATTAAGAAATATATACCTGTCCATGATTCTGTCAAGCAACAACTACAAGCTTTTCAGGAGTCTTAAGGTCTCATTGGATAGCTTCGTATTTTGTCCCCCTCCTAATTTCTAAGGTAAAAGTCATGAGCCTAATTATTCCCACCCTATCATTTATAAATTCACACAAAAGCTAAATCTGTAACGTGGTTTACATTTACTTTGAGATAGGCTTGGAAATGGGTTACCTTGGTGGTGACTGCCTGTCACAT
>JAEAOA010001852.1:1372500-1382500 GCA_016746295.1 Potamilus streckersoni
CGTCGTATCTCTCGTCGTTATCTTATGATAGTAAAATATTCAATGAGAAGTTCACAACGATAATGAAAACATACAATGAAGCATTCCCAGACAAAAATAAAAGCGAAAAAGGATAAAAAAATCCTTTTACTGTATTCTTCGACTCTGTGAATTTTTCCAGGGATTTTGTTTAGCCATTACCACAATACTTGACACCATTAAGGGGTCCACCATCATTATCATAATGCTCCTTTAGTTGTATTATACAAAAGTTCATAATCATTTTTGTTCCTATTCGTGAGATACTTCTAACTTAATTTTGTCAATAGCGTGTGAGAGAGGTGCAAACAGATTTACCTGATCATCTATAAATGTTGCCAGCGACTGTAACATTATCTGCTGGAAAAGATTTTTTGAATTTGTAATCAGATGGCAGTGTATACATGTTCTATTATTTTCATTGTTGTAATGATTCAAAATCATATATAATCTTTTCAGGATTAAGATTATCAAATATCTTTATACTGTTATGCTGTAAATTTTTAATCTAAAAATAATGGCATTAATATTTTCGTAAATCATTATACTATAAATATTTCTTTAAAATTAAAAATATCATCATTAAGGAATGTACATTTACATTATATACATTATTATATAATCTTGAGTAACATTTCTCTAGGACAGTACGACATAAGTCTTAATTATAGTAACATTATACATTATATAGCGTATTTACAGCATCAATAATATTTACAACATGTATTATACAATCTTACCTAACTTATCTCCAAGGACAACACCGTTAAATATAGTACTTTTATCTCTAAGAACAACAGTTACATATAAACTAGAAAGGTACATACACAACTGGGCCATTCTACGTTCAACAAAAATCTGCACATTTTCCCCCAAGTCAACCAGCAGGAGGGCAAAAGTGCACCCACCACGTTGTGACATAATGGGAGAGTGTATTGTTCTCTGTTGAATTTCGAGGGCTGGCAGAGACCCACTATTAAGAAAAATCTGGCATCATAACGTGCCAGCCGACAATACGTCTATCACAGACCTATAACTCAGGACATCGAATATGAGAATCCAACTCGTTAGCACTAAACCAAATGATCTTTTCACATATATATGTTTAAAAATTATTACGAAGAAGCCTAATGCCGAGGCACTTACTTAAACATACAGAATTAAATCACAATTATTGTAAACTGTAGTATGGATTTCTGAATAAAATCAAAATTATTGTAAAATGTGAATTTATTTCAATTTAAAATACACTGTCAAATACTGAAATCTACAATAAATTATACACACATTCTTGCCGAGTTAAAGTGTACTGCAATTTTAACCGTTGCCAAGGATACTAAAACATGGATCGATAAATTAATTACATGAATATGTTAGATGGTAATATATTACTCATATCGAAAAGACCTTGCTAATATACATTTATTCATAAAGTTGAGATATACACACAATTACATATTATTTTTATGGACGATGTATTTATTATTTTTATGAAATTATGACGGACGAAGTAACACACACAATAAGGAAATATATATCGAGCAGAATAAGAAAATATTGCTGCTGCTGTCGTATAACATTAGCGTAGTACAACAAGCATGACAAATGCTTGATTTACTCTAGCCTAGCTTGGCAGAGTTATCTCGCTTTAATCATCTGATACAAAAAGGATATACTGAAATGTAAATTTTGTATCCAAATTTCTTTGAAAATACAGATTTTATGATTATCAGCAACGTATTGTACAGAACTCAAGTGCATAATTAATTGATTTAAATATAATTTTTTGCCAGTCTCTGTATTTGTAAATATGACCGACCTCTGGGTCTTAGGAAGCATGCTAGTATTTTCAAATGAAGAATTCTGACTCCCTATTATGTTGTAATTCGTACATTTCCTGAAGAATTGTCTTTTGGGCCTGAATTAATGCGATCGATTACAAATCTATCTTTGATCGGGCCATGAAAACATTCGAATACAAACCTATGCGATAAATATCTTTTTTCAACACCTAATTTAAAATAACTAGTATTACCAACATTACCGACTGGATTTTATAATCGGCAGTTTCTGATGACATCATCTCGAGATCCTTCATAATTTTTGAGTATTCGATGCATCACAAATTTTCATTTTGCTCTCTTTATATAATAATATTTGTCTAAACGATTCTTTTTAAATTCTAGCGAGTTAATCTTCTGCGGTTTTTATAGGAAATTTATATTTTTCTTATTAAAATATTGTTTCATCTCTTAGTGTCTGTTACTGCCATACTGTACACACAAGTGAGCTTTCCCTCTGACTCAAACACCACATTGCACACATAGTTTTAACGCACTGCATGTGATAACCGCAGACGTCTTTTACGCAAGATTTATTACAGGGAGTAGTGTAACCGATTTTGAGCTACTGCATTGATTCATTGTTTGATTCATTATATATATATATATATATATATATATATATATATATATATATATATATATATATATATATATATATATATATATATATATATATATATATATATATATATTCGATTAAAATATATATTTGTCTTAATTATATTAATTAAGGAATTTTCCGTAATTGAACCTTATAGAGCTAGATTTGATCTTGACAGGCTACCGAAATATAAATTTAGTTTTTCGATGCAAGATCTGGCTTTAATAAATCTGGGTATAACAAAATGTATCCGTAAAGCCAAGAAGGAATTTCCGGACAATGGTGTGGCTCGTGTGGTTCACATTCAGAATTGTAAACGTTGTTGATGGTATAATGAATGACAAACGAGAAAGAGAGATTATTAATCACCTTCATGTTCAACGATATTTTAATTTAATACAATTTATTGTAAAGACTGACGACGACACCTGGATTATCCGTGACTGACGTGATCCGGTCCGCGTGAAGTCAGGAAGTAATATTGTCCTCGTAAAGATTCCAAACCAGGAATACTGACTGGTATGGACAAACCGTATTATGAATGAGAGTACCTGCGACTGCGGTTGTGTATGCAATATGTCCGCTGAATAATAAACCCAGCTTTGGTGACATCTAGCCGATTAAACTGTCATTCCTGACAGAGTCAAGAATAAATAGTTGAACGGGTTATAGAACATCTCTCAAAAGCAATACGTGGCAATCGTTTAACTGATATAAGACGGTAAAAATACGTTGTCAGAAGTCGTTATAGATACCGGAGCGTCTAACAGCGACGTTGCTAAACTTGAAGAAAAAAAAACAAAACATTCCAATAACAGTGAAGACATTAAATAAAGATATTTTGTGTAAATCGAAATATGAATTAAGAGGAGTTTTGATAGATATCATTGATCATAACGCACACGCATGGATTATGGCAGTAAGAATAATTCCACAAGACAGAACGGTTATATTTTATAATGATCATATATTTGATTTTATCTGAAATATCAGTAAAAGTGACCATGTATCCGTTTGGCTGTTTCAAAGTTCAGAATATGATTATCATGATCAGTTTGTAAGGCATTAATTAATAAATGTATCATAGAATCTCTTCATGAAGAAATTAAAAATCTTGCATAATATCAGGATTGGACAATTGCTAAATAATTGTTATACCGTTCCATCAGTCGCTGCTCACTTCGCGCAGGAGAAAATTCATGGTCGCCGACACGATTGGAATTTCTTAATGCTGTCCAACTTAATTATGTCGAATACGGACTCGGTGGATTATAGAATACTAAATACTTTTACAATCTTATCTCTCTTGATATGGTAGCATGTTATCCTGGAAGTTTTCTTGGATATGGAGTGTTCTGAATGCTTTTGGACATCCATCACACTAGATGGGTTGCGATAAACGGACCCTTAACAGATTTTGACTTAATCGGATTCCCCCGTATAGAATCATTCGAATTTTACGGGAATCTCCATCCGATTACTTATGCTTGGATTGGAAGACATTTCTCGGAAAATATTGGGTTCCAATGGTACTATAACAGTACATATTTGATGCTGAAATTTTAATATCGTTAAAAGTGAGTGAAACAATTTATATATATATATATATATATATATATATATATATATATATATATATATATATATATATATATATATATATATATATATATATATATATATATATATATATATATATATAAACGACGCATCAGCAGAGCTGGTATGAAATAATAATGTCCCCAGTCCACAAATATACGACTGGACTGTTCGCCAAATGACCGAGTCAGACAATGCCTTATGTTATCAGATGATACAATGATTTTTAAAATACCAATACCGAATTTAAAATTAAAATAAATTCTCTTTCCATTGGGTAACTGCAGATTATGAATATATGTCCCATACCTATCCAAATATGATGTTAAAAGGTCAGATTGCGTATAATGAATTAAATGATTTTTTTTTTTCACAGAGTATTTATAACCTTGAAAACCGTTTCTGATTTGGAGACAACTTTCAGATGCCAAGTCACCGTTGTGTTAAAGACGATGATAATGCTGAAGTAACTGGTCATGCTCCTGCGTCAAGAATGTTAAAGTCTGACCACCTGTTGCAGCACAAATCACGCTTTTCTAAAGTTCGTTGTCGCTTATAGCTGAAACTACAGTAAGTCTTTTGTGTGTGAAATAATAATAATAATAATAATAATAATAATAATAATAATAATAATAATAATAATAATAATAATAATAATAATGATAAGAAGAAGAAGAAGAGGAGGAAGAAAAAAAGAAGAAGAAGAAGAAGAAGAAGAAGAAGAAGAAGAAGAAGAAGAAGAAGAAGAAGAAGAAGAAGAAGAAGAAGAAGAAGAAGAAGAAGAGAGGAAAGCACAGTGGACTGTAGTGGAAAGGTACGTCGAATGTCAGCTATGACATTGGCTGGAAGTGCTCTCTTGCGACCCTTTCTGAGACGATGCTAATTCCAGATTATGGGTCAAACTCGCTGAATTTTAGAGATGACCTCACCTGCCATGTCATTGTGTCGACGAGATGATTAAGTTATTGGTACAGTTTCAGATTTAATCTGTAAAATAACTATATTAAAGTTCGAACGTGTAACCTCATGCAGCAGCACAAGTCACGCTTTTGGAAGGTTCATGATCATCCATATTTCAAACCGCACAAGCCTTCTGGTGGAAAGGCTCTGCGAATGGCAGCTATCAAACAGACTGTCTCTTGCAAGTCCTGCGAGTCCCTTCTCACAACGATGAAATTTTCGTGAACTTTTTTTTTCCTGATGGCTATATGTATCTATGCGCAATAAACTTTGCAGTACATCAGTTCTTTGTAGATACAGGATGCTATGAGTAATATTTTAAAGCTGTGTTGACAGCTGCGTGAAAAACATTTCAACATTCTCGGGCTGAAATTTATTAACTATGGTTAAGTGTGTGATAAGGGTATATTTGATCAAATGCATGACCTGTAGTTACCTTTACAATGCATCACTTCGATGAAGATATACGCTCTTATGGGTAATTTTTATAAGCGATGATGACAATAACAGTTACGATGCACACATTTCAAAGTAAGGTATATTTTGATGTCACGATTTACATGACGCATATCTACAACACTGAATATGTCGCAACTACATGTAGTATCTATTTTAAAGTACTTTGTAATTTACTGATAAAATGATTGAAAGTTCACAATTATACTTACGTATTTTAGATGGCGCATTTTGTAGACACTAAATTTGTAAAACAATTCAATTAGTTCACACATACAAATATATGATGGAATTTTAGAATTACTATTTGGAAATTCTTCTTTCTTCTTAGTGTTGTATAGTTGCTTTTTCAATTTTCCTATTTTATCTGCGGATACTAGATGTACAGGCTTTTAATGTGCATTTATTTGATCTTTGTTTTCGTACTTAGTCATATATAGCTAGAACAAGTCACGATAGTCACACATAGCTAGAACAAGTCACGATAGTCACATACAGCTAGAACAAGTCACGAAGATTTTGAACAGACATTTCCGTAAATTTTGCCAAAGTTCGATTTACTGAAAAGTTGATTAGCCTGTCGAGCACTTGTAATTGAATACATCTACAAATGTAACGCTTGCCAAATATATGTGTTTCAGAAATATATAAAAAATCAAATTCATTATTTTATATGCGCTTGTTAACATACTTATCTGCTTTATTACGTATATCATACTTATTCTTTCGTTTATTTCGTTTATTATTTTCAGGTCATTCATGGACAGATGCTACAATGACGTCACTTTTAAGACCGTTACAAATATACATGTACTTTAATCTACTGCAGATCCCCTCTCTTTTCATCCACTACTTGCACTTTGTGGCAACACACACACACACACACACACACACTGTTAGGATGTTTTCATACTTATATACTGGTTGCAATCACACCTGATAGTATAGTGAAATAGATGAATACTAATTTCTGCAAAGTATATTAGATTCTTTATGTTAGGTATGTTACTTGTGCTCACATATATGCTTTTTTCAGTATTTGTAAATTTGTATGAAGATAATTGGCTGTCGTTGTGCTACATGAGTTCCAGAACAAATGATTTATAGCAACATTTGAGCAAAAACAACCTCTAATCGGAAGAGTTTTCAAGATATTAGCATCTGATTCGAAGCAAAATTTGCTTTTAATTTTACAACACACAATAGTAAATCATTTTGCTTCTTATCTTGCATAAATGAATAATCAAACTCCAAAAGTTCTAATGTTTATCATCCCTTCCATTATGCAGTCACATTGCGGACTATATGCAAGATTTACTTGCCTCCAAAATGGATGAGCTTGCAAAAACAACAGAAGAAAAAAACTTTGCATCTCCAAAAATGTAGATGTGATAACGAAATTACTCAAATGAAGATGGGTATATGCAAAAGCACACTGCGAACGCAGTTTCACAAATAATTTTACTTAGTTTAAGTTACAATCAATGGGTATTTTATATTGACCTTGTAAGGCTATCACAGCATATAAAGTACATGGGTCAAATGATAGGAACTGTTTGGCTAGACGTTTAGTAGCATATGTGTCCGCTTAACTGGTCGGCATAGGAATAATCTAAACAAATGGACAGTATACACTTACAAGTGATAATTCATGGTGAATGTAGCAATAAAAACAAAAGATGAATGGTATGGTAAGGTGGCAATGATAAGGGAGGTAACAGTATACACTGAATTTTAATTTTATTCCTGTATCATAGAGTTATGTCTCTTGCGTTATCAAAATCCTTGGTTATCTTGGATATTACATTTCTTTATATATTACAAAACATGATATTCTCATATTCTTTATGGTCATTCCATTAGAACCCAACTGTGGTAAAGTATCAAGTTTAGACCATTCATAAATTCCGTTCCTTGTTTAATAAATTGCTCTGTACAGTAAAAATTTATAAGTGAACAGGACATCAATTCTGAGTGCGCTACATAATGCATGTATTTATTAGTGAACACTAGGTTAGTGCTGAATATCAGTATGCTATACAATAAAATTCCTTATTATGGAACAGTACGTCAGTATATCATCTTAAAGTACTCCCAATACACCTCTAAACACTTCCTCGGTCTGATTATCTAGTTACTAAATGGCATTTTATAGTAGGGGACCCCGAGTGGCCGAGTGGTCTAAAGCGCTGTCCGTTACAGATCACTGCCATCTCACCTCTGTCTGTGTGAGTTCGAGTCCAGACTCGGCTAACATGGGTAAGTGAGAAAGCCTGCCAGTAGCTTCTCGTGGGTCGGTGGTTCTTTCCGGGGTTTTCCAGGGTTCTTCCTCCACCATTAATACTGGCCGCCATGTATAGCCTATCTTGTGCTGAAAAATGGCGTTAAACCCTACAACAACAGCATTTTATAGTCACATTTTGTTAATTTGTTCACACACTGGAAAAAATGACCTTTTTAATCGCATGGCGGCTTTCAAATTGTATGCCCTTCAGCGAATCTTTGATAACGGGATTCAGTCCAAAACAGTTAGGATGCTGTGCTACGGCGGATTCACGTGTAGCTTTAGAGTAAATGATTAGCTTGGATACCAGTGCGTGGATTGGAGGAGCGGGTAGTATTCTGCAGTTTGGAGGCATAACGTATCCAGTGACACTAGCATAGGCAGGCTTAGATACCTGGATGACTGGACCTTTTGCATCGAAATATAATGATTATATCAGAGCCGTTTTAAGACGTTTGGGTGCCTTAGGCTGAAACTCTAACCTTAAAAGTACATGTAACCAGAATTGCGCCTCATTCTCTCAGTCTCAGATAAAGAGTATTGCATTGATTTCCATGTGCATGTGATGTTGTTGTTGTTGTTGTTGTTGTTGAGCTTAACGCCATTTTTCAGCACACGATAGGCTATTCATGGCGGCCAGTATTAATGGTGGAGGAAGAAACCGGGAAATCACCGGAAAGAACCATCGACCCACGAGAAGCTACTGGCAAGCTTTTTCACACATCCACATTCGCCGAATCCTAGACTCGAACCCACGCAGACAAAGGTGAGATGGCAGTGATCCGTAACGGACAGCGCTTTAGACCACTCGGCCACTCGGGGCCCCTTCCATATGCATGTGTGTCATTTTGTTAATTTTATTAATATAGTACTAAACTGCTAACACCACCGACAGCGAAATTTTGTTTTTGGGCCGACGTTGGGCACTCTGCTGCGCTGGGTCCTATGCCTCGCGTGCATATAACTTAAAACAGCTCTGGAGTATACAACTCTCTTGACCGTCCGACTACGACGCACAATTGCGGTCTGTGCTGGTTTTCTTTGAATTTTACTATTTATTATCTACATCACTTTTTTAAACAATGGCAGAACATTTATTCTTCTCTGACATTTTAATGTAACTGTCATTTACCTATGTTATGACACATCTAGATGTATCTGGCGTGCTGCACGTGTAGCTGCAGATACTGTTTTCTATCAATCAACGTTCAATTTACTGACAGGTTAAAAATAGAATCAAAGTTGATCACAAAATATTAGGAACTTTTTAAATATCCCTCTTATAATCTATCTTCCAAATCAGATTTTTTATTATCAAGAGTTCTCGAGAAGAAAGCATTTTAATTATTTTCTTTTTAAATAGCCGAGTGAAAATGATTGCTATAGACAGGGAAAATGAAATACAAAGAATTGATTAATCTGACTTGGTCATATTTTGATTAAGACAGCGGAAGTGAATATAACAGTAAATAGATCCTTAACTGGTTACTCAGGTGCCATTTTATAAGAAAAAATATGCATTGACTGATACCTTCAAATGCCCTCACGAATGATCAACAATTTTAAGTTTTGAATACTTGGACAATTCAGTTGTGTATAGTCCACAAAAGTTTGGATATCAGACTGAATTTAAAACATTATTCAGTATCAACCTGTATAGAGACCGTTCTCAACAGCAAAACGTCTAGATCCAAAGCTGCTTAGTTAGCTTAATGTTTGCAGTAGGACGTGCATTGTATGGAGTATATACGGCATACAGTGGTAGGACGTGCATTGTATGGAGTATATACGGTATACAGTGGTAGGACGTGTATTGTATGGAGTATATACGGTATACAGTGGTAGGACGTGCATTGTATGGAGTATATACGGTATACAGTGGTAGGACGTGTATTGTATGGAGTATATACGGTATACAGTGGTAGGACGTGTATTGTATGGAGTATATACGGTATACAGTGGTAGGACGTGCATTGTATGGAGTATATACGGTATACAGTGTGAGATAATTTATGATGTTCGTTGTTTACAAAAGTACGAATGTAATGATCATAGAATCTAAAGTACAAAAAAATGGTATCTAACTTAATACGTGACTAATATCATTGCTAGAGAGTATCCCTTAATTGCCAGTAATCAACTAAGTAACTCCAACTATTGGGTGACCTTGAATTCACTCACGAACATATTAAATATACATTGAAATCATAAACAAAGATTTGTTACTTTTCTTTTTCG
>JAEAOA010001852.1:1387500-1720000 GCA_016746295.1 Potamilus streckersoni
TACTTTCCTGATCACAATACAGATAATCCCTCCCCCCCAATGTTACAACCGTTTAGGTTAATACCTGGACGAGTGGCCGGTCAGGAATTAAGCATTCATATAGTACTTAATATACCTGACTGACAAGCTAATCTATTTCCATTAACATATATAAAATCGTTTAATCACTACACTGTGTAAAAATATGCAAGAAAATACCCTTTACTTTTAATATCATGAAAAGGAGAAAAGGACCTTTAATCTTGTTTTTACTCTATTAATCGAAATTTCATTTTATGAATTGTGCCCTATTCAATAGTTTCGATAATCTGATAATCTAGATGGAAGCCGAAATTTAATGACCACGCCATTCTGTCTTAATGGTGAGGTTCCATGAAGTGAATTACCGCATGTTCTCTATACTTGACGTCACACATGTACATCTGGCTGTAATAAGTATGGTAATGCACACGTTGTCATCAGCCACAATTTCTCATATCTCGTCTTTTCATTTTTTTGCAGGTACTATATATTGATAAACACAAAATTAAAGATTATGATCATTAATTACAACATATATTTCAATATAATTGGTCTTGTTCTATTTTTATTTACCACTTGCATGTTTACGCATATATTACTCATACAGAATCTGGAAAGAACGACCTACTGTTTTTAATTTTGAAACGTTCCGGTTATCCTGTGTCGAGAGAATGGAACAAATAGGAGCCAATTTATCCTTAACCGTTAAGAAAATGGTGGTCAGATTTTACATATGCAATAGATTTGTCGAAATTAAAACTTTCCATTATTTCTTTAAAATGCCTGTAAAACATATAACAGTACATTTTCTCTTGGTACAAATATCAAACAATCAGCATGTTGCATTCTTCTATTTTGTAATACAATAATGTATGTAAGAAAGTATCAGACTTGTAGAATATTTTAGTTTCTTTACGATGACCTGAAACAAGTACATCCACTAGACTTGGTATTCTTATAATAAACATTCGATATTCCATGCGAAATGTCGAATTTGGGAGCAGGAATCATTGGGTATTCATTTCAAGCCAAACTTCTCGGTGACAGTTATAACAAATCAGCCCCCCATACTTTCCCCAACATTTATACCAATTACAAAAGTTGATCCAAAATAGCTTGAAAGCAGCGAATACAAATGAAAGGAACCAAACCACATAAACTAAATGTGGGATATTTTGTGTAAGTAATCGATCTGATTTTTGAAACATTACACTTTTGTAAACACTTGGAGGGGATGGCTAGCTAATGTAAGTCGTCATTCCAGGTTTGAATAAACGTGTCCATGCTACCGTTTGTTTTCGTTTAAAGTTATTAATCCATGTTAAATTTCACTGATACTGTAATATTTTTTACCAGATGATACTCTGAAATTCTTTTCTGACATTAAATGGCACAATTTGATGGGATAGTTACCGTTCTAAGTAGATCACAACATGCCAAGTCAAGAATAGCTTGTGAATGAAAAACGGTAAAATTTACCTTCATGCAAAGAAGTCTATGCATGAATTGGTTTAACTCAATAGTAATGCATTCGCAACTATTGTCCTTGAAATCCTTAAGTTGCAAACGTGATTTTCGAAAAGTTTATTCGCTCCTGGTGGTTAGGAAAGAAATAAAAGACAAAGAGATGCTGTTGGCATGAAAAATGTAGTCGTAGCTAAGTAAACAAATTTTGACGAAAACCATCGCAACACTACTCAACGGATTGTTAATAATTGTAGAGGTTATGTTTATAAGCCAACCAGTATATGAAATCTTAAAGGAAGAATTAAAAATGAGTACAGTTGGAAGAAATCATGAAAATTTAATTCCTCAACATTATGTATTGCACCTCATGAACTAAAACTTTTGCGGGTCTCCTGTCTTTACGGAACAGAAATCGATCTATTAAGCTAGATGAAACAATACTAGGGCATTTAAAAATCTGTTCACAAAAAGGAATCAATTAAATCTGCTGAATTTCAATACAGTGTTCTTGCTTTTTGAGATGTGTGCAGTGTCCATATACAATTTGATACGCCCTCGTATTTGAGCTGACCAAATTAGTTGTCTCTGCACAATGCCAGTCTACGCTTGTCATTAAAATCAGATAATATTGGCGTTCTGTAAATTTATAATGAAAATCATAACCTGGGTTCTGTAGATTTAATATTACTTTTTCTTGATTATAGTATATTGGCCATGTATAAAATATTATGCTGGCACATTTCCAAGTACTGCGACAACAACATTCACCATACCAATATATAACATTATTATATGCTCATCTTTTTTCTCCTTTAACTTTACATTGTCAGAATCGTTCAATATCCGGCGATATTGAACACCTTCATATTGCACTCCCACGTGACTGATGCACGTGAAAAAAGAACTACTTTCTATAGTAAACAAACAATGGACGCAGACGCCAGTACTTTAGATTTATTGTGTTTGTCGGTGGATAAAGTAAACCAACTGTTTGAACCATTTGAAAGTAGAGATGCCAAAGTTGAGAATGTGGATGAATTCATAGATTCATAGAAGAAATTTTCAACGAAGCTGGCGACTGAACGTGATATCAGAAATGTTCAGCGAAGGCTGTAGGAAATATAAACAAAGAAAAAAGGAGTAACAATTTTTTTAGACAATGCAAAGAATGAATGAAAATAAAATTACATAACATAAAACAAAAAATATGGGGAAAATATGTAATGAATTGTATAATCTGCACATACCAAACCGTTTTCACAATGAAATACATTAATCAACATTGCCAAATATAAGAAAACTGGTTGTTATGTCAGGTGCATTGGATTATTGAATTAAATAAAACATTCGCGATGCAAATGTTAAAAATTGCTGGTATTATCCGAGACCAATGGGGGTTAATCAGCTTGGAACTCTGATGAAACGAGCGGCCGAAAGGACACAAATCCAGGGGAGAATTACCAATCATTATGTAAGGAAGACTACTGTGACAAACCCGTCAAAAGCTGGGGTCCCTCCAACAAAGATAATGCAAGTGACTGGACATAAAAATATGTCATCTATAACTGGTAATAGTAATGAGAATAAATCTACTTGCCTTTTTGCCTCTTTAATCTCCTCAAAATGTACTTTGTACTTTGTGGACTCTTTCTGCTAATAAGAATGACGTATTTCCAAATACTGTTACACATCTGTGTACTATAATATATAGGCCTATATAATCCAGACTACATTGTTGAAATCGAAAACACATTCCATAGTAGACTGTATGGAACTCCGCAACAAATGAATCTGTTGTTCATAAAAAATAAACAATATTGAAACAAGCATCTTCTTAAGAATTTATGTTTAAAAACTTTCATATTTTTCCAGTTTACGATTCTAAACTATCCATGGCAGAAGAGAAACAGTTATGCAGACTGCTGTCATCGCCAGTCCCTAAAATCACACGTACATCGTGCGGAAAACACACAGACGAAGATAATCAGAATTTGGCTGTATTGACAGAGAAACAAAATCTCTCAATTCCTAACCAGCTGGAAACTTTGTTCAATGGCGCAATCATTTATAATATAACTTTAAATTTCAATTTCAGATAGACCAAAATGGGGTTTCTTTTTTAAATGAGCGAGCGCGCGGTACGCTATGAAGTCAAAAGGTCGATGGGCGGAGCTATATGCGCATAATACTATTATTGTGTATTAAATGAGAATTTACGATTGTCAACTTATTTATTTTAATAATAAAATAATAAATTTTATTATTAAATATATTTTGTTGTGAATTTTATTTTTAACTCTTTGGTAATGAAACAAAAATGAGCATATAAAAAGGTTACTGCATTTGAATGGGAAAATATGAACTCGTTTTTTCGGATGGCTATACTACACTCCCAAGGTCGTGCAGTATAGCTATCCAAAAAACTCGTTCATATTTTTCCATACAAATGCAGTTACCTATAAGTATTGTTGGTGTCATTATTGTTCTATTTATATATTTTTTAAAAAATCATGGGCTGAGTAATGCTCCCATGTTTCATGTAGATGCAAAAACTAGTAACAGATATATATTTTGTGCTCAATCTGAATATGTGGATACCTAACGCATCATATGGATTCAAATTTCAATGCTTTTACCCAAATTATAGAAGGATGGCTTAAACTCTACAATATGGTTGCAATGTATTCGATGACAAACCAATCCAATTACGATTTCTAAATATACGTAGTGTACACATTTGTCACGCTTAATGCAGTCATATCAATGATGATTAGCTGATAGGTAATTATAACCTTGAACTGTCAGGGTCAGTTTATTGCACTGTCACTCTGGTTAGACGTATACATTAATCGCATTTGCTTTTGCACGAATTATTTGTTTATTGCGAAAAATTCTTACATATAATTGTCGTCACTGGCCTGCAAGTCTTTCTGTTTTGTTTAATATTTTGTAAAAGTTCGTTTTGTATGATTTGAGATAAAATGTGTTCTGATGAAGTTTTTCATGCTGCTTTCACTATCCTAAAGCAATTACCGTGTCCACTATTAATACATGTTAAATCTAAATGGAACATCCTCTGAATATGGTAAACCGAGCAACGATCAGCAATAGAAATTTTCGTGCGATACTAATTTAAAAATGGCACAGGACGTTGTTCAGTAATAGACGGCAGCATGCAAACGGCACATGATTTAATTCATTAAGAGACGATATCATACAAATGACACAGGGCTTCCTTCAATAAAAGACGATACAATGCAAATGAGACAGGGCATGGTTCAATAATAGACGATACCAAGCAAATGACACAGGGCATGGTTCAATAATAGACTATACCAAGCAAAAGACACAGGGCATGGTTTAATAATAGACGATACATTGCAAATGACTCAGGGCATGGTTCAATAATAGACGATACCAAGCAAATGACACAGGGCATGGTTCAATAATAGACGATACCAAGCAAATGACACAAGGCATCGTTCAATAAGTAGACGATACCAAGCAAATGACACAGGGCATGGTTTAATAATAGACGATACCATGCAAATGAGACAGGGCATGGTTCAATAATAGACGATATCATACAAATGACACAGGGCATGGTTTAATAATAGACGATACATTGCAAATGACACAGGGCATGGTTCAATAATAGATGATACCAAGCAAATAAGACAGGGCATGGTTCAATAATAGACGATACCATACAAATGAGACAGGGCATGGTTCAATAATAGACGATATCATACAAATGACACAGGGCATGGTTTAATAATAGACGATACATTGCAAATGACACAGGGCATGGTTCAATAATAGACGATACCAAGCAAATAAGACAGGGCATGGTTCAATAATAGACGATACCAAGCAAATGACACAAGGCATCGTTCAATAAGTAGACGATACCAAGCAAATGACACAGGGCATGGTTTAATAATAGACGATACCATGCAAATGAGACAGGGCATGGTTCAATAATAGACGATATCATACAAATGACACAGGGCATGGTTTAATAATAGACGATACATTGCAAATGACACAGGGCATGGTTCAATAATAGACGATACCATGCAAATGAGACAGGGCATGGTTCAATAATAGACGATACCATACAAATGAGACAGGGCATGGTTCAATAATAGACGATACCATACAAATGAGACAGGGCATGGTTCAATAATAGACGATACCAAGCAAATAAGACAGGGCATGGTTCAATAATAGACGATACCAAGCAAATAAGACAGGGCATGGTTCAATAATAGACGATACCATGCTAATGAGACAGGGCATGGTTCAATAATAGAGGATATGACACAAATAAGACAGGGCATGGTTCAATAATAGACGATATGACACAAATAAGACAGGGCATGGTTCAATAATAGACGATATCACACAAATAAGACAGGGCATGGTTCAATAATAGACGATACCATACAAACAAAATAGTGTCCATAGTAAAGCATATAATATATTGCATGAAAGAAAATTCAAAACGTCCTAACATGATTGGTCACTGCTCACATTACTTCATATCGCAGTCAGGACGACGGGTCACATTCTCCAGCTCTTTTAAGCTCAAAACTGAAAATAAAACTAAAATGACCAATTTTACATGTGGAATTATGATTACACACATACAATTCATTTAGTGGAGGTCAAGTCAGATCATTCATTAAAGATTTATAATCTTAAATTTATTCTTAGCCAAAATAAGAAAATTCAAACCTGTGTGAGTTTAAGCTTGTATTTTATGTTCAAACTGTTTGAGAATGCAGTTCAAGAATAATTCTGAGATTTATCTTTCTGCCGAATAAAGTTCATTCTGATGATACATGTAAATAAAATCTAGTGAAGATAATTTGACAACAAGAAGTATACTTAGGCTATATTTGTTCTTAGAATTGCCAAGAACAAGCTTGTTTGTAGAAGGTTATGAGCACCAAAATTTGCTGGACAGCTTATCAAGAAATAAGATATGAAAACTGATGTAAACTAATAATATTCATACGAATGTTTTATCGGAACTCTAAAGCAAATGTATCATCATGATGTCAGAATGCTACCAAAAACTCTCTCTCTCTCTCTCTCTCTCTCTCTCTCTCTCTCTCTCTCTCTCTCTCTCTCTCTCTCTCTCTCAATCAAAGTTAACAATACTAAACATCAGATATAATCATATTCTCTATAATGTCTTTTCAGAATGTCACCCATTACACTCTTGGTGTTTATCACTGCGTTGCCGTTTCTTGTCTCGGCAGACATACAATACATGCCTTGGCCTGACCATCTGTTCTCCTGTCTTGATAGTTTCCAAAAAGTGACAGACATCACAGAGGAAGTGGGAGAACACATTTTTAGGCACTGTATAGACGTACATAACATCAAAAACAGCAAACTGTCTTGGACCTGGGTAAACATTACCGGCGTAGGAGATCTGCCAAGGGCTAAACGTCAAGCTACAACCCCGGTGACATCACCACCATCAGGGTACAGAACTCGAAAGGAATATAGAACCTTGACTGACGATGAGAGAAATAGATTCCACGCGGCTTTAAACGCCATGAGAAGGGTGGGAAATTTCAGATTATGCTATATTAATTAACAAAATATGGTGGCGCTCTACAGTTTCTTGTTTTGCGTAGCGTTAGATATTTAAGGAAAAATAATTTCAAAGAAATTCCTTACAGGCTATCCTAAGTATTTATAAAAGACGTTGTGTGTCTTGGGTATTTATGAAAAGAACTCGAGATTCCCTTTATTTTCGTGTATGATTGATGTGTGTAATTTAGATTGTAAATTAAATACCTTGCCCTTACTTCAAACGCGCATCTTTAAAAAAAAGAAAAGAAGACCTGCTAGCTTCTCCTGTCATTTTCGCTTCTGGTTTTCAAAGGTGATTTGTAATAAACGAACCCTTACCTTTTTGTACTTTTAGCATAGTTTATAATTACTTCTTTGCATTATCTGAAACTAGTATTATCTAGGTTGGAAAAAAATCGTTTACACTAGTTTAATAACTGCTAAAGGTAGATTAAGACTAATTTAGGCTGATTTTCCGAACGCATGGGGACATCCATTTTGGTTAGGTTTATGATTAGATCATGTACAATTTTTCAACCAAAGTACATGCAAATAACATATAGATACACCACCTTCCCTTTATTGTACGTGTAGGTAATGCAAACAATTTCACTTTACACCTGCCATTCTCTTAGACGTACGTAAAAGCTGTAGAGCGCCCCTTTGTTATGAATGACTGAATATAGGGTTAGGTGATTGTCGTGTTTTTTTTTTTGGTGTGTATTTTCTTTTCGACGTTTTATCGAATTCCCTATACGGATAATGCTAGACAATCCAATTAGAGTCTATATATTTCCACCAAAATATTATATGGTTAAGTATATCAATCCAGGGTTTTGTGAATCTATGCGAACTTGAGACAACTGTCAATATTTTCGCACTTGTTCATTTTTATTGACTGCAGTATATGAATATAATCAGTACATTCGCATAAACAATGTACTGTCAAGACTATATGGTCTTAAACAAAAGTAACAAAAAAGCTAATCTCAACGAGCTTTGTAAACTTCAACCAGTGATTTATTCTCCTGGAATACAAAATGAAAATGTAAAAGAACTTACCGTAGTGCGAATTAAATCCCAAATATTTCACAGGATTTCTAACACAAGTCCTAATGATTAAAGTTATGAATAAACTTCAGTGGTATTCAGAAATTAAACCAAGGCTGGAAGTATTGATATACCTGTGATGTTCTGTGTCGTAGTGATATGCCAACTGCCTTTTGCTGAATTACAATAATCCAATCCAAGAATATATCTTTATTTGAATTTCAATATAAATCTTTATTTGCAAAAATTGTGATTTTTGAGTACTTTATATTTCCAGAGAAAAATAACTTGAATTAAATAATTTGAATAATTAATTTCCAGCCCAAATGAAATACTGGACACAACAATAATACAATTGATTCTGCTCTTATCTTGCCGCATAAATGAATAATTTCTAGATAAACAAAATTATACAGTCCTTTATTTGACCTTAGGTCACAATTATAAATTTCGAACGGATTATTTCATTTGGATGGTTTCAAATGTCTACAAGATATAATTTTAGTCATGATTAGAAGGTCTGTTACTAGAATTATAATATAAAAGGTTGTAAACAACTGGTAGAACCGGCATTTCAAGAAGTATTTTCAATGTTCTGGACTAAGATTGAGATAAATATGTTTACAAAACCAAAATCAATGTTTCAGGTAAGGTAGAAAATGAATTTTATTGTGAACAATTATCTAATGCATATAATGAATAAAAAGCTAGCAATGCAAATTAAATATACATAACAACACTACCCACAAAGTTATCACAACAAAGTTATAAAAACATATTCTTCTCTCAGAATGCAATAATATCTTATATAAAAAATATATAATGAATATCTCAGAATTCATTGATATGTTTTCTAATTTTTATTTCCACTCTTTCCTCAGACCGGAGAGTTTCAGAGATTTGCAAATTATCACAGAAACATACCTGGGAGAAATGTTCTACAGGAATTCCACAATGGTCCGGCTTTCTTGGGGTGGCACAGAGTATATTTAGCGAGGTACTCTCTCTCTCTCTCTCTCTCTCTCTCTCTCTCTCTCTCTCTCTCTCTCTCTCTCTCTTTCCGTGCACTCCCTTTTTAACAAGAGAGACATGTCAAAGAATCTCTCTCTCTCCGTGCACTCCCTTTTTAACATGAGAGACATGTCAAAGAATCTCTCTCTCTCTCTCTCTCTCTCTCTCTCTCTCTCTCTCTCTCTCTCTCTCTCTCTCTCTCTCTCTCTCCCTCTCCGTGCGCTCCCTTTTTAACATGAGAGACATGTCAAAGAATCTCTCTCTCTCTCTCTCTCTCTCCGTGCGCTCCCTTTTTAACATGAGAGACATGTCAAAGAATCTCTCTCTCTCTCTCCGTGCGCTCCCTTTTTAACATGAGAGACATGTCAAAGAATCTCTCTCTCTCCGTGCACTCCCTTTTTAACATGAGAGACATGTCAAAGAATCTCTCTCTCTCCGTGCACTCCCTTTTTAACATGAGAGACATGTCAAAGAATCTCTCTCTCTCTCTCTCTCTCTCTCTCTCTCTCTCTCTCTCTCCGTGCGCTCCCTTTTTAACATGAGAGACATGTCAAAGAATCTCTCTCTTTCTCTCTCTCTCTCTCTCTCTCTCTCTCTCTCTCTCTCTCTCTCTCTCTCTCTCCGTGCGCTCCCTTTTTAACATGAGAGACATGTCAAAGAATCTCTCTCTCTCTCTATCTCTCTCTCTCCGTGCGCTCCCTTTTTAACATGAGAGACATGTCAAAGAATCTCTCTCTTTCTCTCTCTCTCTCTCTCTCTCTCTCTCCGTGCACTCCCTTTTTAACATGAGAGACATGTCAAAGAATCTCTCTCTCTCTCTCTCGCTCTCTCTCTCTCTCTCTCTCTCTCTCTCTCTCTCTCTCTCTCTCTCTCTCTCTCTCTCCGTGCGCTCCCTTTTTAACATGAGAGACATGTCAAAGAATCCGTGGTTACGCATCTTGATAGTGAAATGCAGAAAATATGAATAGCATATAAGCAAGAAAAGTTTCAAGCTTGTTTCTGTAGATAATGCTGTAAATCCACGCACGTCAAGATTCCATAAAGCTCTTGAATAGTCATTTTCAAGTATTTAAGATACATAATTTTTATTTTGAAAGAGGCGAAAAAAAATTGAAGGATGATTATTTGTTCAGTTGAGCTCTGACGCTCACAGCAAATAAAAATTGTTAAGGAGAACACAAATAGTTATGAATATTGCACATAACACGCAGTATTACCGATGATAAAAAAATCTATACAGCTTCGTAGTAATGCAAATTTGAAATTGAAGCGTTAGGCGTGAAAATTACAAAATTAGTTAAATAATTCAATATGCTACAAAGTATTACATTCAGCGTATTCCATCAATTGTATATGTAAACATTCTCTGAAAGTCCTTAGTTTATTACAGATTCGAAGAGGCTCTCCGAAGATACGACAATACCGTCTCACTTCCCTACTGGAATTCTAGTCTCGATTTCTACATGACTGGCGACCCTGCCAACTCGGTACTCTGGACGGATCTCTTTTTCGGCACTAGAAGTGGATTTGTCACGTCTGGTCCATTCGCAGGCTGGCCAGGTGGCGCTAATGCTGTCCTCAACAGGGACGTCATGCTCAACAGAAGAGGTCTACTCATCTCAACCGATGATATCAACAATGTACTAAGATTATGCAGAACAGCAGATGTATCGTTTCCGCCGAGGCGTCCTCTCAACAGCATTATTGAATTCCATCACAACAGACCGCATAATTTTGTTGGGGGAAATACAGGAGACATGAGCACACTGCCTAACGCGGCGTTCGATCCAGCTTTCTTTCTCCATCACGCATATGTAGATTACATATGGGAATTGTTTCGCACCAGACAAAGGTCAGCGTGCAACGTTGATCCATCAACGGACTACCCTAACACAGTGCCAATTCAAAGTCCGAATTCCTTGATGTGGGGAAACGAATTGAGTGCCTATAGAAACATCGATGGCTTTGCTGACTATTGGACAAGGAATTGGTATGGGTATCAGCCAACACCAACATGCAGCTCTAGTAGCCCAGATTGTGGCTCGAGGTACCTGAGATGTGACACAACTAGAAACACGTGTGTATCGAGATCTGCTTCTGAGGTGTCGCCTTCTACAGGGAAAAGAAGAAAACGTCAATCACCATTACAAGTTTCCGATGTGAATGTCATCTATGATAATGCCTACATGCCAAAGCAAAATGTGTACTCTGTAGACGGTGTTTGTGACACAAAGCTCTGGGTATATATTCCTGTGCAAATTGTTCACATTAGGCCTAAAGGGTATACGTTTACGTCCTTTCCAATAACTGCTGGACAGCTTGATGCTAGTTTTGATGTATACCACGCGCCCACAGAATCGTACTTGTATAACTACTCCCAACCAGGCACTCCAAAAGAGTATCAACAATGTCAGAAATATGAATCCGGTGCTAAACCAATATATGTAACCTCAGATGGCATTAGCTATTATGGAACATACACAGACTATGCCATCGTTGACGGTAGACTACCTGTGCAGTCCTCCGTAGTCTACATTGGCGTGAAGAAACCAAGTGGTACAACGACGGAGGCGATTTTTTCGGCAAGGGACATTTGTGGATGTGTATGCAAACCTCAATGCTTAGTTCGCAATTCGAGTCCACCTGTCTACAAGCCATGTTCTGGCGCCATAGAACTAACAGACAGTCGGACAAATATGTATGCATCGACAATTTATGAAGCTACAATGATGGACTGGGAAATTTCATTCGGAAGCATCAGGAGCAAAAAGCCTGATATAACCATTGTATTTACCTGTACGTTTGGCAACGAATGGCCATGGATCAATTCTCAGACCACTAAAAATGAAGAACAGACAAGAGGTCACTACGTGCGAACGCCAGGAGGATTGCCGACTAGATATCGTTGATTTTAACCCCAAAAATTAAGTTTTGTTTTTTATGCTGATTTGAAACTATGTATCATATTTATATTTCGTCATTTTTATGATTGATTTGTGCTAAACGATTTTTCATAATACGGTTTAAAACATCATTTAAGTACAATGCTGTGTTTAAAATATACATCTTGATTCCAATCTATTATACACGTAAAACAAATAACAAGCTTTTCTGAATGAGTTAGAATAATATTTCTACATGAATGATTGACACACTTTAAATAAAATTGATACTAAGGTTTCAAAATATTGATGTAGAATGTTACATAAGCTATGTATGTATGTATGTATGTATGTATGTATGTATGTATGTATGTATGTATGTATGTATGTATGTATGTATGTATGTATGTATGTATGTATGTATGTATGTATGTATGTATGTCTGTCTGTCTGGATGGATGGATGGATGGATGGATGGATGGATGGATGGATGGATGGATGGATGGATGGATGGATGGATGGATGGATGTATGTATGTATGTATGTATGTATGTATGTATGTATGTATGTATGTATGTATGTATGTTTGGCTGGATGAATTACAATCTGGTTAACGGTTAATGAATAGCAATATGTTTATGAATAGCAAATCATAACATTTTGTACATTCTAAATTTAATCTTGCTTTCCCCTCTCTATTACTTGTAGCAAAATATATGCTTCTTACTGTAAATATGAGCAGAACATTACAGATTATATATTTGAATAAGTAAAATGTTATTAAATAGTTGAACATATCAATTTCTAGTCAGACTTGAATAGATTTCAATTCAATAGTTTATTATCATACGTATGTCCTTTCTGAAAGTATGGTTTTTAAGAACCTGGTTAAAAATTCTTATTTAATGTTTTTAAATTTTAACAAATACACGTCTTTTTAATCCTCCAGAATGAAGAATTGAAGTTCAGTACCTCGATTCAAGAATTAATGCCTGTGCAATATCATACCTTTTTATCGTACCTACTAGAAGAGACTGATAAAATAAAATGAACGTCAACTTATATTGTACTATGTCCTTCTTGCCTTGTTTTCAAATATTACATTATTTTGAATGTACCTTTGAATATACATGTTTTGTTCTCAATACATATGACAGTGATGGAAAAAATAATGGTCTCCCAAATTTACAGGAAATTACCATAAACAGTACAGTTGTAAAAAAATAAGCCAAGAATATGTTCCAAGCGTTTTTTTCTTAAGACCTTTATGAAACTAACTATTCCCCAGTATATTAAATTTATTAAAAGATAAAATTATTTACAATTGTATTAAATTTATTAAACGAAGAAATTATTTTCTATTGTATAAAATTTAACAAAAGAGCAAAATGTTTCCAATTATATTAAATAATCAACTAGCAAATTATTTCCTACTATATTATATTTATCAAACCACGAAAATGGTTTCCGTTATATATGAAAGTAGCTAAATAATTTCCACTATGTAATAGTTATCAAACAATGAAAATAAGTCCCAATATAGTGTGAATCAGTTTTGATTAAGAGAGAGAGAGAGAGAGAGAGAGAGAGAGAGAGAGAGAGAGAGAGAGAGAGAGAGAGAGAGAGAGAGAGAGAGAGAGAGAGAGAGAGATATTTCTGTACGATAATAAAATAGTAGTCAAACTTTTGACTCCCCAGAGCATATATGAAATTTTACAAGTTTGGACACATTAGCTAATCTGCTTTCCAAAGTCGCTAGTATTTTATTTTGTTTGATATTACACTAGAATTGCAAACTAAAAATCCACTATGCCAAAAAATCTATTTGATATATTTGATAAATTGATGTTTGTTCTTAAATTAGTGATCAAGGCTTATAACTAGTAATTAATGTGTTCAGAAAGAAACATGCTTAAATAAAGACACATCTTATATAGTTACATAGCAACGTGTTCTTCAATATATTGTTTAAACATATTGTACCATTTTATTTTGACCTTTTCAAGCTAATTGGATACTTAGGCGTTGCGATTGTTTTAATTGATTTGCTTGCTTTCTCGACAGTATCTTGGTCCAATGACTTAATTCTTTATAAATGCTGTGTTGTCATCTCATATTCAGCCTCGAAAAATTTCAAGGATTTACCTAAGACGTCAACAGATAAAAGGGAGAAAACACATGATCTAATTTACGAAGATCATAAAGAAAGCATACAAAAATATTACTGCATCTTGGGCTACATTTTTCAGTTTTCATAAACAGCATCATGCACAAAGTAATATAAATATTAAGATAAAGTTTGACAAAATGAAAGTTATTTCTGTCCGGGTACTAAATGACATTAAGCACACGTGACCTTCTGCATTACATAAATTGATCTTTGTCGCGAAATTAGTGATCAAGACTTCCAAAATATTTTTAATTTATTGAAATAGAAAAATGGCATTTATGTTTATTTACCTGTCAATGATCGGTTTTCTTCTATATTTTTCAGTTTGTTATTTTAGAATAGCAATTAAGAAAGACAGGACATTGCATAACGGTTTGCAATACATGAAAGCTTTAGATACCGCGTAAAGAGCATATAAAAAGGTACAATAACCAGTCTTGTGAACAGCTACAGATATTAAACTGCACGTCTCGTCCGCACGCATCGATGTTCATTTAGACACTTCCGGTATATCTCGCGGCCCTTGAGTTAGGATCAGCTGAAGGGTCCTATCGGCAATATGTGTCGAATATTTACGAATCAAATCCTATGTCCGTCAATTGTAAATACATATCGAATAACAAAACCTTTACGTTTGAATATATTGGCGCAAAGTCGGTATGCATAGGTAATGCTCACTCACCCACATGTGCATTATCATGTCACAATAATATCATCACACACAAGTAGAATTTGACCTTTATTTGTTGAGCTTTTATCACCTATCAATAATCGGTCTAATTTAATATTTCCTTTGTCCTCAGATAAAGAGGACAAATTAATACCAATTATAAACTCAAGGTTATTTTTCCAAACCCAACGCCTTACAAAGTATTGACAGAACGAAAATACCCACACACAGCCTTATTTTCATTTTCAGCAATGAATACAACCATGGGCGTTACGAATCTATTTGTTCAATGCTCGTGACAGAATAAAGTTCTTCTCGAAAAATTTAAGTTTACAAAGTAACCTCGCGGGCAAATTAAAAACTCTCGGAAAGATACAAAGTGAACGAGAAAGTATGATGTTTTCTGTTTATATTGCTTTGAGTTCTGCAAGTTGTAAACTCAACCACAGTACGTATATCACCATCTTTATTTCGCATTAACATATACCCCATTCTCCTATTACGCAACTGCACACTGCATTGTTGATTGTGAATTAATGCCAAGGCCAGTTTGGCATTGTCTTGCGCAGAAAGATGAAGTTAATTGTTTAAAATATATTTTTTTTGTTGTTTTATTAAACAACATGGGAATGGGAACGAGTAATCTAAAACATACAGAAATGATCCAAATGTGACATTTATTTTACAAACGTTCAAGTACATTAAAAAACAAGGTATATATTTTCATATACATAATGATAGAAAGCATTTCAAAGTTAAATGTAATGTAGAATAGTTAATTCAATATGGAGAGAGAGAGAGAGAGAGAGAGAGAGAGAGAGAGAGAGAGAGAGAGAGAGAGAGAGAGAGAGAGAGAGAGAGAGAGAGAGAGAACATAGCAGTTAATAAGAGTGTGATGTCACACTGATTACAGCCACATTTGCTAATTTCGTTCAATTAATTATAAGTAATAAAACGCTTAGTTTCGAAGATAAATGTCTAAACATTTAGGAGCATGACAGAATGTTTTTCTTCTTTTAGCTTTATCTTTCAATACTGATAAAAGTGCAAAAGATGTTTGGGTATTTAATAAGGGGCATTAGATCAAACAGTGCCCACAATCTTTATTAGCATTGCTTCATGCATGCACACACGGGAAAGCTAGCTAAATTCACTGTCAAGATAGCGTTTCAGGGACTACATCGGTAACTAAGACTAGTGTTGAGGATATTACGTCACTTTTGACAATATCAGAATACTGTGATAGGCCAGTTAGTTGATTCATGCGTATATTTTTTCAAAGACCTACAGCTTAGTAGCTTTCAGGGAGAGATCCAAAAACACAGCTCGTACATTGTAGAATGTATTTCTGAGAAACAACAACAAAAATAAAACTCAAGTCTGTTAGAAAAGGATGTGATTCTTTGGTAGTTAAGCAGACGCATCGTATCTCCTTTGTAGAAGAAGGTAGCTTTATTTAAGTAATTCAGTAGTTAGAATCAAATACAAAGAGCATGGTCTCTTCTTCCTTCCTTGTGCAAGAGTTTATTAACCAGTTTTAGCATAAATAAAGCTTTTCAGATCATTAAATGGATGCATTTCAATTTTAATATTTTTCCTTAATCTCTCCGAATTTTCGATAGAGCAATTAATTATTCCAGATTTGCGAACCATATTATTAAAATTGATGTATGAATCGCATATGTAAATTGGCCAAAGTTGTCCTGGGAATAGATCTTTTAGTCGCAAGCAATATAGATATTTAAATGCATTTGTATAATTGTACTAATATGACAAGTACATTTAACATTAGAGAATAATGTTTGTCGATAGTGTCTATTATTTTCAGCAAGTATATATATATATATATATATATATATATATATATATATATATATATATATATATATATATATATATATATATATATATATATACATATATACATATATATATATATAGTCAAAAGAGAACTTCGGACAGTAAAAGTCTGCTTTCGAAGAGTTAAAAGTAACAACCATATCGTTTGCATATACATTACGTTTTTCAAGATCATTGTTTATAATCCTTTGTACTTGTGAAGGGTCTATAGAAGTTGTTAAGTATCATCAACAAATAGCATCACAAGCAAGTTGAAGTTGTCTACTATACAGTTGATATAGGAAAAGAATTAGTAAAGACCCTAGGATGGAACCTTTGGCAACCTTCAATACTTGCTTGACACTTTGAAGTCGGACTGTTAACTCTTTAGCAGATATTTGATTATTATTTTTTGAGTCATGATTGAAGTTTACCGGCAATTAATTATTCTGAAACTTATAACGTAACCATTTAATTTATATTCCATCAAAGACTTCAATGAGATCAAGAACGTTAAACGCGTGATTTCATTCGAATCGAGAGAAAAAATATTTTGCGATAAAGTTGAAATTAGGTCACTATTAGTAGAATATAACGGATGAAACTCTGATGTCTAAAATCATTTTCATGCAAACATTATATACACGTATGAATATAACTCTTTAATAAATCTTGGACACAAATAAGAGACATAGTTCTATAATTAGACAATACAGTTTTGTAATCGCCATGGCATTAGATAGTTTTCACGGAGAACATAATGGTTCCAGCTGATTTATTCTTTCCTTTTCGTAACAGGCCAAACATTGCTTTCGAAATGGACTCGCTCCTCAGCAAACTATATACACATAGTCATGCGTCTAATGCTAAAAATTTATATTGTTCAGTACATACAATATTCGTGTACATCGGGGAAAATATATATGGATGTTGTACCGACCAAGTCTGACTTGAAACCACGTCGAAAGTCGCACTATATAATATCTCTTGAAAGACTGCAATTATATGGAATTCCACATAGTTCAGCGCTGTTTCTCAAGAAAAAGCATATTCCATGTTATTGTGCAATATATAGTAGTTATATTGTGTTAATCCAAGTGCATTTACAGCTTGTTAATAATAGGATTTGATGCGGAAATATTGAACGAATTACAGAAAGGACCCTTCAGCTGACCATAACTCAAGAGATGTACCAGTAAATTTCTACAATGTACACCGATGTGTACGGACGAAAGGATCTGCACACAATTTCACATTTTAAAGTATAGACGAGATCAGCCCCTATTGCTTCAATCAATATCAATAGAGATTTGGGGACTGATTTATCGGCCTATCAAATAGTCTATAGCGAAATAACATGTATATATCGACAACACAATTTAAGAATCTCCTGAACATATATTTTAGTCCGTGGGCCGATCATGTAACTATTATGAACAATTCTAAGAATAACTGATATCTATGATGTTCCTTGTTTCAATATCTTTTTTCACAAACTACGCCATTTTAGTGAGTAAAGAGTTACCATGATATATTTTTTTCCTTGTTTATAGCACTATTAAGATGAAAAAAGTGATTTTTTATTTCATTATGTTTAGAGCATAACTTCAAGTCTGTAAATAATAAAAAACAATACCCAAGAAAGATATGTAATAGCGAACGTTTTTCAAATAAGTCTTTACATTTGTTCTTGTTGATCTTTTATTTCAATCACATTTGTATAACATAGTTCTGCACTTGTCCTATGTTGTATTCCATTATATGTTCTCCATCATTTCTTCCATTTCCTTATATTTAAAATAATTCATCTACTCAATTTTTTTATCTTGTCAAGCGTTTATAAGAAATTTTTTAATTTTTCGCTCTGTATGTTCAGTTCATGCACCAGTAAACTGTGAGATTCCTCGTTCATATTTTTGTTAGCTATTGCAACACTTTTAAAACTCGAGATCTCGTATATTTTCTTTACATCTTTCATTTACATCTATAGTTAAGGGGAAATTGTTTTGTATTTTAACTCATCTTTCTCGTTTTAATGTTTGCTTTAGAGTTCTTTTGACAGTTCTAACATAAAAATGGTACTAATAGCTGCTTCTCTAGGCTTTAAGCACTAAAAGGTTAGTGTCAGGACTAGTTAACCTGGTGTCAGGATAATGTGACTGGGTGGGACATCATACAACATGTCTGCGGCATGATGCCCCAGTGCTAGACATCACTATAAACTGCTACGCTGCAGACATCGTAGCGATATGACTGAAAAATTGTTAAAGCTACGTTTAAAATCCAAAATCTCTCTCTCTCTCTCACACACACACACACACACACAGACACACACACAGTTCTATCATAACTGAAATTTGTGTCGTGAAATCATTTGATACTCTGCCACATCATAAATTACTGTTCAGGTTGGAAAACTATGGAATCACTGAACCACGACACTGTTGGCTAGAGATGCTCTTAACAAAGCAACGTATGCAAGTCGTGGTGGATGGAGAATCATCTGAAGCTGTCACTTTTGACTCCGGTGTCGCTCAAGGAACCGTACTAGGACCACTCTTTTTCTTTAGTAATGACCTTCCAGACTGTGAAATTTCAGGTCAGGTGTCCTCAGAACCATCTTACAGTCCTCTGACTGGAGCATGACTTTCAATGCCACTAAATGCTGAATAAAACAGCAAAATCATCTCACTTCTTCATTTAAAATAACCACATAGTACAACAGTTCAGTAACAACTTCTATCTTGGACTAACACCATCTGAGGACTTCAAGTGGGAATCGCATATTATCAAAACAAACAAGAAAGCAAGCCCAACACTAGCATTTCTAAAAAGAATCCTCAGACATTCTCCGAAGACATGTAGACGAACTGATTGTCTAGAACTAGTCAGAACCGTTTTAGAATATGGATTCCGTATGTATCTCAAATCAGTACACACAGATATGTATCAATAGATCAGAGATGAGAGGAACATTCCTTATTCAAGTATTTTACGATGCATTGGAATAAACAGAAACGCTAATGTATTTAAACTTAAAAACAAAAAATGAAAACCTATGATGATCATATAGGAAGAACAAAAAGTTACTCTACCACCGCGTGTCACATATATGATACATAAATAAATGTAAAGCAAAGTTCGCTACTACACTCACTAAATAGCCAAGCATAGAGGTTCTGCTCATAGCGTATGGAATTTAAATTTCATATAGACAGAAAATCCAACTTTTCACTCATAACGTATTGAGTTATGAATTCTACTGTTTATTGAAGGAAGTAAACGAGAGCCTAAGCATGAGGCAGCTTACATACCGAAGAACTACGAGAAGTAAACGTCATGGAACACTTAAGCCACAATGCATTAGACGAACTTTGCAACTATTAGATAACGACGCTATGCAAAATGTTTGAAGAGTAAATCTTGCAATTTACCTGATCAGAGCTACACAGGCTGTACATCATACGTCAATTTGCAAGTACTACTCCCTTACATAATTGAATGTAGAGAAAATTGACATTCTCGCTCCAAATGCAAATTTGACACAATTTTGATAAGATATTTTCAAACTGAAGAAAAATAGTATGATCTGTAAAACTAAAAATATAAAATACTAAAAAATCCAAAAAAATGAACTACTACATAAAAATGTCCGAATGTAAGAGAATGTTTGAAATAATGTATACATCTCTCAGTAGAACAATTATTGACATGACTTTACTTTATTAAACATGAAAAACAAGAAAATCTAATTAACCAAATCGACTTAGATTGTTTTTATGTGTCGGTTATAAAGAAATAGCTAATTTATGAGCTCTTCTAAATTAAGTTGAAAAATTATACGTCGTTATATATATATATATATATATATATATATATATATATATATATATATATATATATATATATATATATATATATATATATATATATATATATATATATATATATATATATATATGTATATATATATATATGTATATATATATATATATATATATATATATATATATATATATATATATATATATATATATATATATATATATATATATATATATATAAGTTTATGTATATATATGTGTGTGTGTGTTTGTGTGTGTGTGTGTGTTAGCTCATACCGATACGAGATCTTTAGTTGACATTGTAATTACTTTTTTTTACGGCAATTTACAAGAAATGTGTTTCATTGCCTATGAAAAAAAAATGCAAATAAATCCCCATTTTCTTAAAACTATGCCACTTTAAACAAATATTCTAGGCCTGACAAACACGCTTTGTAATTATATTTCATCAGCGAAATACATGAAAGACATTGCTATAAACCTAAAAACTATCATTTTTATAGAAAAAAATTAATATTTACATTTTTTAAACGTACATCTATATTGTGATGCAAACAATTGATCAGACACTAAGCATACTACTGATGTTCAATGAGTGCATTGATGGCAATGTATACTGCCATAAATTAGATGTATCTCTTAATTTCTAATCTCCAAATTATATAAGCTAAATAGGTCTGAAACAATTGACCAAAGTGTCAGATTTGATCAGACGAGCTTCGGTTAAAAGCTATTGCTAAATAACTCAATTTTTGTTTTGAGATGTTTACTGTTTAATTTCATTTCCGTTATAATGTAGTCTCAATCATTTACTGATCTTTTAAATACAATCGTTGAATATATTACATATTCCATAATGAATAGATGTCTATGTTAGAATGTAAAAAAATGTGTAGTTTCAGTTTTCATACGTCGTTTATAACTATGAGTATATAAAACGTTCTGAATATTAGTGTGTTGTACAACACAATTCTTTATTAGGAAACCGTACATAAATGCATCGGAAAAAAATTTCCACAATGCACCTCAACACATTTTTTTTCTCAGTCGGATTATCCAATTATTAAATGCCACTGTATATTTTCTTTTGGGTATTTTATTCTTTTACAAAAAACTGCATTACCAAAAGTATGGCGGCTTGCATTTATTCTACCCCTCTATTGTAAATGGATTTCAACTAAAATTCACTTGGAACTGATTCAAGGCTTTATCGAGACTGTGTTAACGGAATTTAGCCGAGAGTCTTTTGGAACTATATAAGGTCATTAGAGTAGATGTGGCAAAGTGTGGATACTAGGCTCCTTTAGGAAGTCTGTCACTACATGAAATGCCATAAAATAGAAGGATACCTTGGGTTCTGTTGTGTGAATGGGCTGTTTGGCAGTGTTCCACAGGCACCGGTAAGTGGATCACTGGACCTGTTGCATAGACAATAAAGAGTATAAAAATCTCTTGATCATCAGACTGCATCGACTAATTGTGGTCTCTTCTATCTTTCGCTAATCCAAACTGTACTATTATCGGTCGGTTTTAAAAAAGTAATTTCATGTTTAATGACCTGTGAAAATCTCACTCAGACGTAGCTGGTCACCAGGATTTTACACTCAGCGTTTTGAACAATGACATAACTGTTCTCCTCAGACAGTTTAACGTTACTGTATTTTAATATGACATCTGCAAATACTACGAACGTTTCAACTGTTCCTCGTATACTACATCTTTATACAATGTACTCACATAATTGTCGGAGGACCGTTTTAGAATATACGCATGACAAAATGATTGACGATGCTTTGTTTAAAGTATGTTTCACAAAGAATGGAAAACAGATATTAAGGGAAGAGAAAAAAATAGATATGAATTGAGATATATCAATCTGGACGTTGATTATCATTAAGTATTTCATACGCTAAAGACTAGTAAAGGAACTCAAGCGAGGTTCGAAATCTACCTAGGTAAGTACACTGATAGTACATGTAGTTTAAAATATATTTGTTTCACGGGAGAAGGTATTCTACTTTTTGACTTTTAGTGAATAATATTGATGCTTTTTAGGTGTACTTCGAGGTGAATGTCTGTTTCCTACTTTATTTGTTCTACATGTGAATGATGTGGACTATGAATTCTGCCTTAATTGTGCTGATGGGATAAAGATAGGGCTCTATATTAACATAAATTGGTGATATTGCATTTTGTTCTGACTAAAAATTCGTTTGCAAAAGGATGTGGCACTTTAAAATTGTACTGTGATATCTGGAAACTATTGGCCAAAAAAAATCAAAGAGAAAAGTAATTATTTAACTGGCTGCATTAGTTGATGATCTGTCAGGATTATGTCATTGATGAGTATATATACATAAAAGTGTATCATTGAAAACGTGGAAGCATATCTAAGAGTATAGATTTCTTTCGTAGGAGAGAGAGAGAGAGAGAGAGAGAGAGAGAGAGAGAGAGAGAGAGAGAGAGAGAGAGAGAGAGAGAGAGAGAGAGAGAGAGAGAGAGAGAGAGAGAGAGAGAGGTGGAGTGATTTTAACATATTAAGAAAGAAATAAAGACAAGGATGGAACATCAATTTACACTTTATTTCATATTAAAGGAAATTCTAATTTTCAAGATATAGTGACATACTTGTATTCACTCCTTATGAAAATAAATCTTACACAAGACATGGTGCTTATATCAAGACGTTACAGTCTTTGGTTTACAAATATTTATACGCATGGCCAATAATAAAATGCGTCTTGTTGTTCTTGCTGTTGAAGGGTTTAACGCCATTTTTCAGTACAAGATAGGCTATACATGGCGACCAATATTAATGGAGAGGAAGAACCCGGGAAAATCCCGGAAAGAACCATTGACTCACAAGAAGCTACTGGCATGCTTTATCACATACCAACATTGGCCGAAACTGAGACTCGAACCAATGCAGACAGGGGTGAGATGGCAATATATAGAACATTTTGGTAATATCTAAAAAACAAACGTTATGATATTTAGCAAAGTTCGAAACGTATATCAAAATGTACAGGTGTACAGAGAGAGAGAGAGAGAGAGAGAGAGAGAGAGAGAGAGAGAGAGAGAGAGAGAGAGAGAGAGAGAGAGAGAGAGAGAGAGAGAGAGAGAATTTTCACCAACATCTTTATTTCCTTTCGTAGAAAATTACATTATATAATAATTAGATGTACAAATCACTTTATTACACTCATAACACTTTCGTAATATATTTTAATTAATTAATTAATTAAGAAAGAAAGAAAGAAATACAAACTGTAAAATTTGCTAAACACCAGCTATAATGTCTAAAGCTTGCTGCGGACTAGTGTTAATCTCTTACGCAAGGATACACGACCAGCTGGAGATCCGGAATCTTGAATCGGCACAGGCGATAGATCGTACCACTTCACACCTATGTGTTACCAGCCTAGTCCCTAGATCAGAGGGAAGCCCGCTGGGTAAGTGGAGCGTGTCTCATCCGTCCCCACGTTGACCGACAGCGAGAGGGACATTAACCGCTAAGTTTGATTGGATTGGTTCAAAACGACATCCAATCGAAATTGTCATAGAGGGCGTGATTACAATTCGGCGCGAATTATACCTTCCAACTTGTAGACTAAATGTTACAATACAAGGCCAGGTCGAAATCAATCTCACACTGCTAATCAAGCGATACAATGGGCATATTAAAAAGCCGTTTGACTATAAATTGTTATTTAATTGTTATTCATTGATTTTTACCCTTTTTGTATATATAACCATTTGACTGTTGACAATGCTGACTGGGGGCTCAGTGCTTTACATCTATCTTTCATTAATTTAACTTCCAACCAAAATCGAGCCTGGGTGGGACTTCTACAATAGTTTAAATAAAATATTGGGAGTACCCCACTCCAATCTTATAACGAAATCCCACATTAAGAAACACTTGTATATACAATTAATGAAAGATGTTGGCAAACTATTAAGCCTGACCGTATATGGAGAAAGTCAATAATAAGCCGTAGAAGAGACACCAATAATTTTGTGCATGCAATAATGTAGAGGAATGTATAGTAAGACTATCATAACACAATTTGTCTGTGATATAAATAGAAAATTAGACTCAAAATACTTACATTATATCTATCATTACATTTTTCATGACCTGTGTAAGTTGCAAGTTACAATGCCTATATTTGTACAATATAGCTGCAGATTGTGTGACAAAGTATGCTGCATACATGAGAAATAATTTGGATGCTACCGGAGAAATAATTTGGATGCTGGTGAACCTTTATCTATATATTGCAGCTTCAGCTTATCTTCTGTGTTGAATAAATATAACATTAAGGCTCAGTGGCTAGGCATATGTCAGGACAATTAAATGTGTTCTGATGAAATTTCTAATGCTGCTATATATATCCTACAGCGATTACCGTATCAACTTAGTACATGGTAAAGCTGAATGGAAGTCTTCTGGAGAGAGAGAGAGAGAGAGAGAGAGAGAGAGAGAGAGAGAGAGAGAGAGAGAGAGAGAGAGAGAGAGAGAGAGAGAGAGAGAGAGAGAGAGAGAGAGAGAGAGAGAGAGAGAGAGAGAGAGAGAGAGAGAGAGAGAGAGAGAGAGAGAGAGAATAGACGATGCCCTGCAGAAAGAACGGCCTTAATTCAATACAAGATGATAACATGCAAACGGCGATGACTTAATTCAGTAATTGATGATACGATGGAATCCAAATAATCTGAATAGAATACATAGAGAAAATATTGCAATAAAAATCACAAACATGATTTTTCGCTGCTTACATTGTTTCATATCGCAGTCAGGACGAGAGGTCGCATTCTGTAGCTATTTTAAGCTCGAAATTGAAAATGAAACTATAAGACCAACTTAACATGTGGAATTCTGATTGCATACATACCATTTATTTAGACGGAACGAAGTGATGCCATTCCTAGATTTACAATAATAAATTTATTCTTGGCAAAGATAAAGAAAATTAAAAATTGTCTGATTTTAGCATGTATTTTTTGCTAAAAATGTTGAGAATTCGGTTGAAGAACATTTTTGAGCTTCATCTTTCTGCCGAATAATGTCGATAATGCTGACCCATGTAAATACAATTTTGGGATGATACTTTGACAACAAGAAGGATACATAGGTATTATATGTTTTAAGAAATGTCTAGAACAAGCTTGTTTGTAAAAGGTTGCAAACACCAAAACTTGTAAGACAGCTTAAAAAGAAATAAGACAGAAATAAAACCGAAATACACTAATAATAGTCAAATGAATGTTTATCGGATAACTAAACATCTGTGTTATTAAGTACGACTGTTCAAGGGAACACGAAAGTAACTGTGTCATGAAGTAAGATTGTTCAAGGAAAGACTAAAGGAAACCGTGTCATTAACTACGATTTTTTAAGGGAACACTAAAGCATTTATGCCATGAGGTAAGATTGTTCAAGGGAACACTAAAGCATCTATGCCATGAGGTAAGATTGTTCAAGGGAACACTAAAGCATCTATGCCATGAGGTAAGATTGTTCAAGGGAACACTAAAGCATCTATGCCATGAGGTAAGATTGTTCAAGGGAACACTAAAGCAATTGTCATGAGGTACACAAAAGTAAATGTGTTATGAAGCAAGATTATATACAAAAGCATCTGCGTCATGAGATAAAACTGGTTACGAGAACACTAAAGCAACTTTGTCACGAGGAACGACAGTTTTTACAAGAACACTAAAACAACTGAATCATGAGATAAAAACTGTTTTTTGAAATAATAAAGCAACTGTACAATGAGGAATGAATGTTTAGAGGGAACACTAACACAATGTTGCCAAAAGAAAAGGGTGTTTATCGGAGAACTAAATTAACTATGTCATGAGGTAGGGATGTTTACAGGAGTTAAGAAGTTTAGGCCATATAGTTTATTGGAATGCTCATATGAACAAATTATTTTTATATATTTTCGGCATAGCAATGTATAGATAATATTGTAAAATGTTGTCGAGGGGGATCACCAATCCTCGTGATAGACACTATATGGATGCAAAGGCCCTATCTATCTATCTATCTATCTATCTATCTATCTATCTATCTATCTATCTATCTATCTATCTATCTATCTATCTATCTATCTATCTATCTGTCTGTCTGTCTGTCTGTCTGTCTGTCTGTCTGTCTGTCTGTCTGTCTGTCTGTCTGTCCCTCCCTCCCTCCCTCCCTCTAATCTATCTATCTATCTATCTATCTATCTATCTATCTATCTATCTATCTATCTATCTATCTATCTATCTATCTATCTATCTATCTATCTATCTATCTATCTATCTATCTATCTATCTATCTATCTATCTATCTATCTATCTATCTATCTATCTATCTATCTATCTATCTATCTATCCCAAAAGAAATTAATAATAGTAAACAGCAGGAATTATCTTCTTTTCTAAATTGTCTTTCCCAGAATGTCACCCATTACACTCTTGGCGTTCATCAGTGTGTGGCCGTTTCTGGTATCGGCAGACATAAAATACATGCCTTGGCCTGAAAACCTGATCGCCTGTCTCGATGCTTTCCATAAAATGACAGATATCACAGAGGAGGTAGGAGAAAACATTTTCAAGCACTGTATAGAAGGACATAACATTAGCAACAATAAACTTACCTGGAACTGGGTAAACAATACCGGCGTAGATGATCTGCCAGGTGTCAAACATCAAGTTACAAACCCGGTGACTTCACCACCATCAGGGTACAGAACCCGAAAGGAATATAGAACCTTGACTGACAAAGAGAGAAATAGATTCCACGAGGCTTTGAACGCCATGAGAAGGGTAGGAAATGTCGGATTATGCTATAGAAACTAACAAAATATGGTGGCGCTCTACAGTGTATGCATAGCATTAGACCTTTAAGGAAAAATAGTTTCCAGGGATTTTCTGACTTGGTATCCTGGCTGTTTATAATACCTCGTATAGCTTATTTATTTGTAAAAAGAGCTAGTAAGTCTCTTTGCTTTAATCATGACTGGTGCATGTAATTTGAGTTATACAGTTTGGTCTTACTTCAGATGTGTATCTATCAAAAGTCTTAGCTCCGCCTGGTCATTTTCACTTACTAGACTTCAAAGACGAATTGTAAAAATCGAATCCATTATATTTTGTATTTATTATATAATTTCTAATTCATTCACTACATTTTCATAATCTGGCATTGTTTTGTCTGGCAACATCATTTCTCTATTTGAATAACTGAAAAGTGAGTGTACATTAAACTAATTCAGGCTGATTTTTCGAGCACATGGGAACAGGTAATTTGGATGGTATTTATGCTTAGATCATTAACTTATTTGTTTGTCATAGTGTAAGTCTTTATATTTGCGAACAAAACACAAATATTTCTCTTAAATAACAGCTTCAATTAACAGAATGGTATTTTCAAATACTGCGTTTCTCATGTTTGTTGATGACATTGTGAATATCACGTTAATGCGTTTGCTTGTTTCTAAGTTTAATTTGTGACTCGTTAATTTTATCACTTCGTCAAATGGACGAAACACCTTGTTTAGTTCATCCACAAACAAATCGAAAAAAAATTAAACTTACATTGTTTGTTTACAAAGTAGTTCATAATACACTATAATTTTTTATATACGTGTCGTTCAGTATAAAGAGGTAAAATATGGAAAGAATTAATGCACGATTCTGACAATATAAAGTTAACGGAGAAAAAAATAAGCGAATAATAAATAGAAGATATTTTCTTTTTCTAACTTAATACCGGATATATTTTGTCGGGTGTTATTACAAACTTAATATATTAACGAGCGGAAAAGCAATGAGTACAACTGTGTGTGTGTGTATATATATATATATATATATATATATATATATATATATATATATATATATATATATATATATATATATATATATATATATATGATACCAAACTCAACAAAATAAAGTAATGAGCACTATTAAGAAATACAGTCCTTTTTATAACAATGACAATAATGCTAAAGTAAAAACATGAAATAATACCTGAAAAGCATGATGCAGTTCAGTATGTTATAATACCTTAATGGTATTGTGAAATGAGTTCTGCATGCATAAACAATTTCCAGTTAATATGTGAAAGATTATATCATGTTAATCGGTGAGAGGTGAGATGATGTTTGACCTGCAAGACTGTAGCATATTTGATCATGTCGATTTTGTCTCTCACTGAAAACGTTTACCATATGTGCCCTTCCTGAACGTTTGCCACCCACCCACCATTGTTTAGGTTGCTGTACTGAGTGTTTATTCTAAATGTGAGTATAAAACCTTGCTCTGGTCATTGTAATGTCTAGCTTTCATTACGAGTATTAATAAATGCCTCAAGGAATTCATCTAGAGGACAAAAATAGTGCTAAAAGCTATGGGACATCAACATTAAGTGGAAAGAAGTTTACGTGTTAACAGTCATTGTGCGTGTGTCGTGTTAGAATTTCACATAAATTGTTTAGGAAATTAATTGTCTTACCTTCCATGGTTTTGGAATATCAAAGCCAAAAATATGATGCTAGTCCATAAAGGTCTGACTTCAGCCACCCGGTGAGTTTTGTTACTGGAACAGCGGAGAGGCAAGATAGGGATGGAATCAGTGTGCCGGCCGAACAATCACATTTCATTTGTCAGACTTTTGTCGAACAATAAGTTAGAATTGACGTTGCTGTTATTATTGTAAGTTCTTGATCGTGTAGAACTTGTTATTTTACTTTAATGTGCAGAAATAGAATGCACTTATCAGGGACTATTTCCAACCGTATTACAACTAAATGTATCACCAGTACGTTGTATTCTCGCTCGATTCACATTGAAATTCACTTGTCCGTTTCGTTCAGTTCAAAGTAATTGCAGGTATGAATACACAAATAGGGTTAAAAGTAAAAACGCACACAACGGACATTGAGAGGACAACTTAACTCAATCTAAATTTTATGTTCAGAGGAAGTTTTTCATGCAGTTTGAACAGTTGACTTGGTTACCGCCATAGCTAGCCCTGAGAAGGACAAACAATGATTGGCTAGCTAAGGTCATGTGACATAAATAGGCGGCTATAAATATGAGTGCACAACAGTGCACTGGCAGATAGCTGTCAGAGCAGTAAAGTATGAACATCTAAATAGAAAAGGATTTCGGCTACATATTCTAAAACAATAATTTCTATAATTTTTACATAACCACAAAACTTAATAGTATTGCTATTGGAAATTTTAAGTAGATTTATTATTGAATTTAAATGCCTTAGAATTATTATATAATTCTTTATAAAGCTGCTGCTATCTCCCACCACACTGCTCTGTACTAAAATTATTATTTCTTTTAATTTAATTCATACTAACATACCAGAATGTGTTACAGCCAATATAATAACATAATTTATTTCATCATGATATAGTGTATTATAACGCTGTCTTTTGGCATTTAGACAAACAAGTCTGCTCTATATTATCTGAAATTAATAGTGTAGTGATAGACACTATGTTAGCTAAGTCACTATGCGAGATTGAAAAGCACGTTCTCTCTCACTTATATTTTTATTTATAAAAATCATTTTAAGGCCCGAACTCTGGTCTTTTGTTTTTATTGACTTAATCTGTTGCAGGAAAAAACATTTTGCCATTTTGTAAAGTATTTGTTCCTATCCGAAAACAACGCAATTCCGATTCAACAATGGATCACAGCGGGTTGTCGTTGTCGTCAAGAGATATAACTTCAAATAAACGTGAACGTCGTCTGGTCGAATTTCTTTATTATAGATTAATTTCTGTGTCTGAAATGTAAGGTAGTTTCTTTCTATTTATTTGTTCTAGCTTACAAAGTAATTGTTTATGTTACTGCAGGTATAAATTTTGTGAACACACACAGTAAATCGTCGTATGGCCTAACTGAAAATCTTATGTTTTCACATGTGAAAATATAAGATGTGAAAAAAAAAGAATGAAACAAATATGAAAATTATTTTGCCAACAAGTCTCTATATTCACACTTCAGAATGAAATTATTTTCAATAAATACTGTATAACGTATATCTCAGAATACATTGATGTGCTTTTTAATTTTCATTTCCACTTTCTACTCAGGCAGGAGAGTTTCAGAGATTTGCAAATTACCATAAAAACATGCCTGGGAGAAATGTTCTACTGGAATTCAACAATGGTCCTGTTTTCTTGGCGTGGCACAGAGTATATTTAGCGAGGTACTTTCTCTCTCTCTCTCTCTCTCTCTCTCTCTCTCTCTCTCTCTAACACACACACACACACAGACACACACTCTTTTTTGTCATGAAAGAGACATGTCTACAGAGGCAAGATTACAAATCTCGATTGTTAAATGAAGACATTTTAATAATCATCTAAGCTTGACAATTTTCAAGCTTGTTCATGTAGATAGTGCTGCAAATCAACAACAGCCATGTTTCTATAAATCTCTTGATATTTCTAAAATATAGCTTTATTATTTCGATAAAGGCGAAAGAGATCGAAAATAGCTTCTTTGCTCAGATGAGCTGGGGTCACGAGCACAACAAATTAATTGTTTACTGCGAACATATCAATATGTTTATAAATATTACACATTGCTTACATTTTTACAAATAATACATCTTGTGGTAATATCTATACATCTTGTGGTAATACAAATTTCAAATTCGAGTGTTAGACGTGAAGTTTGCAAAATTAGTTGCATTATCTGGCTTGCAACAAAGTGCTGGTAATGATGGTGTGTATTGCATTTAATTCATTCCAACAACTGCCTATGTAAACGTTCTTTGAAAATCATAAGTTTATTTCAGATTCGAAGAGGTTCTCCGAAAATACGACAACAACGTTTCACTTCCCTACTGGAACTCTAGTCTAGATTTCTACATGACCGACGACCCTGCCAACTCGGTCCTCTGGTCGGATCTCTTTCTTGGCACTAGACTCGGATTTGTCACGTCTGGTCCATTCGCAGGCTGGACAGGTGGCACAAATTCTGTCCTCACCAGGGATGTCATGCTCAACAGAAGAGGTCTACTCATCTCAACTGATGATATTAATAATGTATTAAGACTATGTAGTACAGCAGATGTGTCGCTTCCTCTGAGGCGTCTTCTCAACAGCTTAATTTAATTTCATCACAACAGGCCACACTGTTACGTTGGGGGAAATACAGGAGACATGAGCACACTGCAGAACGCGGCGTTCGATCCCGCCTTTTGGCTCCATCATGCGTATATTGATTACATATGGGAATTGTTTCGCATCAGACAAAGGACAGCGTGCAATGTTGATCCAACACAAGACTATCCTAATACAGTACCATTTCAAAGTCCGAATTCCTTGATGTGGGGAAACGAATTGAGTGCCTATAGAAACATCGATGGCTTTGCTGATTATTGGACAAGGAACTGGTATGGGTATCAGCCAACACCAACATGCAGCTCTAGTAACCCAGATTGTGGCTCGATGTACCTGAGATGTGACACAACTAGAAACACGTGTGTATCGAGATCTGCTTCTGAAATGTCGACTTCTACAGGGGAAAGAAGAAAACGGCACTCAATGGTTCCAGTTTCCGATGTGAATGTCATCTATGACAACGCCTATACGCCAACGCAAAATGTGTTCTGTGTAGACGGTGTTTGTGACACAAAGCTCTGGGTATATATTCCTGTACAAATTGTTCACATTAGGCCGAAAGGGTATACGTTTACGTCCTTTCCAATAACTGCTGGACAGCTTGACACTAGTTTTGATATATACCACACGCCCAACGAGTCGTACTTATATAACTACTCCCAACCAGGCAATCCAAAAGAATATCAACAATGTCATAAATATGAATCCGGTGCTAAACCAATATTTGTAACGTCACATGGCCTCAGTTATTATGGAACATTCACAGACTATGCCATCGTTGACGGTAGACTACCTGTTCAGTCCTCTGTAGTCTACATTGGCGTCAAAAAACCAAATGGTACAACAACGGAGGTGTTTCTTTCGGCAAGGGACATTTGTGGATGTGTGTGCAAACCTCAATGCTTAGTTCAGAACTCGAGCCCACCTGTCTACAAGCCATGTTCTGGCGCCATAGAACTAACAGACAGTCGGACAAATATGTATGCATGGACAATTTATGAAGCTACAATGATGGACTGGGAAATTTCATTCGGAAGCATCAGAAGCAAAAAGCCTGATATAGCCATTGTATTTACCTGTACGTTTGGCAACGAATGGCCATGGATCAATTCTCAGAGCACTCTAAATGAAGGACAGAAATGAGGTCAACATACAGTTATATAATATACAGTTTACCATGCAGCCGATCAGTATAGATACATGCTAAAATAATACTTGCAATGGCCCTGCAAACGTCATATAATCTAAGATACGGTCCACTTTCCTTGTATGTATGTATGTATGTATGTATGTATGTATGTATGTATGTATGTATGTATGTATGTATGTATGTATGTATGTATGTATGTATGTATGTATGTATGTATGTATGTATGTATGTATGTATGTATGTATGTATGTATGTATGTATGTATGCATGCATGCATGCATGCATGTATGGGTGCCGTTTGCTCGCGGACCTGGGTTAAAAACTCCAAAGAGTACGATTTAAAATTCTATAACTTATATGATGGCATCATTTGTATTAAATTACTAATTCTGCCTACTATTATCAAGCATTCTTCTATATTATCCAGGGATATTACATTCTGTTCTGTCTGGTATATATATATATATATATATATATATATATATATATATATATATATATATATATATATATATATATATATATATATATATATATATATATATGTATATATATGTATATATATATGTATATATTTGCATATATATGTATATATATATATATATATATATATATATATATATATATATATATATATATATATATATATATATATATATATATATATATATATATATATATATATATATATGGAGCCTCGGTTTCGGTCACAAATAGGCACATAAAATTAAAATCTCTTTTAGTTTACCATGAAGTATACTAAATGAACTATTCCAGTAACAGACTTAGTTGCGATTTAATTGTTAATTTTTTTTGTCGCTGCAAAGTGTGTGTGTAACATATTTTTTCATCCCAAGCCCTTATCGATATCTTGTTTAATAAAAAAAATAATTATCAAATTGTTTGAAATGTTCCTACAAGTTAAGCTTTGAAATGATTTATTTCTTACTGATTCTGACAAATAAACACTACGTATATTTTGCCTACCATTGCTCTTAGAAATATGTATGTAATTATAAAGTATGTTATGGGCTGCACAGTGCAGTATGGTGCTTTAAAGGAATAACATTATTTATGAACCAGAGCGAATTTTTGACACTTTAAAATTAAGCATGACCCTAATAGTGGATCAATTTGACTTCAACACCATGTACGACCCTTCGGTAATCTATCAGAAAAAAAACAACAACAATATATTTGACCCAGTGACCTATGGGTTATACAAAAGACGTAACATTAAATGCGTCTATAGCTAAAAAAAAGACGTAATATTAAAAACGTCTATATTTAAATGAAGACGTAATATCAAAAGCGTCTATAGTTAAATAAAGACGTAACATTAAAAGCGTCTTTAGTTAAATATAGACGTAACATTAAAAGCGTCTATAGTTAAACAGAGACCTAAAGTTAAAAGCGTCTATAGTTAAATATAGATGTAATATTAAAAGCGTCTATAGTCAAATAACTCTTAACATTAAAAGCGTCTATAGTTAAATAAAGACGTAACATTAAAGGCGTATATAGCTACAAAAGGAAGTAACATTAAAAGCGTCAATAGTTAAATAAAGACGTAACATTAAATGCGTCTATAGTTAAATAAAGATGTAATATTAAAAGCGTCTATAGTCAAATAAACTCTTAACATTAAAAGCGTCTATAGTTAAATAAAGACGTAACATTAAAGGCGTCCACAGTTAAATAAATGCGTAACATTAAAAGCGTGTATAGTTAAATAAAGATGTAATATGAAAATCGTCTATAGTTAAATAAAGACGTATCACTAAAGGCGTCTATATTTAAATAAAGATGTAAAACTAAAAGCGTCTATAGTGAATTTAAGACGTAACATTAAAAGCTTCTATAGTTAATCAAAGATGTAATATTCAAAGCGTCTCTAGTTAATTAGAGACGTAACATTAAAAGCGTATTTAGTTAAATAAACTCGTAACATTAAAAACGTCTATAGTTCAATAAAGACGTAACATTAATAGCGTCTATAATTCAATAAAAACGTAACATTAAAAGCCTCTATAGTTCAATAAAGACGTAACATTAAAAGCGTCGATAGTTCAATAAAAACGTAACATTAATAGTGTCTATAATTCAATAAAGACGTAACATTAAAAGCGTCTATAGTTAAATAAAGACGTAACATTAAAAGCGTCTATAGTTCAATAAAGATGTAACAGTAAAAGCGTATATAGTTAAATAAAGACGTAATATTAAAATCGTCTATAGTTAAATAAAGAAAATTGATCTGAATGATCTTATTTAGAATTAACATGGCATAATTCAATGATGCAACACCTACCTTGACTGATCTAAGTTTATCTTAATTTGTAAAAACCAACACCTACAAAAATACAAACAAACGTTTATCGGGTTGGGTGGGTGGGGTAAAGGAGGAGGTAAAATCCTTTAAAGGATCACATAATTGCCATGCACATTCACCTTGACTATGCAGCATTTATAAACCAGCCAGAAGAGGGGTATGCATAGATAATGCTCTCACACACACGCACGCACAGACACACACACAGTGCCGTCTTAAGGCATGGGCACACTGGGTAGTTGCTCAGGGCCTCACGCTTCTAGAGCATCATGATGCCCAAATTGTTAATGATTATCAGGGCCGGTAGGAGGCCCTAGTGCATTGCTTTGCTCAGATCCTACAATGTTGTTAAGACGGCACACACACACGTACGCACGCTTGTGCATTATTCAAAATATCATGTCACAATAATACCACCATACGGAAGTTTCATATAGTCTGTATTTAATGAGCCACTATGGCATGCTAAGAAACAGACTCATTTATTACCATCCTCCCTCCCAAAATAGACAGGACAAATTAATAACTCAAGGTAATTGCCATTTCTTTCAAACCAAACACCTCACCAAGTATTAACTGAACGAAAATACACACAAACAGCCTTATTTTCATTTGCAAAAATGAACAGCACTCAGTGCACTGCAAATCCACTTGTCCGACACTCGGAAGAACTCGGAAAAGAGAGAGAGAGAGAGAGAGAGAGAGAGAGAGAGAGAGAGAGAGAGAGAGAGAGAGAGAGAGAGAGAGAGAGAGAGAGAGAGAGAGAGAGAGAGAGAGAGAGAGAGAGAGAGAGAGAGAGAGAGAATGAGAGAGAGAGATGGATGTCGTATTCTGTTCATATTGCACTGTCTTCTGCCAGTTATATAGTCTGCGATATTACCGCAGGACAAAGCGTCCGCCTCGGATGCGGGAGGTCGTGGGTTCGATCCCAGGTCAAGACTTACAAAAATGTTACTAACAGCTGCCTCGCTTGACGCTAAGCATTAAGAGGTTAGTGTTAGGACTGGTTGGCCTGGGGTCAGGATAATGTGACTGGGTGGGACATATTGCTACATGTCTGCGGCATGATGCTCCAGTGCTAGACATCACTATAAACTGCCACACTGCAGACATCGTAACGATATGACTGAAAAATTGTTAAAGCTACGTTAAAAATTATAAACACCGCACCACCACCACAACACAAAATATCATCATTTATATGAACCCCATTCTTCTATTACGTAACTGCCCCCAATTTCTTTAACCGTTCGATCCTTTATTTCAGACCTTTTTATTCTGTCCAAGTCTGTATTGTCCACTTCGAAATTAGGCCAGTGTAGCGCAGATATATAATATTAACTGTTTGAGACATATTTCATAAGTTAACCGGGTTGGGATCGGATTTCTAACGAAAAAGAAACTATGGTTGATACAGATACAATGTTTATTGATGAATGACTCAAATGAAAAGAAGAATTATGATAAATACGTTCGTGTATATAATCCAGTTATTGGACACATTAAGACAATTCACAATCCGCACGAACCTACTAATGTAACAAAAATGTGAATACAAGGAACAAGGTTAATGATTCACAGTAATTTCACACGACGGATAGAATGTGTTTTACTCGAATATTAAATATGACGTACTTTAATCATATAAAGAAAATGATGTAATAACTGAAATAGTGAAAAATATGTAATTTATACTCAAATAGTAAAATTATGTAAAAAAGGGGCAAATATATTGCAATATATATTTACAGTCCCACGGCTAAAATAATATATTTATGGAGTTACATAAACGTGACTAGAATGTTTTGCTACCAGTCATACTGGTTAATAAAACAGTCAGCTTTGCAGGTAATCACCGACCACCATTAAATCACTTAGTCAATCAGGCAATGAGCGTCCACCAATCGGTCAGCAACGCCTGATCACCTACTACTCAACCAGCAAAACCCTGTTCAATTAGCTCTACGGCTGCTATCGTTAGCTTTATGATCAGTTCTACAACTGCTACCTCGTCAACTCTGATCACTATGGACAGCTCTACATTGCTATGGTCAGCTTTATGGTCATCTCTACAGCTGTTACCTCGTTAACTCTGATCAGCTGTAAATATATTTAACACCGTGTACTAATATTGACACGGGAATATACGATAACACGTAAAGATGTTATATACGATTAGCTATACAAATTATAGTATTGACACCACATTTTAAAGCAATAAACAGGTTCAGAAGTGATCCTGCCCGTGTTCGATAAGAATCATATCGTGCTGAACGTTTCTTAATAAAATGCAACTTTATTGCTAATACAGATCTCTTGTTAAGTCACATCCAAGAATGGAAAATATTTGCATTATACTATGCAGGCCAGAGTTACATAGAAAATATACAAAACTAAACGTGGTAGTACAATAGTAATAGCCTAGAATATACATAAGAAATTAATAAATAACTCACTACAGCTAGAGATCTGCAAGTCCTTAAATAAAACTGCTCACTGACAAGACGTTTCTGTAGTGTAATGTTTTCGTCCAAGGTGAGGTATTTATACACAGACGATGTAGCCGTACATAATCTGTGCGCTTGATGAATGCCGGTTTTTAACATGGAAAGAAATTCGCCCATGCAACATAAGATGAACCCAACTCACCGTTTCAAAATATTGTACAATATAAATAAATCATCCTTGGGTATCGTCGTACACACACACACACACACACACACACACACACACACACACACACACACACACACAAAGAAACCAGAGTACATGCATTTAATAAATAACAAAGGGATTTCTACAATTCCGTGACAGTTGTTTCATGAAGCATTATGAGATTGGACACGAGATCCTCTTCCCAAAACATACAAAATGATCCAAAAATGACGTTCATTTCACAAAAGTTCAAATACATCCGAAAACAAAGTAAAATGTTTTCACATCTTTAAGAATACGAAACATTGGAAAGGCAAAGATAATACACATATTGGTATGTAGTCATTTAAATAAGCAATTAAAGAGAGATCGTACTTTTACATCCACATTTGCCAGTTTTGTTCTTTTAAATTTTTAAGCAGTTAAAACGTCTAGTTTCGTAGAAATATTTCCGAAAATTTAGGAGTAAGACAAAATTTATTTCTTTTCTTAGTTCTATTGGTCTTTCAATATAAAATCCAGAGTTACATAACACAACGCATGTGCCGAAAGATAGATATAAAGATCTTTGAGTATAAATAAGGGACAATATAACGATCAATTCTCAGCATCTTCGTTGTCATCGCCACATGCGCACACGGGAGAGCGAACTAAATTCACTCCATAAAGATGGTATATGATGGGACTACATGAGTGTCTAAGCTAAGAATTTAGGATATTAAAGTGAAATTGCTAAAAATTACATAGATGAATCATACGAAAACTAGGAAAGGAGATCATAACTTTCACGTGTCAGTAATAACGGTCTCTAAAAGAACCTTCACGTGTAACTAATAACAGTCCCTATAATACCTTCACGTGTCAGTAATAACAGTCCCTTTAACACCTCTCACGTGTCAGTAATAACAGTGCCTATAAGGCCCTTCACGTGTCAGTAATAACAGTCCCTATAGGACCCTTCACGTATTATTAAGTCCCTATAAGATCCTACACGTGTCAGTAATAACAGTCCCTATAACACCTCTCACGTGTCAGTAATAACTATAAGACCCTTCATATTCTCAGTTATCGAATAATTAAAAGTGACTAATCAGTTTCAGAAGTATAAAATTAAAAATAAAGAAGAAAACATACACTATTTCTTGAAAATATTATTGTTAGGCATACATTCCCCCAAATATTATTTTTAGGCCTACATTCCCCAAAATATTCTTTTTAAGCCTACATTACCCAAGACAGCACGCAGATTATTATCCAACATTTTGAAACACTCTCAGAGTGCTGACAGGGCAACATTTACTAGATTAGAAACGATTTCCCTAGGCTCAGCTAAAAAATAGGAAGAAATATAAATAATTTGATGTGTCCAATGCTATAAATTTACATTATTCAATATATCTTTATGATCAAGTTTGACTTCAAAACATTCCAAGAACTCACGTTACAAATTCTCTGGAGAGACCGTAATAATTTGGAATTCTATGTTGTTGAGCATTATTTTTCAAGAAAAGGCTTATTCCAAGTTCTACATACACGCACGATTCGACATGATCACACTAGTTAGGGTTGTGTTATTCCACATGCATTTAGAACTTGTCAAACATAAGATTTGTTCCGGAAATATTCTGTACATATTACCGAAGGGACTCTTCAGCTGACCTAGAAACATGCCGGTAAATGTCTAAAATGTGCAGGCTAGAATGTTTCCACGCAAATTCATATTTTAAAGAATATTCGAGATCAGCACTTCCACATTTAGTTAGTATCACTAGAGGTTTGAAGCTGATTTATCGACCTATTAAATAATCGATAGCGAAATTGGCAATAACTATTGACAACACATTTTAAGAAACTCCTCAACAGACATTTTAGTTTGTGGGCCTAACATGTAACTATTAGGCATAATTCTTAAAAGATTCCTTGTTTCAGTATTTTTTAACAGAAAGTACAACAGCTAAATGATAAAGTTGTTATCAACCATATCAACGTTTATTTTCCTGCGTTATAGCTCTATTAATATCTACAAGGTTAGGGCATATATTAAGTTTATAAATAACGTAAACGATACATAAGAAGATATTTGATAGAGACTGTTTCTAGCAAAGTCTTTTTCTTATCAAAGTCTTTTCCTTATGTTTCGTTGCTCTTCTTTCATATTACCATCCATTTATTTTATATCGCCCTCCCTTCATTATTGTAGTTTTATATCGTCCTCTCTTTATTTATTATTGTTGCTTTATATCGTCCTCCTTTTATTTATTATTGTAGTTTTATATCGTCCTCAGATTTTTCAAAAACTGTTCTCCATTTTATGCCCTCATAATTTTCCCAATTCCTTATCATTCAAATGATTTATCTTTTTTCATTTTTTTCCTACTCTTGTCAATATTTTCAAAGAAACTATTTTTTTTTTGGCTCTATATGTTCAATTCAAGCCGCCAGTAAACTGTACGCTTCTCCGGTCGTAATATATGTCTCCCTTGCAACAGTTTTTTCGACACTATTTTAAAACTCGAGTGTTCGAATATTTTCTTGATATCTTTCATTTAGATTTACTGTTACAGGGAAATTATTTTGTATCTAAACTCATCTATCTCGTTATGATGTTTGTTTTTGACATGTACAGAATAGCTAGTGAGAGCAATTATGGCACTATTTAGACATCTAAACTGTTGAAGTAGCGAAAACGTTATTAATAAAACTTTATTAGTTATTTGTTAAAAAAATATTTAGGTATTAACTGAAACACTTACACATACACTGACTGTTTGTCATAAATAAACACTTAACGTACCAATGATAACTTAGCTAGTCTACATAATTATTTCCATATCCTTTTATCTGATCCACATCTGCGATTGACGATTCTCAATCCAGTCATTTGGCATAGATGTAGAAGTTTTCTCCATAGTGTTTATCTCCCTTACGACTTGATTAGCCCGATCATAGATTACTTCGTCATCTTTATAATTCTAGTCTTGAAGTTGGTCAATAACACTATCACATTGATAAAATCTGGCTCTGTTCCGGCATAAGCATTAAAATCACATACAATTATACTTTTATAGTCAACACATTTCATTTTTAGGTGAGCTAACTCATTTTATATCACTGCATATACATTTTCTTCTGTATTAACAGAGTATTCAGACGACAAATAGATAAATCCAAAATTAAGTTCCACTTCAGTATGTTAGCCTAAGACAAAACAACAGAATAATATTTTTAAGGCACCTTTTTCTCTAAATATATTAAAATGCTTGAAGAGGGGTTCACGAACAAAAACCGGGATCCCCTCGAATATCTTTTAGCTGATAGTCATTTAATTCTTACGCTATCAAAGTTTTTGTAACCTTTAATACTAAACTGATCGATAGTTTCCGCCAAAGCCTGGTATATCACATTTTTCAATATAATTAATAAAATTTTACCTCTATTCTCTACATAGTTTCTCACTTAAACTAGATATATTCCATACCAAACAACTTAGCACAGGAGTAGAACCGTTCTCCCTCATACACATTTTGTAGACCTTGGCCAGAGTTTTATCTTTTCTCTGCAAGAACGCCATGGTTTATAACCTCGTCAAATACATACGTGTACCCGTCTATTATTAGCTTGTCATATCTACAGAAAGCTTTTTCCCTTGTCCAATGGCTTTTTTCAATGTCGGGTAGAGATTGGCACAAGCTTTCTCACTCTGAAAGGAAAATAATCATCTACATGTACATTAACTGGTTTGTAAGCTGCAGTTGCTTCTTCATTCTCATGTTTTCCTCGTGGCTGTTTCATTGGCTTCTTTTTTGTCCGTCTATAGCGTCTCAACACTTTCTCTTTGTCTTTATAATTTGAAAATTTTGACAATCACGTGTCTTGGGTTCTCTTCTGATCTCAGCCGATGGGTTCTTTCAACGCCTGTCCTCTCTGAATCTAAATCAAGTGCATCCCTCATATATACTTTAATTGATTTTTCTCTATCCTCCCACTTCTCTTCGTGGATTTCAAGCACTTCATAAAGCACCAGATTCTCTCGAGAGGAATACGCCTCTTGTTGCTCAAGCTTTTGTTCGTCCGCATGCAATCGTGTCTCCAATTCAATAACTTTCTCCGTCAGGTTCTCAATCTTATTATATTGGATTAGTAAGCAGTTCATTTTTTTTTCACTTCCTTTAGGGAACATTCAATAAATATAAATAATTCATTAATTTTTTTTTATCTCAAGCATTAAATTTCTCAAGCTTGAATCAATTGTTTCTGCAGACTCTATAAAGGTATCATCACACATATGTTCCCTTTCCCCTTTCCATCAAGCTATTTACTGAGACCCGGGAGTTTTGTTGCGTTAGTACAGAAACATTAGCCCGAGTTGGACTTGTCAGATTAGATTCACAGCTACCTATCAAAGTAAATAATGTGTTTTGTGAGTTTGCAAACCATTCCTCGGTAAGATGATGTGGTCTGGTATTATTGAGGGGACTTACGTCGTTTGTGACCCTTGTGGATGTGTTCTCCCTCCTTGACTGGTTTTTGGGGATCTCCCCCTAGGTACAGAACCTGGACTCCATGACCAAATAACAAGAAAAAACAATACACATATCACTGCCAGAGATAAACCACTGATTGATCTAGATTTCAGATATGTTTGGCAGGAAGAAACATCCAATCCTGCACTTTCTTTGTTCCAAACCAATACCAGTCTTAAATCTTAACAGATGGTGAACAGTATACTTTAATTGCATGTAGTGTGACCCGAAGCCGTGTCTGCACCGGTTTGTACACGTATCTGACCTTCTTTGTTCACACCTTCATTCCAAATTGAGTCACGTTTTCAAACAGCCATCTTATTATCTTGTACTTGTTATGATAAAATTGTTATTATCTCACCTACAAAATCTCACCAATGTGTTATCTGTCAAAATATATATACAAAAAAAATGAATTCTTGGGAGCAAAATTGTCATGACCGTCACCTTGTGTGTAACGGAAGTACAATCATATACTGAATCAGTTTCCACTATAGAGACCGGTGAGTTTATGCTTGTAGAAAGAATGATGGAAGAGCTAAACGTTCGATACAATAATGCCTAAATAATTTGAAAATAATTTCCACTGTTTAAGCAGGAAAATATTTTGTATCGATGAATGAAACTATTCAAGGTTCGATAAATTATTTCCCAAATAATTTAAAACAAGTTTAAGGCGATAAGGAAAAACTGATTTTCTGATGCTCCAATCTTTTAAGAGTTCGATAAAAACAATGTTCGCAACATGTTTTCGTTTTAGGCTTATTAAAATAATTAAAACTTGAATAATTAATTATGTTGTAATTCATCACACCATGTGATGAAAAACTGAAATAGATATAATTAATTTCAATGAGATCTAGAGTTACATTCAAATCCTCAAAAACAGATTCACAGAGACGAATAAAATACAATGTCCACACATGGTTCTAAAAAGTGCCCTGTCAAAATAGAGTGCATAAAGAAATTTCGAATTTAAGATAGCTGTCAAATGTGTAAGATATAGTTAAATATGACTATATTAATCAGTGAGGGAAAAAAGGAGAGAAAAATAGATAATAATCAGCTTTATTCAAGAGAAATGTGTTCACTATATAGAAATAAAAGTCTACAGAGATTGACATTGAGTCAACTAAACCGATAGATTAAACCAAAGTATATCTGAAAACGTTTTTTTTTTTACAATAAAAGTAATTGAACATAATGTATTATGTTATTCAACACGATAAGGTTACTTCAAACAACTGGGCAACTATTGTCGTTATTTAAAAGTCCAATTGCAATTTATTGCGATTTTGTGCCATGGCTACATCTTCGGTAGAAAACAATATAATGGAGCACACAATAGCTGATCATGTAGAAAACACAATGTCGTGGAGATACAAAAAAAAAATTGCCAATATGCTACGTCTGGATTCCGCGTGTATTTCAAATAGGTATACTAAAACACGAATCAATAGTTTTTAGATGTTCATGCTATATTACGATGCATTGTAGTAAAAAGCAAATCTAATGTATTTAAACTTAAAGATGCAAAATGCGAACTTATGATGATCATATATAAGAAGAGAAGCATCGTTATTTCACCCATGCGTGGTGTAACACATGTGAGAGATAAATGAATGCTAAGTTAAATACTACATTCACCTACAGCCACATATACAGGTCCTGCTTATAACGAATACAGTTTAATGTTCAAATATCATCAAATTCCCACTTGTCACTTATGACGTACGTGGTACCAAACTACGAAAAATGCATGTTATTCAGCAGTAAATTTATATTTGATAAGATTGTACAAGAGAAAAAATGAATAGAATCATAGAATCTACAAGGGCGATATAATTTGTTGACAGATATATATATATATATATATATATATATATATATATATATATATATATATATATATATATATATATATATATATATATAAATATGCGATCTAACATTTCGATGAAAGTCGTTTACCCCTATGCCTTCAAGGATAGCTTTCAAAGGTTTCACAAATGAACTATGCTACCAATATTATACAATTTCACTCGTCGCTGCTTAACTCGAATATTGGAAAACGATTATCTAATATATATACATTATATAGATAATGTCATCAACATTTAAGCCATAATACATTAGATGAACTTAGCAACTATTAGACAATAATTCTGTGCAAAATGTTTGAAGATTTAAGACTATTTTTTTTAAAAAAATGCTTTTCTGCTCGCTATTAGAAAATAAATAATAGCTCACGATGCAAATTAGAAACTAACGGCGGCAGGTCTGGCACTTTTAACGGATTTACGATATATTTGTGGACTGTAATGAAATTAGGGACGGAAATAGAACGATGCCAGTAGATATGTTGAAGCAAATCCAATGAAGAAAGGAATGAGGAGAGTAAAGCAAAATTAGGAAGCAATACTGCACGCCAAATCCGAAGTCCTTCACCGTGTAATTAAATCTTAAACATTGCCATGACTGGGTAATGTACAAATACAGGTCTATTAAAAATGGACAGAAAGTAAAACAAGTTTGAAGGATGAAAATAAATTAGATGGATAAAAGTAAATCTTACAATATACCTGATTGTAACAATACAGGCCGCGCTTCATAAGTCGATTTGCAAGTAATACATGAGTAATCAACGGCTATTGGTTAACGCCTAAATAAATAGTTTCTAATGATTTATGATTTGTCTGAATTTAAAAGCAATTCATGGTGATAATGAAAGGAACGAAACCAACGGAACTAAACTATTGTAGTCATTACAAACACAAAAGAGAAATATGTCATTAAAGCATAACATAGAGTTAAGAATAAATAATGTACAGAAAGTTATCATAACAGAAGACTTGAATTAAATATTTCATTGCGCCTACTACAAATATGAGACAATATGTCACTATTTTGAGAAAATCTTATTCAAATTTATGAACAACAGTATGCGTTGTAAAAGTATTGAAAAACCCAAGAAAAGAACTACTATTTAATCAGAAAATGATTCAAATGATAAAATATATGTCGCTTTTCAAAAGAACAATTATTGACAAGACTTGGTTTTATTAATCTTGCAAAACCAAGAAAATAAACTTAATCTGGCCGAGTTACAGAAAATATATATTTCTGCTATGAAAAATTCGTGGGAATTATATTTCATCGGTCCAAAACATCAAGAATATTACTAAGAACCTTAAACTATTATTATTCTATATTGTTTTCTCCGAGTTGAAAAGGACTAGAACATGCAGTTTAAAAAATGTGGAGTGCCATAAATCGCTCATTAAACATCATTAAAGATTTGAAACTTTACTTTGATATCCTCCAAGCATTAAAATAAAAATAAATATTCGTATCTTTGTAATAATTGTAGTAGTTGTAGTAGTAGTAGTAGTAGTGGTAGTAGTAGTAGTAGTAGTATGGGCTAACGGCACGTTAGTATAATACTTGCTACATGGTGCCGATTACAGGTCAAACTTATGTAAGGAATTGTAGCAAAACCTATAACTTACCGATACCAGAGATAACGCAGTTGCATCTCAACATAGAACAGAAAACACAGGTCAAGGTAAAAATGATACACAAATAAAGACAGGTTAATATTTAATAAAACTGCATTTGGTGGGCATATATGTATGGAAAGGAGTCTAAATAATTATACTAGTATTACATCCTTACATTACAAAATAACTCAAACTTAGTTGCGCTAGCACAAAGGAGCAAGAGGGGAAGCACTTGACCTTTTCCCTCTATCGGATTTCACCTCTAAACTTCTTTTAGTCTGCCTCTATAAAACTAAATAGCTGACTACCAATGTTTGTCCACCACATCGAAACAATTCTGCGGACTCACATGTTATACTCTGTTCAGCGCAGATTGTTTTGTCCCCGTGGGACAGCGCGCCAAAGGCGACAACTTTCAAATGAGACAGTTGCATTGCATACAAACCTAATAAAACACGAATGTGAATATAGTTTAATTTCATTAAATTGAATGCGAAAAGCAATAACTTACTTTGCTACTTAAATGGCAAGAGTTTCTGACATACAAAAGTTTTAATATGTAAAATGTCCATAACAATCAATTGAAAAAAATATAAGCATCATTGTGAAACCAGAACAATTGTTAAACGTTGGACATCTCCCAAAAGACCACAGATATACAGAAATCTCACCATTTGTACTACTGGGATGAAACGACCATTGTGTGCCACATGGATTACTTCACGTTAATTAACATTCAAAACGTGTAAATTTTGACAACATCCTATTCAGTTAGCTGTCGCTCTAATATCTCACAAAATGTGCATACATATGCATGTGTAATATTTGCATGCTAAACAATTATATTTGTTCCACATTTATCTCACCATGACATTTATTTGAGCTGACACTTACTAATTTACTTTGGATATCAGTTTTGTTTAAAAAAACTGTCAGTAGAAAGTAAAGCAACTAAACTTGTGACAAATTTGTAAAAATTAAAAAAATTCTATTTCTAAAAATAATAACCAAATAAAAAATGTATATAGTTAGATGATTGCATATTACGCAGGGACAACTATGGTTGTTGTAGCATGTACAAATGGTTGCTTTGAAGGAAAAAAAAACAGACATATATATCTTTTTGTTGTGTTCATTTTTAGAGGGTTTGCAGAGTCAAGGAATGGTCAAGTGACATAATGAGCAATCTTTTATATAAATAGCAATTAAAACTTTTATCATTTTTAACGAGGAAAGAAAGGTGGTAAGTAGCTAAAAATGCTTATATGTATATAAAACAAGCTTAAATGACGTTCAAAAACTTTAAATACATGTGTAACTACCTCATTTGTTAAAAATATTACTTTAGTGACTATTTAGGAGATACTACATTTATTATTGATATTTATTTACATGTTTATTTATGCATAGTACACCATATGTTCACAAAATAAATAAATATTTTCAGTTTTTAAACGTACAACTATATTGTGATGCAAACAATAAATCAGACACTAAATATACTACTTATGTTTAATGACTGCATTGATGGCAATGTATACCGTCATAAATTTGATGTATCTCTTAATTTCTAATCTCCAAACTGCATAAAGTTAAATAGGTTTAAAAAAAAAAATTCACAGGCATCAATTTTGATCAGACTAGCTTCGGCTAAAAACTATTGCTAAAATTGCTCTAATCATTCAATTTTTGTTTTGAGTTGTGTCTTGCTTCATGTCATTGTTACAATGCATTTTCGAACATTTACTGTCCGTTTTTAATCCTTACTTAACTTATCATGTCTTTTAAATAAATACAAACTGTTGAACTCGACGTTTTGTATAAAAAAATAATGATCTCAAAACTCTCATGACATGCCGACCACGCCGAGGAGTCTGTGTTTTCTATTCTTTTCCTACTATTAAAATTATTATTTTTCCTTGAGTTTAGTTCAGAAAAATAAATTATCACTCTCATTTAAGCGTCTCTGATCACTCTTTTTATTCATGACGAGGTAATTGATTCGCGATTTCAACCCGAGTAAAATTTGTATAAGCCACAAATACATAACCCACAAACTTTCTGAGCTTGAAATAATTCTTTAGGATATTAGAAAAGGCAGCTGGCGAATTTATTCAGTGATAAAGGAAATATATTTTAATGGTTCGATCGTCTTCATTAGAAATATATTCCTTTCATCTTCGTCAATTGCTTCCGTCTCAGCATTCACTTCCCGTTCAAAATTGCAGATTACGGTCTTCCACAGCGTGGGGTATCTTGCATGGTTTCGCAACCATCTTTAAAATCATGAAACCGACTCCAATTTGTAGGATATGTCTGAAAATTGAATTCCTAATGTCGGTCTTGATATCAGCAAGAGAGTGCTCTGCCCAGATTTTACAGGATGATCTTTTCTCGTTTTTACATGGTTTTCATTTACACGCATATATCTGTCTTGTGTGCTGAACGTACAGCCGCATACCATTTCATGAAAATTTATTGGCATGTTGATCGACTCAAATTTATTGACATGTTCAAAGAGATTAAAATATAATAACAAAATATTCAGAACTTCTTTTTATAATTACCCCATTTATATCTCAAAATGTTTTTCTTTTTGGGGTTATATTTTATACTACAACAGCTTGTGGAAATATTCATTCACGTTCCTTCATTTATTCAGTTAAACTGATTCTCGTTAAAATTAACCAAATATATAGAAAGTAAACAATTTCAACGATATATCCGAAAGAAAACTATTTAATTGTTCTTTGAGTTTTTAAATTATTACATTTTGTAACCTGACAAAACATGTAGTCTTGAATTGTGCATTGTCAATCCTTTTTGAAGTGTACTATGTAATATATAATCTGAAATTTAACCGGATATATTGGCTATTACATTTTTCTTTTTAGGATTTTATTCATCTACATTAGTGCTTCTGCATCATCTTAGTATATTTCTAAGAGCATACAATGTACCGACCTCAAGGACTGCTGTATGTAATTGCCTACTTCACTTTGGTACTTGGACTGATAGAAGAAATGCCAATGCCTCCAGTTTTATTAGACTGTCTGAACAGTTGTCATAAAGTCACGAACATCACCACGACTGTAGGTGAGCACATTTATAAAACATGTCTGGAGGCAAACACAATGAGGTCCAAGGATATTTCTTGGAGCTGGGTCAACGCTTCTTGGTTTATTTATGGACCGGATCATCAAGTACACAAACGGCAGACCGGTGGATTGCGGTTCCCTCCTTCTGGATTCCGCATCAGGAAGGAATATCGCCAGCTTACTGATTCTGAGAGAAATAGATTCCACGCCGCTCTCAACCGAATGCAAACAGTAAGTGTAACTAATGAAATATTATCGAAGTTAGACTGGAAAGAAGTTATAGAATATAACATTATCTTGTACTCGTATGTGCCGTGAAGAAATTAAACAAAATATAAAAAAATTTAATACTAAACTCCCGTTTGTGCAATAGTTGGGGGTTGTTTTCATCTTAATTGCCTTTAAGTATCATTGCAAACTTAAGATCCGTATATCTAATTTATAATGTCTGTGTAATTAGACATGTACATACAAAACTGGATACATGTATTTATACAGTGGTCAGCACAACACTATGGCATTAAATCCTCAAAGTTTGCTACATTTTGCCCACAAATTACCAAACCCAATTATACAACTTAATGTCTCATGTGCAGATAAATAGGCGATCAACACACATGAGTCATATATGTTAGTATGGTATCATATCAATATTTAATTAGTGTGACCTACTTTGAAAGAATGGTTCAATTCGCCTCTTCTCTGATTGAACCCTCAATATCCTCACCAATGCGATTCTATCTATCTATCTATCTATCTATCTATCTATCTATCTATCTATCTATCTATCTATCTATCTATCTATCTATCTATCTATCTATCTATCTATCTATCTATCTATCTATCTATCTATCTATCTATCCATCCATCCATCCATCCATCCATCCATCCATATATATATATATATATATATATATATATATATATATATATATATATATATATATATATATATATATATATATATATATATATATATATATATAGAGAGAGAGAGAGAGAGAGAGAGAGAGAGAGAGAGAGAGAGAGAGAGCAGTTCGCTAACGTAATAAATTCCTCAGACTGTTCTGTTATGCATCAGTACCCCTACACCCCGCGAGGACAATGAATCTGTTATAACTGATGTGCATAATTCTTCCGGAAGTAGGGTGAGTGCAATGATTGGTCAACACGAACATTTTCTCATGATGGCTATATTGTGTCCCAAGTTTCAGAGTAATTTGTAAACTGGCTATATTACAAAATTCATTTTGCTATATATTCTTTACATTTATTTCTCAGTACTGAACATTCCACTGTGTGACCATCAATAAAAATCATATGTTAGCTTAAAATACCTTTAGAGATGACTTCATGGTGAGGTTCTTGTCAGAGGCTTTACTGTCAACAAACTAATGTGCAATGAAACACAGATTTCACTTCCAGATCATCACCAAGACCTGTACATTGTCGCCGAAAAACACACAGACAACCAAATCATAATCTTATATTATAAAGAATAAACAATTGCCTTTAAATTCATACCAAGAATGCTTAAATCTAACTCTTGTATCACCACCAAACAGAGACAGGAAAAAATACTCAACAAATAGACTGGGTCTACATTCGTGGGTCCTGAACTGGAAGTACTAAGTTTGTCCTGATGTTTGTGTAGCCAATTTTAGTCAAACTCTTATATTTGCATGCCACACTTATTTTAACTTGATACATTAAGTCTTTTGGAATTTCATTGCAACAAGACATGAGACAGTTGTCAGAAACTGTGTAGTTCTGGTGTTCCGCAGGGTGCAAGTTGTGGTCCAAGAACCAAACCTAAATTTGCTATATCTTCCTTAATTATAGGAATTTTTCAATGCAGTAGAAATCTAATTGTAATACGTGATTAGACTTATCTGAAAATATGTTTGCCATTTAAGAAAATCAATCAATTAAATTTTAATGAAAATTTAAATAAACATTTAGATTTTAAAAACTAAATTTTATTGAAAAATTAATTTTTCATACAAGTTATTAATTCAATTTGACATATTTAAGGCAGCAAAGTTGACTAGTGAATGGTATTTAAAACAAATCGTACTTTGGATCTGTAGAACTGATAACATTTTTCTCAGGGGTACTGAAGCATGATAGCTCACATTGATTTTGGCAGCAAATTGCAATATGCCTATCCAGAGTATATAGGTGTATACACTAAAGAAACAATGACAGGTGATATATTCCACATTTATTGTGTCAGATTCTTAAGCAGTTGTTTGTATAAATAATAGTGCACTCAAATTTAAGTTTTGATGGGACCACTACCATGTTTTATAGCAAAATTGTATTCATTGGTCGATAACAACAAAAAGGTGACGATGTGATAGGAAAATACAGTTTCCGGGAGGTTCCACCTTGCTGAAAAATGGTGCGAATCTCTCGCATGAAGATCTAAGCCATGTCTTTGAGGTGCTATATATCAGTGTGCTGATATGAGCTAATCTTTGTGACTTATAGCAGTACATTACGCATGTCCTTATGAGACCTTGCTATCACCACACTACTGAGAGCTTCCAAACTGATCCAGCTCTAATACTTTGTTCAGATACCAGAATAGACCAAAAAAGATATAACATGTTTCACTTAATTTCTGAAAACAGTAATATGTAGGCAAATGAAGTTAAATGTGTTGGCAATGGTGATTTCAAAATAACATTCAGGTTGCAAATATAGGAAAATATAGTAAAAACAGAGTGACACTCAGAAATCTGAAGCAATGGGCATGTATTAAAGTAATAAATGCAGGCTAAAATAGATGATGTTTATAGAAGCATATTTAGCTATTTTCAGGATAAATAACTAGTCAGGTAGAGTACGTATCATAAAGTTTAAGGCAATGTTGGACCGGTGAGGTTTGATCATCGGTGCCAACATTAATACATACCAGCGTACAGTAAAGTCAAATGATGATGTACCAAATTAAAATATATTACTATAAGCAATCTTATTCATGAGGAAAATAACAAGTTTGGATATTGCAAGTCAATAAAGCCAGATATGGCCAAACATATCAACTATAGGTACCAATAGATCCTATATCATCAACCAAATGTGAAATTCTGTTAAGTCCTTAAATCGGTTGTCGTGTACATAAGTGCACTGTAGATTGTAATTCGTTATTATATAATGTATGCTAAATATATGCTCCCTATAAAACGGTGACTATCTCATTCTCCCAGGGCATAATTCCAATTATTAACTTTGTGGCTGAGTTTATGTTTAGAATTACCATGTTTATGTTTTAAATACATCAATACTTTCATTTATACCAGAATCCATATAAAAGCAGAGTGAACAACAACAATAACACAGACAATATTAATAATGATGCATCATTTACTTATTCAACGGTACCAATTAATTAAGGGACCACTTCGGTGACCTAAATGGTTAGAGCATCCGCCTAATATGTGGAAGGTCGCGAGTTCGAACCCCGGCCTAGTCATACCAAAAACTTTTAAAAATGGTCCTAGCAGCTGCCTCGCTTGGCGCTAAGCATTAAGACGTTAGTGTTAGGACTGATTGGTTTGGTGTCAGGATAATGTGACTGGGTGGGACATCATGCTACATGTCTGCAGGATGATGCAACAGTGCTAGAAATCACTATAAACTGCCACACTGCAGATATCTTAGCGATATGACTGAAAAATTGTTAAAGCTATGTTAAAATTCCAAATCACACACATGCGCGCGCGCACATTAATTACAGGCTAATAAACTGTCCATATCACAGAATCCATATCGTTTTACCTTCATGACCACACGATGGCTAATACAACAACAAGGAAAATAATATTGTCTGAAACACTTTCATTCCATTGTGTTTGAGTCTATGCTTACTTCTGTGTTTGTGCATAAAGCATACTAGAGCTACAACGTTTACCGTAATAGTTGTTTCGTTACGGTGTGTGTGTATATATATATATATATATATATATATATATATATATATATATATATATATATATATATATATATATATATATATATATATATATATATATATTAGGACGGATCGTTCGAAGAGATCTCCAGTTACCACAGAAACATTGCCGGGGACCCTAATGTTCTCAACCGCTTGCATCAAGGACCCGCATTTCTTGGATGGCACAGGGCTTACATTACGCTGTACTCTCTCTCTCTCTCTCTCTCTCTCTCTCTCTCTCTCTCTCTCTCTCTCTCTCTCTCTCTCTCTCTCTCTCTCTACATACACACATATGCACTGTCTCTCACGAACTCACAAACATACACATACCTTAACAAACACACACAAACACATAGACTGTAGACAAGTCCATGTTACACAATTTAAAATATCATTCGGATATAAGAATTTGTCTCAAATATTTAGTATGATCATGTATCTCAATGTTTTTTCAGGCATTCATGTGAACATATTATGACATCTGTATCTTTCTCGTGTGGTCATCCATGTCAAAAGCTGTATCGAATAGGCATGGATGTCTCCCATTGAATTTCGTCTAATGCATATAACTCTTTTTCTTTTAGACTTGAGGAGGTTCTTCGGAGATATGACAGTTCTGTTTCGCTACCTTACTGGGACTCCACCTTAGACTTCGATATGGCGACTGATCCATCCCAGTCAATAATTTGGACCAGTCAATTTCTAGGCAACGGTCAGGGCACAGTAACTACAGGGCCATTTGCAAGATGGCCGGGAGGGCAGAGTCGACTTCTAACCAGAGGAGTCATCAACAACCGTAGGGGGAGGCTGATTTCTAAACAAAACATTGCTAATGTACTGACCCGATGTAGGACAGGTGATGTCTCTTCACCGCCCAGTATTGGTGACTCTGTGATAGAAGCCCATCATAATGGTCCACACAATTTTGTTGGCGGCTCCAGTGGGGATATGTCATTTTTACAAACAGCTACGTATGATCCGGTATTTTTCATGCATCATGCGTTTGTGGATTACATATGGGAGCTATTCCGGCAGAGGCAAAGAACTGTCTGCAATATCAATCCGACAATAGATTACCCAGCAAACGTGAATTTGCATGAGGCAGACCGCCGGATGTGGGGGCGGAATTTGTCGGAGTACAGAAACATTGATGGCTATGCTGACTTTTGGACGGAGAACTGGTACCGGTACGAACCTGCTCCTTCTTGCAGTCGACAGAATCCCAATGGATGTGGATCTCAGTATCTTGAATGCGATCTTACCAGGTACGTGTGCGTTTCCAGAACACGGTCTGCAGCGAGTCCAGCACCTCGGCGAAGAAAAAGAGCTGTCATTCATCCACTAGCTGTTGCAGAAGATATAGAAGATATCAGTATTAATATTCAGTATTATCCTTTGCAAAATACATATTCAGTGGACGGGGAACCCGACAGTAGGAACTGGGTGTATTTTCCAGTTCAGGTCGTAAACATGCGCCTTAGTGACTATACATACGCCTGCTACCCTTATTACGAAGGAGAATATCAGAAAGCCAATGATATATACTTTTCTCCACTTGGCGCCTATATCTATAATTTTTCAAAGCCTGGAACTCCAAAAGAGTTTTCTAAGTGTATGAAATACCCATCTGGAGCTTTTCCAGTATATGTACAATCGAATGGGATCAATTATTATGGGGCATACACAGATTACGCCATTGTAGATAGCAGACTACCCCTGACGTCATCCATGATCTATATAGGTGTGAGGAAGCCGCCAAGCGACGGTGTCTGGAATCGGTACACAATTAATAAAATCCGGTTCAGTACCCACGAATGTAGTCCCAGTCTATTTTTAGATCACTTTTTCCGGTCTAAATTTAGTGGTGATACTAGAGTCAGATTTTGGCATTCTTGGTAAGGATTTAAAGGCAATTGTTTATTCTTTAAAATGTGAGCTTATGGTGTGGTTGTCTGTGTGTATTTCGGCGACAGTGCACATTGAGTAATAAGGTCATGGTGATGATCCGGAAGTGAATTCTGTGTTCCGTTGCCTGGTGTTTTGTTTACAATTCAGCCTCTCAAAAAAATGCAGGTCAACCCTTGACAAGAACTAAACCGTAAAGTCATCTTTGAAGGTATTTTAGATTAACATATGATTTGTATTGATTGTCACACAGTGGAAAGTTCAGTACTGAGAAACAAATGTAGAGAATATATAGTGAAATTAATTGTGTACTATGTCCTGTCAGTAAAAACTTGAAACTGATATAAAATTTTTATTATTAATGACATACACATGAAATTTTAATAGGTTATGTATATTGACTTTAAAAATATAAAAATGAAATTAAAAATAAAAAAATAATTTTAATTTTAAAAATTTAAATGAAATTTAAAAAAACAATTAAAAAATAAAAATTTTCCACCAAGTATACACATATATAATATTTTTTGGGAATGATATTAAATGATATCAGCATATATATACTCCTACACCATATACAAGCTCAAATGATGGATATTTGTCAAATTTGATCAGAGAAAATATCTTTATTAGTCAAAATGAGACCCTCATTTAAAATACATGAAGACAAAATTCTACTTTGCTTTGTACCTTTAGGTCATTGAAACTATTTATTTGGGGTTCAAACAGCTAATTTATGTGTTTATGATGGGGTGGCTTCCTGAGTAACACATATCTGCTTGTATAGCTATCAGTAATTGTTTATAACCATAGTTATAGGGTATTTAGTGAGAGGACAGAGATGAAGACTTTATACTAGAACCTGTTCAAATTGTCTACAAATTCATATTAAGCTGTCAGAGAATGAAATACAGGTCAGAGGGGTAAAATATACTTTACCCAGGTATATTTACCATTGCATGTAAGAAAACAGCAAAATGATGTAAGTTGAACACAGAATGCATTCCATTTTATTGTTCAGTTTCTTTAAGATTTTGATTGATTTACTGCGACATTGTAGCCTAGATGATATTATGGGAATTCTCATGATCCATTTTGCTTTATGCATTATTAATGACTAATAATATTTGTTATCTGACACTTTAAAGATTACATAAGTAATATTCAAACAGATTATTTGAATTTAACTTTCTACAACTGATCCTAACATGGTTACATAGCTGACATGAACAAATATGCATATATTTTGTAATGTTTGGAATCAAAAGTTGACATTGTTAGGCTGACACGGTACCTATAGTGAATCTGTAAGGCTCAGTTTTGATTGTGTGCACTTAAAATATCCCAAGATGTTATTTTCATCATGAATATGCCTCTGTATGGTAACACATTTCAATTTAGTACTTTGACAGAGGGCGGTATTGCAGCATCAGCTGATATTTCATTCCATTGAATCATTGAATCATTGAACTTAAAACCTTGGTAGCCAAGACTCTTAAAAATAGACTAAAAATATTCAAACAGATTATTTGAATCATGTTTGCACATGTGATTTTAACAAGTACATTGCATATGTCCCACACATGCAAATATCCATCCTTGTTTACAAGTTTTCGGGATGCAAATTTCACATTTAGTTGATGATATAGGATCTATTGGTACCTATAGTTGATCTGTGTGGCCACATTTTGCTATATTCACTCACAATATCTAAAATTGTTTTTTCCTTCATGAATAGGATTGCATATAGTAATAAATTTTAATTTGGTACATTGTCATTTGACTTTCCACTATACTGGTATGTATCAATGTTTGCACCAATGATCAAACCTCACCATTCCAACATTGCCTTAAACTTTATGATACATACTCTACCTGATTAGTTATTTAACCTGTAAATGGCTAAATGTGCTTGTAGAAACTTCATCTATTTTTAGGATGCATTTGTCACTATAATACATGCCCATTGCTTCACATCTTTGAGTGTCACTCTATCAAGTTTACCTTTTTTAACCATATTTGCAACCTGAATGTTATATTGAAATCACCATATCTAACACATTTTAACTTCATTTGCCTACATCTTCCTTTTTTTTAGAATTAAGTGAAACATGTTATATATTTTCAGGTCTAGTCTGGTATCTGAAACAAAGTATTAGAGTTGGATCAATTTGGAAGCTCTCCAGTAGTCCAATGGTGATAGCAAGGTCTCATAAGGACATGTGCAGTGTGCTGCTATAAGTGACCAAGATGAGTTCATATCAGTACACTGATATACAGCATCTCAAAGACATGGCTTAGATCTTCATGAGAGAGATTCGCATCTTTTTTCAGTAAGGTGAAACTGTATTTTCATATTGCATTGTTGACTTTTGTAGTTATCGGCATTAAAATGGAATGCATATTTGCTATAAAACATGGTAGTGGTCCCATCAAAACTTTAAATTTGAGTGGGACATTAGTTATACAAACAACTGTCCAAGTACCTGAAACAATAAATGTGGAACATAGTACCTGTCATTGTTTCTTTAGTATGTACACCTATATGCATCTGGATAGGCATATTGTAATTTGCTGTCAAAATCACTGTGAGCTATCATGCTTCAGTACCCCTGGGATTAATATTATCAGTTGTACAGACCTAAACTACCATTTGTTTTAAAGACCATTCATTAATCAACATTACTGCCTTAAATTTGTCAAACTGAATGTCATAACTTGTATGAAAATTTATTTTTTGTAAAATAAAAAGTTTTTAAAATTTATATATTTTTTAAAATTTTCATTAAAATTTAATATATCAATATTTTTTAATTTCAAGACTATTTTCAGACAGGCCTTATCAAGTATTACAATTAGGTTTTTACTGCATTGAAAAATTCCTAAAATTAAGGAAGATATAGCAAATTTAGTTTTGGTTTCTTAAGAACAATTGGACCTCAAATTGCACCCTATAGAACACCAGTACTACACACTTTCTGACAGCTGTCACATGTCTTGCTTGCAAGGAAATTTCAAAAGACTTTATGTATGAAGTTGAAACAGTAGTGGCATGCAAAATAAAATGTAAATATAAAAGTTTGACAAAAACATTGACCCTTTCAGGAATCGGTACACAATTAATAAAATCCGGTTCAGTACCCACGAATGTAGTCCCAGTCTATTTTTAGATCACTTTTTCCGGTCTAAATTTAGTGGTGATACTAGAGTCAGATTTTGGCATTCTTGGTAAGGATTTAAAGGCAATTGTTTATTCTTTAAAATGTGAGCTTATGGTGTGGTTGTCTGTGTGTATTTCGGCGACAGTGCACATTGAGTAATAAGGTCATGGTGATGATCCGGAAGTGAATTCTGTGTTCCGTTGCCTGGTGTTTTGTTTACAATTCAGCCTCTCAAAAAAATGCAGGTCAACCCTTGACAAGAACTAAACCGTAAAGTCATCTTTGAAGGTATTTTAGATTAACATATGATTTGTATTGATTGTCACACAGTGGAAAGTTCAGTACTGAGAAACAAATGTAGAGAATATATAGTGAAATTAATTGTGTACTATGTCCGTCTCTGAGGCTATCCTGTCCGCGCATGACATCTGTGGACGTGTGTGTAAGCCACAATGCCTGATACCCAATAGCAAGCCGTTTAATTATAGGCCCTGCTCTGGAGCCATTAGGTTGACTCAAACTCTCCCAAAGATGTTCAAATCTTCGATCACTGATGCTGTTGTATACACGTGGAAACTTGGGGACCAATTGGAATATTCTGGTGAAATTAGTATGGTATTTACCTGTCTTTATGATGAGAATTGGCCATGGCATATGGCCAAGAGACTATAAATATAGTTATAAAGCCTTTACTCACTTGAACAAAACGAAGTGTTATTTGTAATTCGGAGGACGACCAGACACGTATGTTAAAAAGGCCATTGGTGAAATAGATCTTGAAACAAAGCAATTAAGTGCCTAAAATTGACTCTCGCCGAATTTCTGTATTATTTGAATGACTCCCAAGTGGTCAATTGTTAGCAAAGCAGCGTAATTCAATATTATTATGCACTTTCACAATACTAGCATTTCTATTCTGTAATCAGTATTATAGAAAACATGTGATATCTCTGTTATTAATTTGTCACGTCGATGAACTCAAATCCTATTAACGAGCTATAGCTATAAGTGACACCAATAACGTAAGCTCAATATATTCCTTCTTGAGTCTTCGTTTAATCTGGTTGCATTTTTACCTCTCAATGATTGTGATATGTTCCCACAGTGAAGTAAAGATATAAAGTGTATGAAATACAAAACAAACCGTTTCTATAGCTGTGGTTCCTGCAACAAAAATGTATTCTGTAGTTGGTTATATAAAAAAGACAACTGTCGTTGACTATATCAGTAGAAACACTCAAAGCTCATTATATGAGTAAAGATGTTTATAGTTTACTATATCAATAGCATGAGTTGTAGTTGATTATATCGGTAAAGAAGAATGTAGTTGGTTATATTGTAAAGATGGTTGTACTTGATTATATCAATAACAAAGGTCGTAGTTGATTATATCATTAAAGATGGTTGTTACTGATCATATCACTAAGGATGTACGTAGCTGATTACATGAGTACGGAATTACAGTTGAATATACCATATCAGTATCAGGCGACATTAAAGACAAGGTTTTGAGCATTAACTACGTGAAAAGGAATAACACAATGACCTTTCAACAAAATCGTCCATCCTTGAAATACAATATATATGCTGAACTCTAATAACAGCAGTCTCTTTTGAAATATGTGTCATACATGTTCCACTACACACTGGTGACGGCGGATACGAGTATATTACAAGGAAATGAATCATATAGCTCACGATTTTGTGTTTATTTAGCCCCTTTCAAACTGCGTGCCGCTATAAATGCATATCGACAGTTTTTAAAGTTAGCTTTTACGAAGTTAGTCATATATCTTTGCTGTTACTCTTTCTTCTTACGAGAAATACATGTTATTCTCGTCGACTATTCACATCATCCACTTCCTCAATGAAAAATAGTAGTAGTAGCAGCAGCAACAGCTGCAGTAGTAGTCGTAGCATTTATGAATACATAATAACAAGATAAAACGAATGTGTACTGATAGTACAATATCGATAACGAATTCTTAAATTTACCATAACATTCTGCAAGAAAAATGATTTTTGAACCATGTCAGATTATTTTGCTGTTCTTTTTAATTAGCACAAATAATGCTGGAAAAGCGTAAAGCGCTAATTACTTTTAAATTACACGAAACTAGCCGGCCAGTTTATGATATTTATTACAATTAAATTACACGATTCTAGCGGGCTAGTTAATGACATTAATTACATTTGCCACGTACATTAATTTTACTCAATGCTCAGTAGGTACATGTTAGACTGAAAGTGTGTGCTAGAAAATCTTGTACAAAAACACCAATTTGGATTAAAAGTTTTATGCAGAAAAACAAATGTAGTTAAAGCAGGTAAGTGACACATTTACATATTTTTAGTTATTTAAATAAATATACTTTAAATATACTATTTCAGGCACCTGTACATGTTGCTTTCACTTTTCAGTTCATCGTGGTCATTGCGTATGCTAACATACATGTGCAATGACTAACTGTGTTTAAGTAAAGTGCACAAAGAGAACATATAAAAGAGCATACTTGGACGCATTTATTTGTTCGAATAACACCCCCCACACAAACACACACACACACACACACACACACACTGATGACGGAAAGCTCTGCTGACGCTGACCCTTGCCCAGGCTACTGATAATTTATCCAGTTGGTTGCACATTCCACGTATCTTTTCAGAGTCACGTACACCACATATTTTTGTATTAAATGAGATATTCACATCAATCTTCAACTCGTCATTTTTGCCTTGATGTCGTCGTGCCAATTATATCACTTTCTGCAATGCTGTCATCTGTCGTCAGCTAATGAAATTTAAACACATTACGGAAAAATCTTTGAGTGAAAAGATTTTGTTATTTGTCCACGATTTTCTTTACGCAATTGGTCAATGTCACCTAACTGGAATTCCAACATTAAATCTTGTTATTTTTATATTATTTCCCTTATCTTTCCTTTATCGATTGCAACCGTTTCAAACTTATTCTAATTACATCAATTTTGCTCAAATCAGCATGCAATGACTTCTAACCAATGCATCTGGAATTAACACTACACAAGATCAATCACAAATCATATACCATAAAGAAGAGTGTTTCGTGTGGGTTTTTTAAAAAAAATTATTAAATGGTTTCAACCCAACCATTCGACAGCCACGGAGACACAACCGTTGCCCATGGTTGAATTGTATCAGTAGTCAGGTTGTTGTGGCATCCAGTTTGTGCATAAACTTTAATTGCATCCCTAAAACAGTACTTTCGAAGCGAAGTTTTTCACATTCATAAACGTTAAAGCTGCAGTTTGATTGTTGACTGGCAAGGTCAACCGAATATCGGTGTTAGGTCTTCGCTGGATTTTAATGAAGTTGATTTTGCGTCACACATCTGCGCATTTTGAGAAAGGCTGTGTAATATTTTAAGCAATTATTTTATAATTTGATTTTATTATGCTTCGTTGTATATGAGATAGTTCCATGATGAATTATTGTCCTCTATTAACCAATTAACTGTAATGTAATGGACTTTCGGTGATACATGTTCAGTGGTGTAGTATTAAACAAAGAAGTGAGAGAATACAATAAAGAAGTTAGGGAACACATGTTACTCGCATGCAAGAGTAGGGAAACAATGGCGAGCGCATACAAAGTAAGGAGACGTTCAAAAAGTAACGAAGCGCTATTCTCACAGCACCCCATCCCCAGTATGCGTTTAGAAATGCCTTGCATATTTATTTAAAATTCAATGTGCCTCACATTTTGTAGTGAAAAATAACAGGAGTACAATTGTCCTCATAATATCCAACAGAATAACAATTTATGACGTCAATCATATTGGCATGTCTGCCTATGCTAATATTTGATGAACCATTTTTAAAGATTCCTTTACTAAAAAATAAATACAATTGCAAAATATTCTCTTAAACTAATATAGTTTATTTTATTAATTAATGGACCAGCACTATAATTCGGATACGAATCAGAATTATTAATAGAACTAATCTCACTCATAAATTTTATTTTGTTTTTATGCGTCACAGTTTTTTTGCAGAATGATGTTTGTTCCCTATAAGTACATTAACCAAATTTTTTAAATTATTGGTGCTTACATTTTTAGGGTTCAATGGTGAAAGATGATATTTATGGTAATACTGGTTTCTGCGCAAAAATTAACGTGCAATGTTGTACCACTGTCAGTCCGTCTGTTCTCAATCTCGTTTCCGTATAATGCCTCCAGTTTCCGACCGTCTGTTATTACCAAACTATGTTGCTGTATAGCATTTGTTGTAAGGACCTATAATTCTCAGTTTAAGTGATCAAAGTTCAAGGTCACTATAGTAACAGAAAAGTGGTTTTTCATCCACGACGGGAATGTGCAGTGTTTTCTTACAGTCGACTCATTTTCTGATTACAGGCGCTTGTTTATATTCCCGTAAAAGATTTTATGGCTTATTTTCATCCTTTACCTCTACTTTTGCTTGTACGTCCAACCGAATTTAAAAACGAAAAGCATAAATGAGATAACAATGCACAGAACATAATGTATTCATTGATTTATAATTTCAAGGAGATTTTTGTCGTTTTCGCCTGGAATGCGAGTAGAAAATCCATTTTGGGAGATATTTCTTTAATACATCCTAATACATCCTAATACATCGACTTCCAAGACATTTTCGGATAACTTAATGCCACTTTGTGTTAGAAACATCGATTTTCATTGGGTCTTTCGCATGGGCATGAGCAGAAGGGTAAAAAAATGGACTTTTTTTTGCTTAACGGGCCTATCATTCTCGTGTCGAGACCACTCTTCATTCTAAAAGCCCATCTTATCCTACTTTTGCAAACGTTCACTTGCCTGTGCGCAATTCTGAGGCCAAAAAGTCTAAAATCCGGACACAAAACCGGATCACGACCTCGGGCGAATTAAGGCTGGAAAATAAACTCAGTTCCAAAAAAGTGACGTTTTTTCCTCTATATATTGTAGTGCAGATAGAACATCCATATTATTTGGTATCATCGTAAAGCTATATCTGTCTACCTTTCTATAATAGCACCCACTTTATTGTGTCGTTCATGACCTAAACGCTACATAGCTCAGAAGTTGGCAACCACCTCCTGCCCCGTAAATGCGGCGATAGGGTTTAATAAGTTAATACCAAACAGAAGATTTTAGTGTAAAAAAAGGCACTTGTTCACCGGTCATTTCCACTTTCAAGACAAGTACATTTTCAGCGAAGGGTGAATGCCACTTTGTTCGATATTTACAATATCAAATGATCAGAGGAAATGAATGACAGTTTTTCCACTGGATTTAACAAGCGGCGTAATTTCCATGACGTGTGTAAGGGAAATGACGCAACTCTCGTCCTTACGGTAATTTACGGAATTATCAGGCAGTTATTGCATAGGATAAACTTTGTTGTCGGAGGAAAATAGACTCGCAGTATTTTGCCGTGTTACTATGGAAACTCCGTTTTGTATGATACATGTAGACAATGTCAATGTTAGGTCAACCCTGGTCAAAGTAAGTTAGAAATGATAAATCAATGAATAAAATGATTAATTTCTTTGCATTTTTTAAAAATCTTGTTATTGATTTTCGTTATTCAAATCGGTAGGGAGATACAATGGAGATTTATCCTTAAATCCAAAAGAATGTGAATCACACAAATTCCTCATAAGAATAAATTCCTCCTCTATCGTTTCATATAGTCCCTTTTAAATGAATAATTCTTGAATATTTTGTCTATTTTCAGTGATATCAATGGCTCTTGCATTCATTTTATTTGTTCTTATCTTAATTGGCTGCGAGACGTCTACAAACGCTTTCCTTGAGTTCCTTCCCATGCCTCAAGAAATGATGTCATGCTTCAATTATTTTCATCAGAAATGCAATCTAACGAACACTGTAGGTCATTCCTTAAACAGGCATTGCGTCAACAGCTATTACTTTCACTCCGATAAAATCAAGTGGGAATGGACCAATTTAACAGACTTCGATATTCATTACCTTAAATTCTTAAAAAGGCGGATTTTCGATAATCACTTCCGAACCAAACGTCAGTCTGACAACCCTAGTCCGTCATCCGGTTTTCGGGTACGGAAGGAGTACAGGCGATTAACTGATTATGAAAGAACCGCATACCATTCCGTACTAAATGTGATGAAAAGGGTACTCTCTCTCTCTCTCTCTCTCTCTCTCTCTCTCTCTCTCTCTCTCTCTCTCTCTCTCTCTCTCTCTCTCTCTCATGGGTTGCACCTCACCTATACTATGACTTGAATCAATTATGATAGTTCTGTTCCAGAGCAATAATATGAATTTGATTAATGCCAAAATTACAAACAGAAATATAACAAAAGTCTTAAGAATGATTATCAGATGCCAAAAGTGTGTAAGTTTTAAGGTAAAATAAAAAATCTCATGTTTTTTTTAAAAAAATTTATTTTTATTTTACTATGAAAAGATTATTTTGTTTTTCGCCTATCTTTAAAAATGTTTTGCTAATAGTCGAAATGATCAAAAACCATCTATGGAATAATACACGCAGGTATTTATACGTCTCCAGAACTCTGGGTCATTTTCTCTAGCCATGTATACTTATGAATCCACGACTGCCGGAACATTCTTGCACGTTTCGTGGCATGATACTAGTGTTTTCTCTTTTCCACAGATTCATTAGATTTGTGGATGGAAACTGTCAAGTTTCCTTTGGTTATTGTTGCCTAGATATGCTAATGATTAATTACTTCCACTACATCAACAATAAAGAAATCTTGAGCGAGCAATTACATGGATAATTATTACAAACTAACCATTAGATTGATACATTTGCCATTAGATTGACAAACTTACCATTATATTGACAAGCTTACCATTAGATTGACAAACTTACCATTAGATTGACAAGCTTACCATTAGATTGACAAGCTTATCATTAGATTGACAACCCTACCATTAAATTGACAAACTGACCGTTAGTTTGACGAGATTAGAATTAGATTGACGAACTTATCATTAGATTTACAAGCTTACCATTAGATGGACAAGCTTACCGTTAGATGGACAAACCTACCATTAGATTGACGACATGTATAAGGACGATATTTGATAGTTGCACGCTCGATATATTTAACTAGACCAGACTGTCGACTAGGCAATTCGTTTGTCCAAATATTTATAAAAGAGGACTCTACTCATTCATTCCCGATAGATATCTTAGGACTTAGTCTAGTCGACAGCTCTCGTATACCTACAAATAATACAGTCAAAATGTGATTAATAACTAATACAAATGTAAATAGTTATTCCATATTGGTCAAAACATGCTTTAAGTAGTAAGTATTCATACGTCTACACGAGAAAATTCGAGACTGAGAAGATACTGACAACAATATAGAAGTGTCAGACAGACAATGCAGTATAAAATAAAGGACTGCTAGTTATATTCACTTGAAACAATTTATCTCAGCAAAATACAGTCATGTACTTATTACATAAATCAACAGCCTGTCCTACATCAACTCGACAGAAAATAATTTAAGTTCGTAAGCAAACAAGTTACCCACACATCCAATCTTTCGCATACATCAAATCTTTAAGCGTGGAAACGATTGCGAGAGAGGCTGAGTTATACCCAGAAGTCCTCCTACTTCATTAAACATAAAGACCAATGAAAGATGACTGAATTAAGATGATTGCTAGACGGTGATGTTAACAGAAACATTAAGATTAACCTTGTATCATGTATAGATCCAATATAAATAGAGGTTTTAAAAATCCAAGCTCTAAAACAATAAGGAGCACAAAAATAAACAACTTAATATTTATGACAAAGGTTTAATAAAAACATAGCATACTCGATCACAAAGTGATCGTGCCATTGAGTTGCCATAACACCAGTTTATAGTTATAAAACCCCAAATCTTTGAACCAAATTATCGCCATTCATTTAATGAAGAAGAACTGATAATGGATTTGTTTGATCAATCTTGAGTCTTCCGCTGTTCGCTTCCAAATGCCTCTGCAATTCTGTTCCGTTCAAAGCATGAAACTCCAGTATGAATGATACTCCGCCATGTGGACCAATCCTGTGTGCGAGCTTTACAAGAATCAAAGGTCAATATTGAAGTGTTTCAGGGATGACTTGAGGAAATCTTTGATGCTTTACTTCCTTCATTTCGCCATAGAAGATCTTATAGTCGCTTGTTTGACATCCCAGTGACGTCACTTAACTATCTCAACTGCGATTTCATCAGCAGGGCGTAAGGTGCCTGTATGAAAACCTCAGTGTCTGGGACCCAATCCTGTCATCTTCTCCTCATCAGTTCCTCAGATATCCAATGTGAAAATAATTCATATTTTGGCATAGCATCTTTTTTTGATTTTACATTGTAACAATTCAAGTTGCGTAGGAGAAGATACTTTTAGAAAAGCAGTATTAAAGATGTCAATAGGGTAATTTCTATCTTTAAAATTGCTGACCTAACTCTGTCAAAGACGATTTAAAAACATTGTCATCCGAAATAATTATTCTATATATTTTTGCGTGACTGAATGGTATCCCGCTTTTACATGATTTAGGATGACATGAAGAAAATTCAACATATTGATGAATATTCGTGTTTGTAACATGAACCATTGTAGCTATGTCATATTTTCATTTTTCGCTACTTCTAAGTCCAAACATGATACTTTAGTTTAGATACATTAAATATAAATTTTATTGTTGTATTAATTTGTTTAAACAGTCTATAAAATCATAAAGATCTTCTAATGAATAAGTCCAAATCATACAAATGTCGCCCTACAATCTTAACCAAACATCTGGTTTTAAAAGTATTTTATCTAGATAGTCATGTTCTACTTTCCCCATAAATAAAGATGCATAACAAGACTGCCCATTGTTGTTCCCAACTTTTGGAGATAGTGTGTATTACCAAATTAAACAAGTTATATTTAAGCACAAGTTTTAACAAGTTACAACCATGTTCTTTTGATAGTTTGCATGTATATTCGTTTTGTTCAAGATAACATTTACATGCTTCGATACCATCATTGTATGATATATTAGTCTAAAGTGAAACCACATCAAGTGTAACCAGGAATGAATTTTCAGTTAGTTTCGGTAAAGATTTTAATTTAGTAATGAAATCAAAAGTTTCTTTGACATATGAAGATAATGCTTTCATCAGTGGTTGTGCAATGTGATCAATATATTGAGACCCATTATTTTTAATTGAGCTACATGTAGAAATAATAGGTCTACCTGGAAATCCTAAAGTTAGTGACTTATCGACAGTTTTATGTATATTCCATAAAATATATAACTGAGGTGTACATATTGTAAATGGGAAATATCTAGTTCATCATATACGGAACAATTCTGTATAGAGATTTCATTAATACATTTGTTTATTTTTGCTTTAATTTCTTCAGGAGGGTTATAGGAAAGTTTTGCATAATAAACTTCACATCATTTAATTGTCTTTCTACTTCTTCAATATAATCCTCCATATTCATTATTACTATGGTGCCAGCCTTATCGGCTTTTTAAATAATAATAATACTTTCGTCTTGTGCTAAATTACGAAATTAATTTAATTCTTCTTTAAATATGTTTGTAAAATGTTTTTCTTTCAGAATTGTTATTTAAAATTTCTTGTTTAGTTGCTTCAATATAAACTTCAAGATAAATATTTCGTTAACTAGAAGGTGTGAATGATGATTCTTTTTTTATTGAAAAGGGGTTTATTATGTAAATGTAAAAAAACCTACTTTCATATTGTGAATATATGCATGATTATGAGAAAAATTATTTTAATTGAAACTAATGATCTTCTATATTTCATTATTTAATATTGTTGTTTACTTTCGTTTTCAGACTGTATTATAACCACTTACACAGACGCATGCAATCGCTATTAGTTCGAATTCACTTAGGTTTCATACAGTTTCTTTTCCTCTTTCGATTTCCCTGTATCTTTTATTAGGCTTTACCCTTCTGTTCTTGTTCTGTATTTTGATAAATCTGTTATTATTTCTTCTGTTTGTGATGTCTGTAATAGATCCTTTAGGGTTTCCATCAGTCATATCATTGCTGTTATTACAGTTGCGTTGGATTCCTTTGAAATTTTCTTCGCCCCATTTTTGATTGTATCTGGTTGCCTTTTGTGTTCCTGGAGCTATTAAGTTTTAGTTTGATCATTCGTCAAATTATTTTGAATGGGTTTATTTTTTTGTTCTAGATGATGTTTAATCATGATGGTAATTCTTGTCCCTTTTTATTTCTTGGTTGTCGTTTATTTCGTATAAGATTCTTAGTTGTTGCACGTTAATTTTTGACATTGATGAAGTTAGTTTCCTTTGCAGATTCATAAGGTTGTTGATTATATTTTTTTGATTTCTCACTGGTATTTTTCAATGATGATTTTTCTCGTTGTTCTGTAAATCTCTCTCTCTCTCTCTCTGTAAAATTATGTTACTTTTTAAGTTGACTGAGCAATATTTCATCTTTTTAGATCCTTTTTTTTAAAAGTTCTTCATCAAAAATGCCAGAATTGCCTTTTATCAAAGTTTTTAGCTCATCTCTATGTTCTTCTAATTGTTTGCCTATCTTGGTCACTCGTCTCTGACGTTCTTCTTTTAGTCTTTCACATATTTCCAACGATACTTTTTCCAATAGGGACAATAGATTCTTCGTTCTTCTTTTAGTCTTTCACATATTTCCAACGATACTTTTTCAATAGGGACTCAATAGATTCTTGAAATAATTTTTCCATTGTTGTTTTTAAATACGTAGTTCTATTGCTAATAGGTGGATCATATGTTGATGCCATGGTGTTGTTCGGAGTTTTTGATAAATTATAAAATAAATAACACCAACACGTAGAATGTGTGACCGGTTTCGCTTTATTGTTTCAGCCAAGAATGACTGAAGCAATAAAGCGAAACCGGTTGTAACAAAGGATAAATTCGTACGAACTCATGGATATATTTGAAAGATTTAACGAAACTAAATCATCAATAAATACTTCTAATCAAACTTAAGTGGATCAAAGTTGGCAAAGTGGGTCATTAGTGTGGTGATGTTATCAAAGTTTTTATTTGAACATTTAATTCCCTTGGTGGCTTTCATTCTAAGATTCCATAACGTTAGTCGACCTTTATAAAGAGTTTAGAAATGTATGCACGAATAATATACACAAGTTGCAGTACTTTTTTTTATAAGTAGAGTTAGAATTTCTAAGAAATTATGGCTTATTTTTGCTGACTGAATCTGGAATTGAAGAAACTGACACACCGATAGCAGAGATATATGCTTAAGACGAAGACAAGAGTAATACTGTCACGTATCAATCAATGTCTGTCAGAAACGTATAATGGACAAACATACAGCGTCCAAGTAATCGTAAAAAATCTTATGTTTTGTACCGGTAGTCAAAGTTTGGTGATGTGAGACGTTGACGTTGGAAATACCAACACATTTGTATGACTATTTTAATGGTTATCCTTTGGCACCAGAAAATTTAATACCCAGCGAGTCTGAATTACAGAAGAAATTAATAGTAGCTAACAAGGACTAAAAGGATTCCTTTACGTTAATTATTGTGCAGATTAAATACCATGAGAGATGTATTATTGACAATCGTCATTTAAAGTTGTATGTTAACTTAGGAATAACACAAGCAACACAGAGTAGTTGCATTTGACCAAATTCATGATTTAAATCTTTTAGTATATTAAATATTCTCTGAGAACAAAATAAATCAACCAATGATTTTAAAAACAGATACCTGGGGACTGTTTAATAACTTAGTCTTCGGAAAACAGATGGAAAACTTACATTAACAAATCCATCGTGTGATGGCCTTACAGTGGTTGAATAAAGTAGGTTGCGTACGTATAAATTCTACTAAAACAATCTTGAAACAAATGAAGAGATAAGAGGACGACTGTAATTAGAAATATAGATTCATCATGCAGATACAGATTACATTTACAGTGACATGAATTTTTTTAAGTTTACGGTAAAAGAAAGTAAGGCAAATAAAACGTGTTTGATTCAAGGACAATTTCAAAAATTTTATTAAATGGTGACAATACAAAACTTTTGTGTCGTGCACAATTATTCCATAATATGTAATTTGTACAAAATTGTTACGTCCTAGGGGCTTAAACTTGTAACAAGTCAAAGTAAACCCCAAGGAAGCATTCAATTTCCCAAAAGATAAATTAATTTTCCTAAAATAAAAAGTAAAATTGTAATTGAAATAAAAGTAACTTCTTTGAATTTCATTATCATAAATGTTCTATTAGTTTCACAAAGGTTTTCTAAATAAAAAATCTAAAGTGCTTATGTCTAGCGCCAAACAAAAAACACTGTTCTAATATTCAACAGTTTTAATTCCAAATAATACAGTGAAAGCTGAATGTCACTAAGGTCCTTGAATGTTCTTGAATAATTTCATAATAGTCCAGCAAGGTACTGTCTATTTAAAATAAATGTCTTTTTCCTCTCTGCAGTTTCAACGAACAAATTATAAAGAAATCATATTTCCTCTCGTGACTCTTACAGAACTGGCTATAACTAAAGAAAGGTAACGCTGTGGTTTGAATTACTTTTTATAGTCACTTAGTGTACATCATAAAAACAAAATCTGAATCACTGGAAAATATTTCCGAACATGTAAATCAATACAATGTGAAATATCGTAACAGTCATGCTTTGAATTTTAAATTATTGGGAAAGGGGTGGAGTGTTAGTTTTTTTGACGCCCTTGAGACGATTACAACGCCTGTGTTTTGAAAGTGTTGAAAGTTCTATATAAGATACCAAGAAGAATCAGATAGAAGAGAATTAGAACAGTCAAGTCTGTAGAGTAATGTTGAATACAGTTTTTTTAGTTGACCCAATTGAATGAAACTGAGTTCCAAATATACAGCCATGCATATGTTCATGATATGTTGGTGTAATGAGAGTACAGTCGAGAGTGATACCTAGGTTTCTAAATGATTGGGTCAATTTAATGTTTGGTGTCGCTGATACTCAAAGTTTGAGGTAAAGGAGTGGAATAAGAATGTCTGTGAGGCGATACGAAATTATTCGGATTTATTATAATTCATCTGAAGCTTGTCACTTTTCATCCATAACATGATATCGGAAATAAAGCTACGACCCATGACACTTGAGAGAGGCTGAGTGGATAAAGCAAAGATAATAGGCCAAAGAATAAAACCCTGATAAACACCAATATTTAGATCAACTGGATCGGAATGTTTTCCATTTACGGACACACTTTTTGTCATGTCAGCTAAAAAAGTCTTGAACAGTAAGACAGTATTTCAAATGCCAAACACATGCTGAAGACGTTGAAGCAATATATCATGGCATGTTGTGTCGAATTCTGCATACAATTCAAGGAGGGTGAGGATTGTAATTTTTTCACTGTCCAAAGCATATATAAGGTCCTTAACTACTTTCAGATGCGCAGGTTCGGTAATGTGATGAGAGCAATATGCAGACTGTGCATTGCTGGAGAAAAGGCTTTTTTAAATTCAGATGAAAGACCAGTTGGGACACAGCAACTTTGTCTAAGATTTTTGACATGAATGGGAGGTTAGAAATGAGGCGGCAGTTTTGTTTTTAATTCAGTATGATCAAGCATTGCTTTGTTCAACATATGCTTTAAATGACAGTTTTTTTATTTTAAAAAAATGATGGGCATACCCCATTGGAAATAGATGTGTTAATAGTTTGCTAGTAATATAGAAGAGCTCTTTGCTTTATAAAAGATACAAAAATATATTATTCCATTTTCATATTTTTGCTTTTTCTGATTCAAAGAGCAGAACGAGCATTTTGACTGGTCAAACACACGTGAAAAGCTAATGAAATGGTATAAAATTGATAAAATGACATCGCTATAAATGAACAAGAAGAAAATAATATGCCATAAAACTGATAGCTGTATAACTAATTGATTACGAACCTATTTGATTCTACCATCTTTAATATAATATTGTTGACCCTTTTATTTTTTAAATGTTTATCAATGTCGTACTCATTTAGAAAACTTAAAAGTGATAGTTGTTCCAGCAAATGGTAAAGAAGCAAATGCAACTATTGCACTACATATAGTACACATTTGATTATCATTAATATTGGTAACTTTGTAATCTCTCTTTTCTATTTAGATGCATAACATCCATTACACATTTACTTACTAATTTTTGTGTCTTTTAAGCTTTCCTTTTCCTTTTTTTTGTTTTGTTTGTTTATTAATGAACTTGATGTGGTTGCTTTCCTTTGATACTCTAACATTCATCTACCTGGCATATGAAATTTATATTATTAAATGTTATTAATATTGTAGTCCATGCAGAAAACGGTAATGCTAACCTGAATGAGAAAAACCCAGTAAAATACCTATTTCCGTTTGTTGATTTTAGTTGTTCTTTAAATTACGTTTGTAATTTGTTTAAATTATTAATTGCATGGCGTTTACGCACCATGTGTCAAACAGCTAGTGCTTATACATCTTAAAATACCTTCGATAATATGGCTGGTCTCTCATTATAAAATATCGTAATTTTTCTCAATTTGTCCAGCCGTTTCTTGCTTGCTCTACTAATGTTAATTTCTTTTCCTTTTTGCTTCTTATTCTTCTTCAAAGCTTTGTATTACATGACTGCTGACATTAACAGCTTTTCGTTTATCACTTTTACATTTATTTACTATAAAATCCAAAATCTTTTTCAAGATTTTACAATGATTTCAGTAATGTAGTGTAAAATGGAAAAAAGTCGGTGGAATATAATTTGATTGACGACATTTAGGATAATTATTAATAGGAGAATAAAATCTACAGATGCTATAATTGCTGAAACTTAACCTAACAGTTTATATAATGAGGAATTTCAAACCTCCTCATTAGCCAGTTATTGAATACAACAAAACTGTTGAGCATGGTTTAAACATACAAGTAGGGCAGTGTAAATTATCAATGAATTCTTAGCTGCACAAAAGAAAGAATTACATAATTTTTAATTAGGCAAACAAATAATACAAATTTCAAACAAAGGCTAGAGAAATAAATGTATGTACCTAACTATATAGCTACACTTAAGGGAGGAAGTGAGGTTCTAAAGTCTAATTCTGTACAAGAGAAGGAAATATAAAAAACCATAAAATGAAAAATTGGTATCCTTCATGTCATTTATCATTTTGAAGGTAGAATTCCGCTATGATAGATGGATCAATTGTCTAAATGATGAATAGATCTACTATTTCGTATTAAGTTCATTGTATGAACTATGGTATTTTAAATAATGGATAGAAACAGTAAAAAAGGTTTTAATTTTGTTTACATCAGGGTTAATGTGTTATTTAAAAAAAATACCTTTATCAAAGTCATATGTGTTTTGAAGTCTACACTTTAAAACAAGAACACATAAGTAAATCCTCCACGATGACTTTAATGCCCGTATAGGCATCATAACTGAAATACATCAGTTATCATTCTTAACACTTTGCTTTGATACGACACTTCTCCCCAATAAGACCCCACCCCTCAAAAAACAACAACAACCCCTCCCAAACTAAAACAACTATCCATGAATGATGACCACAAAAACCGATCAAGTAATGTGTTAACCGAATTAGCAAAATATATTTGAACATGAAAAATGAAGAATCGATATAAGAGTCATCTAAACTAAATATGTTGTGGTTGCAATACTGCCATATATATGACGTTAGATACAGGTGCATTTGTGGCATGGGATCATAACCTCGCCCCCACGCCCACTCACATCCCATCCGATCCCAACATGTTGATTAATCGGTCTTTACTCACGAGGTTTCGTTAGAAACTGTTATGAGCTAAGTATTACACTAGTGTTGCTCGTACAAATAAATGGAACCAGAGCGTCGAGTGACAACAATAAGATGCATCGCCAAACCATATTTTCCCCTGATATTCCATTATTAACAACACAGAATTTGTACCGACGCGAGAATGTCGAAGGCATGACGTACATGCAAAAATGACTATCGATGGCATGTAAAGGGTAATATATTATATAATGTCGGTGTTGATGAAAGAACACAAAGTTGTTTTTGTAAATAACTACGTATTCTGCAAATCGTAAAAATAACGTGAGAACCAATTATCTTTCATTTTTATGACATATTTCTGAACAATCATCGTCATTCATCTTGAATGTAAAACTTTATTTAGTGCGGAAAAAATCTCTAATTGACAATGAAAGATTTAACCGTGTCATTCTAAAGTAGATATAGAAGATGTCGATCCCTATGACGCCTCGATAGCGGGCGTCCGAGCCCTAAGCCGTCTCGATTGAGGTTGGCATAAAATAAGCCCAAGGCATGAATTCAACAATTAAATGCATACTATAATTATTTAATGAAAATTATGTGTCTGTGTAGTGTTAATTAATCAATTGCCATATGAAATGCATTACAGAATATCCATCTTACATTTAAATTGACAAAATTGTCCACACAATCTGATGACTCCATGTTTTCTAAACATGGGCAGGTCGATGATTTTGTAAATAGGGACTTAGGTTTCAAGCAATATATAAACATAATTTCGTTTAATATTTTCTTGCTAACTGACATTTCACAAATGTGAGTATTTATTACGGAAAACTGAGTTACATAAACATAGACTGTGAATCTGGCACCACGTAATCTGTGGTATATATAACACGTCAGCAGGTGAATAATTAACGCTAATTAGACATTAAGTGCAGAAGAGTTGAATACCCGTTTTATGGAGTAGTCCATATTTTGCTTTGTTATCTAGTTATATATTGATCATATCCAAACAATTATAAACCGAATTGAATTCATACTGAACGCGTACAATCATTTAAAAAAGTTTATCAAATACTCTCAACGGCTGATATTTTGACATGACATAGTCTCACGTTCCAGACTATTACTTTATTTTCAAAACAGATGTGATTTACGTCTCAGTATTGAGTTTCACAAATGTTTTGGGTCTTTCAAATGTAAACAGGGACGGAACTATGGAAAATTCTGCTAAATCGTTTTTTTTCCCTTTTTTAATTTGCAATAATGAACTGATTACCTCAGGAGTTTTCGTAAACGGAAGGATTTTTCTTAACCTTGGTTATTTTAGCTCAGGTTTGTTTATTTAGGTATAGGAGAGGAGGTGGGTGGTCGGTTGTATACATTGCAATTATCTGCTCAGACCACGTTTATTTGTTATTTTGTTTGGGGGGGACACCTTTTTAGATTTTGTAGATTTTGTTTTACTTAATGTTTGTTTATTTATTTTGCTTTTTTGTCTGTTTCTTTGTTGGTTTGTTTTTGTATTTTGGTAGTAATAAAACATGTGCTCTGTTCAGGTTTTAATTTAAATTAACGTCACATGATTTATTGTGCTACATTCATCAATTGTTTACTGTAAGCCACTTGCTTATTTCTTGTTCAAATAAACACGTTTTGGGTTTAAGTTAATTTTTACATACAGAATGCATCTAACAACACAACATTTTCCCACTATTAGATGGAACTGTACCTTTTTATATGATATCACAGGTAGTAAGATTTAGATAAAAATTAGAATAATCTTTCATGATTCCTGCATATTTATTTTTAACTAGATCGTGCTTCAGTAGATCATGCGCAATCAATGTCAGACATTTAGACCGTTCTGCTGGGGTGGAAGGTTACAGAGCATTCCCTATTGAAAACATGGAATTGGCTGGCACCACGTGGTAGTAGCATAGGTTATTTGCTATACACAGAGCAGAGCATAATTTAGCGACCTTGTATCGATCACTCTCTGCTTCGATTAGTAGAATACGTATCTGCTCAGTTCTCAATTATAACAATTAAAACAATATTCGTAATTATAATAAGCCGACATTTGAACTTATTGTCCTGTATTTATAAACGTATTTTAGGACAGACGTAATCTTTGCCCACACACATTGCCGCAAAAAGTTGTCGCTCAGGTATTTACATGTTTCTAAAATCTTTGATCTTTTCCACGAAAAGACTGTTTGCATCACATTATCCTATTATCCTTGACATCAATGGCATGTAGACCGCAAAATGTGGCATACGGTGATAATGACAGGTAAAAAATAACTAAGCAAGAGTTCCAGTTTCTGCAGGGGAATAGAATAAAGTAATGTCGGATATCAGATCATTGTTCCATGTAGGAGCACAATTAAGTATTGCTTTACGAGTGAATTTAAGGTGAGTTAAAGACGGTCGCAAGTAATATAGCATGCTGTGGCAGAAATAAAGAGGAAAATGGCATGTATCTGTTTTTTTTTCATATTCCAACACACTTCTATCAGCTTGGTCTTCAACAACCTTCCTACTTTCTATTTCTTAAGCGTGTTACTAAAACTTTCCTAGAACCACTCCATATAATCTCCACCGACGACAAAACATTTCACAGCAAGTTAGCTTCATTAAATTATCTTTACTGTATACATTGTAAGTTGGAATTCCTAATGGCTTCTTAGATAAAAAAGTAAACTATTATAAGTTATCGTATTAAAAGCAAATTATTCAGAATTATGAAAACTAACACGATTTTAAAGAAAGATGCTCATGTATGTCCCTGTTCCATACTTCGGTGTCAATTGTAACTATTTCATTGATCTTTTGACAATGCATTTTTCATTTAAGGAAAGTTTTCAACTGCGAGTCAGATTAAGGTCAATTATGAAAATTAATTGAAAACATACATACATGCATGCATACATACACACAAGCACACTCACACATACATACATACATACATACATACATACATACATACATACATACATACATACATACATACATTATCCAAGATGCATGTATGCGAAGTCGATTTCTCAGCTATTTTGCTTTAAACCTTGTTCTTTTTATTTCGGAGCCTTAATGATGTTAAATCTTGGGCTGAATTTTTCCAGAACGGTGAATATGACACTTTCGCACGCATACATAGTGGGCCAAATTTGGGTCAATTTCATGACGGGCCAAATTTTCTAGGTTGGCACAGAATTTATCTAGCGTAGTAAGTCTCTCTCTCTCTCTCTCTCTCTCTCTCTCTCTCTCTCTCTCTCTCTCTCTCTCTCTCTCTCTCTCTCTCTCTCTCTCTATAAAGAATACAAATCATATGGCGAATAACAACCCTCTCAAGCGTACTGGATCCACCAAGGGATCACGTGTGTCAGGGATAAATTAAAATAGATGCAATAAACTGACGACGAACAGTACGAAACTAGTAACTAACTAGCCTAAGCGCTTTCGACTCTTAATGAGTCTTTTTCAAAGGCAAATACAAAACATAGTTACGACAAACAAATAAACACAAAAACGTTGTGTTTGTAAACCTCTACATTTCTGTCTTCACATGTGCTAAAACTATAAATACAACCAGCTTGTATAGACTAGTTGCGGAAACTGAAAACGTTGTATAATTCCCTAAAAGTCTACAAGCCAAAGCGACATCTATTTTTACTTTGTGTACATATGTAACGCAGATTATATCCCGGATATTTGATTCTATACCGGTTATTCTTATAGTAAAAATTGAAGGATAATAAGAAGATTTAGAAAATGTTAAATTCTACTAGTGCATAGTTTTCATTTTCTAGTCTTCTTGGTTTAGACCGCTTGGTTTCAATGTTCTAAGGCGGCGTATCCAGTATGATTCCTTTTCCTTCCTGGTTTCGGAACTTCAGCTGTGGTTGTTAGCAATAGCGATAAGTATTATATCACTGAAAGTGTGGCCAGGGGAGGAGAAGTGTTCTGCGACCGGGCTTCTGTACAGCTTTTTTGTCATCCAATCAGATCTATGAAGGTTTATCCTTTTGTGTAGCTTTTCAGTTTCTCCCACGTACTGAAGGCCACAGATCTTACATGTGATGAGATAAATCACATTCTCTGTTTTGCACGTTTTGTTTGGACCATGTATGTTTAGTTTTTCTTTAGTCACTGTGCTAGTGAATGTCTTGGTCTCTATCATATGTTGACAGGTTTTGCATCTTTTATCGCCACAGGGTCCAGATTGACTAGGCTGGTTTTTACTAGCGATTGGCGTTAGCTTTGCCCTGACTAGGATGTCCTTTAGGTTTTTTGGTCTCCGGTAAGCTACTACAGGTTTGTTCGGAAGTATTAGGTTTAGTATGTCTGACGATTGCACGGTTGGCCAGTGGTTTGCGATGATTTTACCTACTTTGGGATTGTCTGGGTGATAGGTCAGAATAAATGGTATCCTATCAACCTTTTCTTTCTGTCCATATCTGAGTAGGTCATCACGGTTTGTTTGTTTGGCCCTTTGGATTGCCTCCGCAATCAGGTCTTTGTCGTAGCCTCGGTAAATTAATCAGGTCTTTGTCGTAGCCTCGGTAAAATTAAATGTTTAGCCAGCTAGGTCTAAACATTTAATTTACCGAGGCTACGACAAACAATCCCAAAGTAGGTAAAATCCTCGCAAACCACTGGCCAACCGTGCAATCGTCAGACATACTAAACCTAATACTTCCGAACAAACCTGTAGTAGCTTACCGGAGACCAAAAAACCTAAAGGACATCCTAGTCAGGGCCAAGCTAACAACAATCGCTAGTCAAAACCAACCTAGTCAATCTGGAGCCTGTGGCGATAAAAGATGCAAAACCTGTCAACATATGATAGAGACCAAGACATTCACTAGCACAGTGACTAAAGAAAAACTAAACAAACATGGTCCAAACAAAACGTGCAAAACAGAGAATGTGATTTATCTCATCACATGTAAGATCTGTGGCCTTCAGTACGTGGGAGAACTGAAAAGCTACACAAAAGGATAAACCTTCATAGATCTGATTGGATGACAAAAAAGCTGTACAGAAGCCCGGTCGCAGAACACTTCTCCTCCCCTGGCCACACTTTCAGTGATATAATACTTATCGCTATTGCTAACAACCACAGCTGAAGTTCCGAAACCAGGAAGGAAAAGGAATCATACTGGATACGCCGCCTTAGAACATTGAAACCAAGCGGTCTAAACCAAGAAGACTAGAAAATGAAAACTATGCACTAGTAGAATTTAACATTTTCTAAATCTTCTTATTATCCTTCAATTTTTACTATAAGAATAACCGGTATAGAATCAAATATCCGGGATATAATCTGCGTTACATATGTACACAAAGTAAAAATAGATGACGCTTTGGCTTGTAGACTTTTAGGGAATTATACAACGTTTTCAGTTTCCGCAACTAGTCTATACAAGCTGGTTGTATTTATAGTTTTAGCACATGTGAAGACAGAAATGTAGTTTACAAACACAACGTTTTTGTGTTTATTTGTTTGTCGTAACTATGTTTTGTATTTGCCTTTGAAAAAGACTCATTAAGAGTTGAAAGCGCTTAGGCTAGTTAGTTACTAGTTTCGTACTGTTCGTCGTCAGTTTATTGCATCTATATATATATATATATATATATATATATATATATATATATATATATATATATATATATATATATATATATATATGTTTGTGTGTGTGTGTGTGTGTGTGTGTGTGTGTGTGTGTGTGTGTCTGGCCAGCCATGTTAAGATGTCTTGTCTTTTCTGAAACAAAATAGTCTTCAAAAAACACATTGCTGAGAATTTAACAGTATGTGTCTATTACAATTTGCAATATTTTAAAGACAACATTAACCCTTTTTTCTTATACCCTTTTAAAATAAAATTAATTTATTTTAACTATATAGACACTTTTAAGAATTTAAAATGTTTACATTGTATCGCGTGCAACAATAACCTTACGTTGTTTTGTATGCATTTACCCTCTTAAATATTTATTTTACAGGACGATTAGATTTATCAGTTTTGGAACGTAACTTTTAATTGGCACTACAAAGCCAAGATTTTACTATATGCCATTAAATTCCATGCATACTTAAAAAAATTTTCTTCCACCTTTCCTTGAACGTGTTGATATAGTATTTAAAGCAGGAGCATTTTAATTATTTAAGACCATTCAGATTTTTTTTTAAAACAAATGATTTCAAATGATATACCTTACGATTCACATGACCGTATAAATATATATAAATGGAACCAATATCTCCCTTAAATAAAAACAAAAATGTTGAGAACTTGCTTTCCCATCTCGTCACGGCAGTATGTGCTTTATTTTGATTGAATGCGATACGAATCGAAAAATTGCCATTATTTTTCCCAGTATATTTAAGATAAAGTGATCTCATGGCAAATTACAGTCATTTTTCTCTTGATTATCGAAAGCTAGCGATGAATATGTTTAAATTGCAGCTTTGAAGAAGCCGTTCGAAGACATGACAACTCCCTGTCTTTGCCATTTTGGGACTATACCTTGGATTTCCCACTGAGTGATCCGACTCAGTCAGTCTTATGGTCAACTACTTTCCTTGGCAATGGGGATGGAGTCGTGTGGTCAGGTCCGTTCTCCGGTTGGGTCGTCAACGGGTCTCCTCTTATACGTAATACCGGCCATCAGGGCGCTCTAATGTCCAAACAAGACGTGGATACCGTACTAACCAGGTGTGACACCTCGGAGATCACGTTTCCTCGCGAGACTGGTATATACAATCTCGAGATTTATCACAACAGGGTGCACAACTGGGTTGGAGGCAATATGGAAATGTTAGATACTGCTGCATTTGATCCAGTGTTTTTCCTACATCATGCTTTTGTAGACTACGTATGGGAACTCTTCCGGCTACGTCAGTTGACAGTATGTGGAATCAATCCTGAAGCTAATTATCCAAACGTTGTTGGTGATCATGCGCCTCAGCGAGAAATGCATGCATTTCAGCAACATCGAGCAAGTGATGGCTATGCCAATTATTGGACCGACTCATGGTACACATACGAAATGTCACCATCCTGTAGCCGTGCCAGACCCGACTGCGGATCTCTTTACCTCATATGTGACATCGATCACGATATTTGTGTCTCTAAAACGCGTAGCGAAATCGCAACATCGCCGACGTCATCAACGGAACTTCCGCGACGAAAAAGAAGCATGTTCGTGCTGGAGACACCGTCATCGTGTACAGGGGCTATAAGCGGGACAATGCAAAACACATACTTTATAAACGGTGATAATGACATCGACAACTGGGTATACATTCCAATTCAAATTGCTTACATCAGGCCCAATGGATATCACTTTCACTCGTATCCTATTCAAGACGGCAAAGTGCAGTACGTTCAAGATATATATTCACCGTTTCTCTATCCCAACTTGCATTCGTATGTAAAAAGTGAAGATCTTAAAGCATATCCAAACTGCGACCTTGACCCTTCGGGTGCTGGTCAAATCTATGTACGCTCCGATGGCCTGACTTATTATGGAACATACGTGGACTATGTATTATCCGATGTACGCCAGCCGTATGGTTCCACGGTAGTTTACATAGGAGTTAAGAACCCTGGTTCGGGCATATCGGATGCCATATTGTCTGCTCATGATAAATGTGGTCGACCATGCAGTGTCACGTGCGCCAAACCAAATACCGATCCGCCATCTTATAAGAGATGTTCTGGTGTCATTCGTCTGTCCGCGCGTCTTCCGCTAATGTATGGTTCAAATTATGGAGATGCAGTGCTCAGTGCTTGGGATCCGCTTGGAATGGGACCTGAGTTCAACAGTATCCATGTTATTGTTATCTGCAATTACAGAGATATTTGGCCATGGTGATGCATGCTCGACTTGGAACAACACGTACTTAATTTTCAATAACAAGAACTTATACATGCACATTATTAGCTATTCCGAATCTCTCTCTCTCTCTCTCTCTCTCTCTCTCTCTCTCTCTCTCTCTCTCTCTCTCTCTCTCTCTCTCTCTCTCTCTCAATCTCTCTCTCTCTCTCTCTCTTTCTCTCTCTCTCTCTCTCTCTCTCTCGTTATATATATATATATATATATATATATATATATATATATATATATATATATATATATATATATATATATATATATATATATATATATATATATACATTGACAGGCATACAAACATATAGATATTAAATATTACAGTTAAATCAGTTTCTTATTTAGGAACAATGAAAATAAAGCTTGTGTCGTGAAAGAGTTTTATGTATATTTTACATTTATATTTTTTTTTATATTTTATATTTCACCAGTATGTCAGCGAAATGGTCACAGCCATTAAGCGAATATCTAGTGTTTAATGAAGGATATGAGTTATGCAATAAATTCACTTTTCATGGCCAGTCAAAGCCAGGTATATCTCAAGTAGTGTCATATATTAACTTATAAAAACTCATTCCTAGACATAACGCTGACAGTTAATGCACTCCATACCTAGATAGCGGTACAGGCTGAAGTCAATGCCCGCTGGATCTCAGTAGTACTACTACAGGTTAAGGTCGCGCTCTCTTACAGTAACAAGTGATATTATACAAAGATAGGTAATTAATTATCTAGTTTTGTTGTTGTTCTTGTGGAGGTTTACGCCATTTTTTAAGCACACGATAGGCTATTCATGGCGGCAAGTATTAATGGCGGAGGAAGAAACCGGGAAATCACCAGAAAGAACCACCGACCCACGAGAAGCTACTGGCAAGCTTTCTCACTATCCACATTCGCCGAATCCTAGACTCGAACCCACGCAGACAGAGGTGAGATGGCAGTGATCCGTAACGGACAGCGCTATAGACCGCTCGGCCACTCCAGTTTTGTATGTTAATGTTCATTATTGCTGTTTTCTAAATATATTTACTCCATTTTAAAAATTTCCAATACTACTTGAACTAAAAGGTCTGAAGGATAGGTAATACTTGTCATCCCAGTGGATTTCTTTACTAGACTTGGTAAACTCCGAGCAAATTTATTATATATTTTGTTGAGTGGTTGGGATTAATAGCTTTTAGTTGGCTGTCAGACAGACAAACAGACATATACAAGAAATGGAAAACACAGTTAACAGTATCCTAGAGTGGAAACTGTTAATACGCACATTTTTCTTAAATTTCACCGTCAACAAACCGTTTTAGATGTGAACAGAACTGAAAGATGAGAATGATTTCTTTATTTACAAATTATAAACTTACAATCAAAAATATTAAAACATGTCATACGGTTGGATAAACAAAGACAATCGTCTAGAGGTAGGCTGATTTAAACTGCCGTTCCATGATTGCGCCGTTTAGAGTTACTTATTCTGTAAAACGAACAAAATGTGTTAATACTAAATATGATATACCGCTCAAGTGGCCTAGTGGTTAAGTGGTTAAAGTATCCGCCTCGGATGTGGAAGGTCGTGGGTTCGAATCCCTGCCGAGTCATACTAAAGACATATAAAAATGGTACTAACAGCTGCCTCGTTAGACATTAAGTATTAAAAGGTTACTGTTAGGACTGGCTACCCTAGTGTCTGGATAATGTGGCTGGGTGGGATATCATGCTACATATCTGTCATTACTACAATCTGCCACATTGCAGATATCTTGCCGATATGACTGAGAAATTGTTAAAACTACGTTTAAATTTAAAATTACACACAGAAACAAACACACACACACACTAAATATATGTATAATTTTGACGCAGTAAGTTCTTAGTACTTAATGACATGTTAGTATCATGCTTATAAGTCTCTGATAAGACTCGGCCGGGGTTCGAAACCGCGACATCCTGCAAATTTAATATTATACGTTTGTAGCAAGATTGGCAAAGCACGCATACCTCTTACGATTGACCTCTCGAAGAGATAATTTAAAATCAATTGAAAGGATACACTACGCTCTTGTTTTTAACCAAAAATTCCGTGTAGGGCCCATGTTAGGCCATAGACCGCTCCCAATCGGAAAATACTCTCATTAGTACGTTGTACGACAATCGTTTCCGTAATAAGCTTCAGTCTTGAGCTGTTAACAGTGACTTTTATTCATCGATTTGCTTTGCCACGCTAGTATAACTTTAGTTTGTTATATATATATATATATATATATATATATATATATATATATATATATATATATATATATATATATATATATATATATATATATATATATATATATATATATATAATCCGTAACTTCAGCAGAATTAGCTCTTCACTATATTGCTTGAATATACGTAGTTTTGATCAAATCTGGTTTGGATGATAATTCGATATCGTGATAATTCGATATCGTGGTCACTATAACTTGGCGATAGCAAGTAAGTCCTAACCTGTTACATAATCAAACATAGCTCACATCACTATCGTTAATTACATCAATTGCCTTGATTATTACCATAGTTTCGTAAGTATCCTATCTGAAATATACTCGGTATACAATATGTGATGAGCAAGGTATAAAGGATTAAAATGATAACATGGTTAAGATACGTAACGCTGAAGTTTTAGCTCCTTATTACCTTGTTCCCGTGGCGACGATGCAGCATTGCAACATGAACGGTACAATGGCCATGGTGCAGTTGGAGTGTTCAGTGGGATTGCGCGCTGGAAAGAAAAAGGTGGTTCCGAATTAGCGCCTGTTTTGCGGTGTGTAAACACAACAATCTGTCCTATCAATTTTAATGAATATCTTTAGTCACAGCGTTACGATATTCTGCTTCATTCATAAATTAGTAATATATATATATATATATATATATATATATATATATATATATATATATATATATATATATATATATATATATATATATATATATATATATATTACTTACCACTCATCAGACATATCACCCCCCACCCCCAAGAAAAAAATATTTCTTCAAAAACAAATACATCACAATTGGCAAAATGTACACAATTTCAAGCTTCTGCTTTGAGTGAAATCACAGCTTCTAATTTTTATTTATAAACGATCAGTTGATACTGTACATTTTATCATATCTCTAACGTCTGATTCATTCACTCGACCTTTGACCCGGAAACAAAGGATTTTAAACACGCCAACACGGATTGAGGATGTCATAAATAGTGGCATTTCCTTGTTTGTTATAAATAAGTGCATTTTCCAAGAATATGGACCATTAAAAATTTTGTTGAAGACATTGCTAAACTCTTGACATGTCAGCCACATACGTCATTGTCAAAAGTGAAACTGAAAACTATCAAGATATATCCTAAAAATAAATAAATGACTAAAAATAATAGATGTCCAAAGCGACTAATTCAACACAAAACAGTAATTATTCTGAAAGGGATTAGAACACCTCAAAACAATACCAAATGTTTACCAGAAAGTGAACGACTATAAAATGACGCAAACCAATACATACTGTTCAAAGTGATTATAAGGTCTCAAAACAATAGCGTTGAAGGGGATTAGAGTGACTCCAAACAGTATTTACTGTTTAGGGAGATTAGAATGACTCAAAAACATCAACAAAATGAAACACGACACACTACATCCTGTCTTTTTCACACCTGTTTTGTTCGTAGTGAACTTAAGAAATACATGCATTTTGGATAGTTTAGTCTAGATCAGCGATTCCCGGTCTTGTGTTACCGAGTGGTCTAAAACGCTCACCTTTACAGATCAAACACATCCTACATATGTCCACTTAAGTTCGAGTCTCAGCCAGATTATCATGGGTGTTGTGAGTAGATACCCTTGGGTATGGTTCTGCCTGATATCGTTACGGGTCTAACAAAATAGAGTGGTAGCCATGTGTAGTCTATCATGTTCTGAACAAATGGCTTTAAATCACACACACACACACACACACACACACACACACACACACACACACACACACACACACACACACACACACACAACAGATTATTGGTTCTCAAACTTTTTGTTTCCAATGACATCTTCTGGGTATTCTATGCAAGGTTAATACACCACCTGCTGCAAGGATGTGCACACAAGGTGTTCGCAATCCAGTTTGAAGACCTCTAGTTTATATCATAAATCCCACATTTTGACTCTAATGCATATGAAAATATGATTTCTAATATGAAGACCCACTTCAGGACAATTCTTTAACCTGTATCCCAGAAAATCCTATTTACTATGTATCTTTTAAAATTATACAAATAAATACATTATATAAAAGATGGAAATGTATACCTTAAAAAATTCTGCATCTTAATCAAAGTTGCTAATTTTGAAAATTGTCCCACACGTAAAAAATCGCCTGCTACCCAACATGTCAACTTGGCGCTATAACGGGATTCTCAAGAATTTCCCTTTCGTATAGTCTGTTTCTAAGTTCTTTAGTCATTTTCCCCGTAAACAAGACGTTGTAAATACATTACATCATCTTTATTGTTATTTCTCTTCCACATAATAGCTTATTTTTTTTAGAACGTTGAACTATACTAATTGATTTACAAGAGCAGTTTAGTTTGCTTAATATCTCTTGCCATTTATTGGCATCGTTGCGTTGAATTTGTAAAACATATATATATATATATATATATATATATATATATATATATATATATATATATATATATATATATATATATATATATATATATATATATATATATATATATATATGCGCTCACATACATACATACATACATACATACATACATACATACATACATACATACATACATACATACATACATACATACATACATACATACATACATACATACATACATACATACATACATACATACATACAAGAGAGGCCATCCAAGAAACACCTGGCAGCAGGACATAAAGAAAACAGGCCACGCAATGGGACAACTGGAGAGATTTGATCAAAACCAGGGTGGCTGGAGAGTTTGCTGGTGGCCTATGCCCCAGCAGGGACTACATACGTTGTTGTTGTTGTTGTTGTTGTTGTTGATGATGATGATGATGATGATGATGATGATGATGACATACATAGACACACACGCACAAACAGATCGTACCTGGATGAATATATACATAAAGTATGATGCAGCATATAAAACACAAACCATTCTTCTTTTGTTCAATCACGTGTGAGTTTAAAACAAGTTCTTTCAAAAACTCATTATTATATAAGTGGTATTCAGACATATTTTTTTTTTAGCGGTATCGTAAGAATTAATTGGAGATAGCATGAAAGGAAGTTCGGCAGAAAATTGTAAATAATAATAAAGTCATTTTTAGTATAATAATAGTACTTAATAACAAATTGATTAGATCATGCATGTTGATATCATTTTGAGCATAATAATTATTAATAACAAATTGATTAAATAATGCAAGTTGATGTCATTTTAAGTATAATAAAAATAATTAATAACAAATTAATTGAATAATGCAAGTTGATGTCATTTTCAGTATAATAATAATAATTAATAACAAATTAGTTAAATAATCCAAAATGATGTCATTTTAATAATAATAATAATAATAATAATAATAATAATAATAATAATAATAATAATAATAATAATAATAATAATAAATAATTTTAATTAATTAAATCATGCAAATTGATGTCATTTTAAGTAGCAGTATCCTTTTTTTACAATTAGTGATCTTTGAACATAATTTCCAAGATTTCAAATCTTGGTAAATATCGTGGAATTTAGTAATTTAATACATATCCAAAAGGGGCGTAGTTCTGCTGGAACACGGGGAAGGGCGTTTCCTTACTTTTCTGCGTTTTCTCTTATTATTTTATTCTCGCCATTGTCATCTACCTCCCCCTCGCGTCTGAGTAACATATGTTTTCTCACTTCTTTATGGCATTAAACAATTCTTTATTTTGCACTACACCGCTGATTTCAACCTACGGGGCCTTTCCAAACATAAGATTTTTTATATCTTTTTCTTATCGTATCGACATGCTTAGACAAAGTGAAACTCATTTTTCAGCTCATTGGGAAAAAAATTCAAGTTGTTTGATGAAGTACGTTACTATGTGGTCTTTTCTATCTCTTTGATCCAGTATGTAAATCATGAACAGGCATTCCATGTCTGACAAGGATTTTCCTAATTCTGTTAATATTATTCTGTATAATTACTCCACATAGCCAAATGTGAAATACATTGGTATATAATCTAGTTCTCAAAGATTTTCTGATACCAGCGTTCCAGTTCTGAATAAATTGTTCAGCCAGCCGTTTGTTCTTTTTTTTAAATCAAAGATAAGAAAGCCACTATGTTCGAAAAATATATATTTAACCACCTTTAAACCAAACCAAGACCATTCAATAATTTCCGGAATAAATTCGCCAAATTTTTATATCCATGACGGCTTTCTGTGGCAGTAAGCAATAGGTTAGTCATGAGGTATATATTGTTACGACTCCATAGGCTTAAGCTGAATAACAGACAAAGCGAAAACCAACCAGTTACTGCAACTCAACAAAAAATTATTCCCATAGAATACAAAGCGAGAATTTACAAATAACTTACAGTGTTGCGAATCAGATCCCAAATAGTTCAAAAATAAAAAGTATTACAAATAAGTTCCAATTGTGTTCCGAATGAACTCCAGTTTTGAATGTTTTGCTTTGCCAGTAGCCTTAAATGTGATAATGTGTCAACCGTCTTGATGCATCACAATGACATAACCCAGAAAATATTAAATGACACACTATTTTAAAAGTAGGAAAATGATTTTATCCCAAATTTATGAGCATTTTTAATCCCAATGAATAATTAGAATAAATAAATCCTCTCAAATTATCATTGAACACAAATAAAAAACTGACTTCACTAATGAAGTTTAAGATATAAATAATTCAGTTAATTACTATATTTATATGAAAACCTAATACACGATAACAGGAGCAAAATGAACGTCATTTCCTTCAAGTTAGTCAACAGGATCACTTCTGGAAACTTACAAGGTCAATAGTCCATACAAACATTTTTACCAAACAAAATGTCGTTATAGTCAAGTACAAACACACAATCATGTACAAAAGAAACTATTTAATATTTTGTTTTTTAAATGATTATTACAATTTATAATCCTAAAAATGTGCACACATCTCAATATATATAAACTGAAATAGAAAATTCTCCGGAATCCAGAATCCCTCTTACCTAACCGTTTCATTTGAACTCTATACAATGCCAGAAAGCTACAACTTACAGCAGAATTTTTGACAGTTCATTTGTCCAAGTCCCTGGAAAACAAGAATGATATTATTTTAAATAATAATTTGAATTCCTATAGTCCTAATTTGGTTTGGGATTTAGCTGCAAGTCCTCGTACGTTCAAAACTAAGGCTTATTCCTGTTTCCTACTGTAATTGATTCGACGTGTCCATTGTCAGGTTGCATTAAACTTTGACTGAGTTCAGTCTCTTATTATGATTGTTTTATGTGTTCTGACCTAATACCGTCTGTGAAGATATATTGTATTTTAATGTTTTCTTGATTAGCCCAAAAATTGACTGAGCGGGCTGAATTTTCTTTTTCGTTGTTTAGATTAGAAATTCGGCCCTTACCATTATTTGGTATATATATATATATATATATATATATATATATATATATATATATATATATATATATATATGTGTGTATATATGTCTATATCTATATATGTATCTATATATATATATATCTAAATAAATAAATATATATATATCTATGTATTTATATATATATATATATGTATATATATATATATATGTATATATATAAGTATATATATATATATATATATATATATATATATATATATATATATATATATATATATATATATATATATATATATATATATATACGCTCCGGTGGCCTAGTAGTGGTTAGAGCGTCATCCTCGTCGGATGCGGTAGGTCTTGGATTCGGTCCCCAGTCGAGTCTTACCAAAGACTTACAAAAATGGTACCAACAGCTGCCTCGCTTGACGCTCAGCATTAAGAGGTTAGTGTTAGGACTGGTCGGCATGGTGTCAAGATGATGTGACTGGATGGGACATAATGCCACATGTCTGCGGCATGATGCCCCACTGCTAGACATCACTTTAAACTGCCATACTGCAGACATGGTAGCGAAATGACTAAAAAATTGTTAAAGCTAAGTTAAAAATCATAAACAAAACACATATATAGTTCATTTTTCGCTGGGCTCCTTAACTCTTAGATAACGGAGGACAACCCAATCATTAATCGGATCATATAGGAACAGCATTCATTCTTGTAATTCTAATGAACTTCATGTGCAATCATACATTATTAATACGCACAAGAAAAATTCTCCTTTTTGTCACTTTGGATCCAACTCCGGCTGTAAATTATTGCAATTTTTGTTTCGGTTTTGATTTTCTGCTGATGGTGTAAGTATTACGTAGCTGTTCAACTAATGCGATAAATGTAATGAAAATTAGACAAAGTACTAGATAAACAGGTAATAATATATACATTTACCACAGAGCGTTTTCTTACCATTATTATACTTAACGGTACTGATGTTCGAAAAAGAGATAATTATATTTTACCAAATTACTCCAATGCTTTTAACTTTGCAGTAAGGAGGCACAGAGCTTATTGCGTACCTCTTACCTTAATTATCTTCTTTGTTTTCTGGTTTTGGAGTCATGTTCGTTTGTTTTCTTTCAGTGTTTTTCTTTCGTCATTATAAAGTCTTTAATTCACCTGTTGCATTCGTATTTTTCTTTGTGGCAAATTTCGGATAGGTATAAAAAAAATAAAAATTACCTTAGCAGTATTATTGACATTATATAATACACAAAATTATTGTTAATGTTATATAATGCAATATTTATGTACGAAATTAGTTACATATAGTTTTGTTTGTGGCCAATGCACAATAAAAGAAATGAAGCAAATAGAGATATATTTTATTTTCTAAAGAATGAAAACATTATGTATACTTCTTTATCGTGCACATTAAATTGAAAATGGGGACTATTTCATGCTGATCACCGAGGGATATGAATATGTGTGGGTTATTTTTACAGTTCATACTCTACTAATTCAAAACCTGTAACGATATTAATATAATATAATAATACTTTTATTCTTGAATAAAATATTGAATAACACTTTCAGTTCGCCTACTAAAATAAAGATAATAAAGGTAATAAACGTAGTTCGTAAATAACCAATGGAAAACATAGAATTACATTGCTGATCAGATATTCAGACATCCTTAAAGTAGTGATGTACAAATTTACAAATCATCAAATTTCCATACTCAATTGACAAACTCGAATCTGGCTTGGTCAAGTTAATATTTGCTAGTAACTTCGCCATGAGTAAGTCCAAAAAGTTGGGTTTGGTTTTTGTTAGTTTTTCGTTACAAATTTGATGCCACGTTCGTCAAATAATCAATAATACTATTCTAACTGATAAGTTAACCGCTTCGGATGCCCAAAGAGTCGGCCTCGGATGCAGGCGGTCGCGGGTTTTAACCCCGACCGAGTCATACCAAAGACTTTTAAAAATGGTGTGCTAACAGCTGTCTAGCTAGATGTTAAGCATTAAGAGGTTAGTGTTAGGACTGGTCTGGTCGGCCTCGTGTCAGGATAATGTGACTGAGTAGGACATGATGATGTGTCTACGGTAAGAGGCCCTAGTACTAGCCATCACTATAAACTGCAACACGGCAGACATCGTAGCGATATGACGGAAAAATTATTAAAAATAGGTTAAAAATTCAAATTATACACTTAGACACTAACTTACCAGTTACATTTTAATTTGTAAGCACCAGAGATTTTCCGGCGTTCTGGTTCCTCCATACCCTAGCCTCAGGAAGTTTGCCTTCTGGCCGAGTATAAAAATTGTTTTGCTACATGTTTCCGTCTTTAAGAGTCTTAATTGCTAATAATAAAACATGTGAGATTTTATTGACCTGTGGAGATGAAAGACCCTCGTCACTAATGATCTGCTGTTTATGTGGTAATTACCAGGAAACATATAAGTAAATGTTACTTAGCAGGAAATTAAATGGATAAAAATAAGTGTTTTCAATTGCTCAGATCGTCTGGTCAAATATTTTGAAGCATGTTGGTGACTCAAGGTGTCTAGATTACAATTGTGAAGCTTTCGTGAAGTGGTAGCCGTTATGCGTCTGCTATTTTATTTAGGGAAGAAAGGAAACATGACGAAGTTTTTAGCTTTAATGAACCCGTTTTACAGAAAAAGCAGTATGATACTCCTAAACGTGCAAGAAAGTTTCAATCATCTTGGTGTAATATGTATTCAGGACTGGAACACGACTCAGCAAATGAATTATTGTAATAATGTTTTGAAATCACTGCAGAAAATATCCCAAAACTGCTCAAAGCAAAACCAGTATACGAAATTATTTTTCCCTAAGGACGGACAATTAGGCGGAAGCAGACACGAGATTGATTATAAAATAACCCAGAAGGCACAATAGAGTGAAATCTTTGACTGACAATTTTGCGATTATTTAAGTGATGGATATATTTTTACTTTGTTTTCCTTCTGGATGCATAATTAAATAAACATGATCATTTACACTTCGGTTGAAAAGATACAGAATAACGATATGCATGAAAATATTAATAAAATTAAATTAATGCAGCTTTGCTATTGGTTGTTTAAATTTAAATTTCCCAAGAGGATTTTAAACTCTCTCTCTCTCTCTCTCTCTCTCTCTCTCTCTCTCTCTCTCTCTCTCTCTCTCTCTCTCTCTCTCTCTCTCTCTCTCTCTCTCAAATCTTGCTATTTCGAAATCATTGTATGTTTGCCCATTTTGTGGGCAAATTTAGATTTCCCAAGAGGAAGTTAAATTTGAAACAATCCCGTATCCTATATATGGAAGCTGCAAATGTTCTTAATAGTATCTATCTAGAGTTACCTTTCCAAGAAAATATGCTAAAAAATCTTGCTAGCAGTATATCCTTCGAACAAAGCATTACGTATCTCTCATACATATCTCTCACAATCATTTTCATCTTCTGAATTACAGTCATCTGTATCAACTCCGTCATAAAGTTTCATAAAAGTTTTTTTTTGACAAATTCCTTTATTAAATAATAATGAAACATTAAACATTTCTCCAACAAGCATGCACGTTTTGAGAAGACATTGTTCCAAAAATAACACTATTGGCTAAGTGAATTGAGGAACACAATCATGTTCTATTTAACCACTCTTAGGAATTACAAAACAAAAATAAGTGAAGCGAAGCACGTCATCATTCTGTATACGTCACACTTGACATCATAAGACAAAATGTTGCTGAACACAAAACTAAGTGAAGAGAAGTGGAAGCAAAGAGGTTTGCTAGTGCAACCCTTCATATATCACACTCAGATAGTACAAGAAATAAATGTTCGTCAGTATTGGACTGGATATAATTATTGTGATCCTGGAATATGACTCGATATCCGACTTGACGAAGGAGACCAGCCAAGACCTGGAGAGTATCCAATAAATGCAATTGATCAAGCGTGCTATGTTCATCTGCGATGAAAGATGAACTAGTACTGGGGGTCGGTAATTAATCATAAATAACTAGAATAATGGAATCGTTTTGTTATAGCCCAAAAGGATATTGGAGGGGTAGAGAGGCTATTAGTACATTTGCTGATGCAGCCAATGTCATACGTTCTGTTGCTGCGAACTGGTTAGCACAACAGGCAAAATGGCAAATTTATCTGCCTCCATCTTAAAAAAATTCAGTAGGCACATTTTGATGCTATTGCTATCAACATCAGGCAGATATTTTGATTTTACTACATGATACTATTAAAACCGGCAGACGTCATTCATACGCATACAAATACGCGCTGACAATCGTTGACGTTTCAAGTAGATATATAGAGGCGGAACCATTATCAACAAAGACAACAACTGAAGCTAAATCTGAGTTTAAACGAATTTATCAACGAAGACTTTTGCGATAGCTACAGCTGCTACATGCTGATCTGGCATGGAATTTTTCGGTGCAGTAAAGTTGATGATGAAACAACATAACGTCAAAATCAGACAAGTACACACCGCAATTCAGCAACGATTTGTTCTAGCAATTCTTGTTACATTATTATCATTTAAGTCCTGATTTTAAAAAAGGTATCTTTGTCAGGAGACAAAAGGGAATGGTTTCCAATTACTTTATAATAAACATTAATCAATTCTGCGAAATAATAATCTGATATTATTCCATCATTCCGCCCTGATAATTTGGCATGCGCGTATGTTGCCGCTGATAGTAACATTTCATGTTAGTGTAATTTATCAGCCGTGCACATATACATCATTCTCTCGATGATGTTAAGAATACAAGCAACCTCAGTAATATCTGCAACACCGATTCCTGTTACTGGTGCTATTATATATGTGGTTGATAATGATCCAATCATAGTTGCTGTCTCAGCGACTACGGCGGATGCAGAATATGCAATTATGACAGTAACAACGATACGTCTACTTTATATTTTAGTTTTATTGTATACTCATATTGATATATTTCAGTTGGGTCTGCAACATACATGCTTGCTCGTATCTGTAATATTGTGCTGCAACAACGTCAATTGATTGTTTCATAACAAATTTAAGTATGAGGTCGTTTGCGACTAATTCAAGACACCAATAGTACAACATTTCGAGGCCTTTTTCTTCGGGTTCCACTACGAATGTTCCCTTGTCGATTGGATCCAATATCACTAACATAGATCCAGACGTAGTCAGGATTGAAGAAAGCCGTGACAATTGTGGTGAATACTGTAAATGTTGTAGTTTCGAATACTGAGAATTTATATATGTTGGTAACCTTTGTGGTATGTTTAATGGATTTATTGGGAAGTGACCATAATGCTAATTCAGACGCTAATGTATATACTACACATCGGTATTTTTTGTCAGAGGGTTTGATGTCGATTATTGCTTGACTTCGAAAAGTCATTAATAGTTCTATTTGTGTTTCAACTAAAATTTACAAACGCGGCTACATGAGTAGCATATTCAGATTTAAATGTAGTCATTCCATTATTCATTGTCATTAACTAAGTCATCATTGGTATGTCACTATTGTGTACGTATTTTTTCGCTGCAGCGTCATAGTTCTATAAGACCAGTAATCTTATTATTAGCCATATTGAGAGAACCAGTCATTGTATTACCTGCGGATAGTAAACGATCATCGATCTTAGTTTTAATCGTGATATTGTTGTTTTCTACGTATCTTTTTGTTGTCACACAATCGCCTGATTTTGGTTCTCTCACATAAATAATTGTTTTTGTGCTCAAATTGAGATCGTCGTGCATAAAATCTAAAGTTATTATTAAGTTATATTTTTGGTCGCATCAGGAACGCTCAAAATAACATATGTCAACGGAATATTGCTCATATTTCATCGTCTTTGTTGATGCTGAGAAACAATAATTTTATTTTGGTCCACATCATTGAGATGCAAAAGATTAGCGAGCTCATCCTTGACCTGGTCAAGGGTTGCATTTTTGGATAATTCTTCTTGGGGCTTGCCACGAGCAGATCTTCCGAAAATATCTACATTGTATATTCACTAAGGCCAGTTTAAAACGACGGTGGATGGCTATACCGTCTGGCGGTGTACTTGTGCACGACTTTATGAGGCGGTGTCGTTTTCGTAGGAAGCGATATTTTCAAGAAATGACTTAACTAAAAAATGGTCTGCTCAACCTCCCTAGAATTTGTAAATTGCTAAGCAACGAGAAAAGCAAATGGATGAGTTAGCCGAGTTATAAATTAAACTATCAAACAAGTAATCGAATGAACGTGATGCTATTCGCTATGCCTTGACGAAACGCAAGAGACTCATTATTTAGGAGATAAGTTCGTAACTTTTCGCAAATAGAATGGTTCAGACTATGACCAGTACTCTCTAGGGTCTATCAAGATAACACAAATCTAGGATCTATAACACTAGCATATAAATCTAGGGTCTATAAAGATGCATATAAATCTATGGTTTATGACATTAGCATATAAATTTAGGGTCTATAAAGATAACATATAAATCTAGGGTCTCTAAAGATAACATACAAATCGAGGGTCTATAAAAATTGCACGTAAATCTAGGGTCTATAATACAAGCTCATAAATCAAAGGTCTATAACATTAGCAGATAAATCTAGGATCTATCAAGATAGCATATAAATCTAGCTTCTATAATAATAGCATATAATTCTAGGGTCTATAAGAACAGCATAAAAATCTAGGGTCTATAAGAACAGATTAAAAATCTAAAGTCTATAAAAAAAAGCATATATATCTAGGGTCTATACACTAGCATATAAATATATGGTCAATAACAATAACATAAAACTCTAGGATCTATAACAATGGCATATAAATCTAGGATCTATAACACTAGCATTTAAATCTAGGATTTATATTAATCTAGGATCTATAACAATGGTATATAAATCTAGGGTATATAACAATAGCATATAAATCTAGGGTCTATAACACTAGCATATAAATCTAGGGTCTATAACAATAGCATATAAATCTAGGGTCTATAACAATAGCATATAAATCTAGGGTATATAACAATAGCATATAAATCTAAGGTCTATATTAATCTAGGGTCTATAACAATAGCATATAAAGGTAGGGTCTATAACAATAGCATATAAATCTAGGGCCTATATTAATCTAGGGTCTATAACACTAGTATATAAATCTAGGGTCTAAAACAATATCATATAAATCTAGGGTCTATAACAATAGCATATAAATCTAGGGTCTATATTAATCTAGGGTCTATAACAATAGCATATAAATCTAGGGTCTATATTAATCTAGGGTCTATAACAATGGTATATAAATCTAGGGTATATAACAATAGCATATAAATCTAAGGTCTATATAAATCTAGGGTCTATAACAATAGCATATAAAACTAGGGCCTATATTAATCTAGGGTCTATAACACTAGCATATAAATCTAGGGTCTATAACAATAGCATATAAATCTAAGGTCTATATTAATCTAGGGTCTATAACAATTGCATATAAAGCTAGGGTCTATAACAATAGCATATAAATCTAGGGCCTATATTAATCTAGGGTCTATAACACTAGCATATAAATCTAGGGTCTAAAACAATAGCATATAAATCTAGGGTCTATATTAATCTAGGGTCTATAACAATGGTATATAAATCTAGGGTATATAACAATAGCATAAAAATCTAGGGTCTATAACAATAGCATATAAAACTAGGGCCTATATTAATCTAGGGTCTATAACACTAGCATATAAATCTAGGGTCTATAACAATAGCATATAAAACTAGGGCCTATATTAATCTAGGGTCTATAATAATTGCATATAAATCTAGGGTCTATAAAGATAGCACACAAATCTAGGAACTAATAACAATAGCATATAAATATAGGTTCTATAGAGATAGCATATAAATCTAGGGTCTATAACACTAGCATATAAATCTAGGGTCTATAACACTGGTATATAAATCTAGGGTCTATAAAGATAGTAGATAAATCTAGGATGTATAACAATAACATATAAATCAAGGGTCTATAAAGATAGTACATAAATCTAGGGTCTATAAAGATAGTAGATAAATCTAGGGTCTATAACAATAGCATATAAAGCTAGGGTCTATAACACTGGCAAATAAATCTAGGATCTATCAAGATCGAATAGAAAAGCATACCGAGGTCAAAGACTGTCTCACATCTATGGATAAGTACCATTCTTCAAGTCATTAAAAACACTAAATTCAAGGGGGGAAATGGAACTGAAGGTTTTCGTACAAAACTAAGACCCTCAGAGGTAATAAACCAAGAGGACGAAGTCTTATTTCCGTTTGCTATCATAAGTAGCTATTTTGCAAATTCTCCGTTTAAGGTTTCTGATACAATGTTAAGATTTAGAGAAGCCATACTTAGCTGGGGTCCCTCCAACATAGAACTAAGCATAATAGAAACTTTACTACATTGATATGGGAAAATATAAACTAGTAGTTTTTCCGAATTAATACTGCACTCCGATCGTCATGTAGTATTACTCAGAAAAAGTAGTTCCTATTTGCCAGTACAAATACAGTAATCTAGAATTACTGAATATGGATAAGTAGATCAGAGGACAATTAACAAGGGTCCTTTTGATGAATACTTTGTAGGAGGTGTGAACCATTCTTAAATTCGAAACAGAAGTGATGTAGATGCCACTTTTATTTAAAAATGGCATATTTGGAACATTTTGTTTAAAATTTACACAAAGACTTAATCACATAAACCATGTTCTTGTATTTATCCGATAAGTATCATCAAATTTATGTTTACTCATTTAGTATAATTCGGCGTTTGAGTCAAACACAAAAGTAAAGAAACAAAAACTAATGCAAACTCAAGTTCGGTTATTAAGTAATCTTTCTCTTGTAGAAATTATGTAAATTTTAACACAAAATAGATATTGTTTTTATTCCTTGCATGGCTTTGCGTTGCTATTGTGCATTATTTACCTATGATATCCAGGTTTAAAAATTTTTGTTATGTGATTTGTCACGTGAATAATGGACAAAAATGGCAGGTATCCAGAAGAAATTTAATAGGTATCACGTTGTCCTCCGATGAATTTTACCTTATAATTAAAATAAAGATAAGGATACTCGCTTTCATTTAAAACTGTTTCTGTTATAAAACTTACTATATAATGAAGTATTGCATATCACAGTTGTCTCATCGCAAAAGAATCTTTCTTAAAATTCTACTAGTTTCAATGGCTGGATGACCTTGTGTTAAACTACTAGTTAACATGAAATTCATGCCTATAAGCACTTAGAAACTAGAACTACATTATGCACACGAGTACTAGTCCTTGACAGGAAAGCGACTTTCAAACCAAAGATGTCAATGGTTAAATTTCAAAATTAGGATCATTTTATTTTTAAAAGTATGCCCATAAACATATACACTAACAGACTGATAAACATTTTATCGTTTAGCATTTCTGGTTAGATCTTGACCAATATATATATATATATATATATATATATATATATATATATATATATATATATATATATATATATATATATATATATATATATATATATATATATATATATCTAGCATACAGGTCGAACAAGTTCTTTTTCATGTTCTGATGATACGTGTCATTATAAACCTGAGCGCAGCACGCGCACCGACAGCAATTGAATGTGACCTTTTGAACCACAAAAATGACTGGATGACATTTTAAAAAATAATCCAATGAAAATTAGTATAGCATCCATAAAATCCGTATATATATGTACACGTATTTCGTTTCGATTTAAGGAGAACGTATAATACTCGAGTTGGACTGCCTGACAGAAGCAAGCTATCAAGTAAGTTCTTTTTTTTATACAGAAATCCTGAGATTTTATTTTGTTATGAGCAGCGGCGGCGCGTGGACATGAGGTCCAGGCAGGTTATGATTTAGAGACTCCAAAATTTTTCTACGGAGACTAGTTGTTTAGTTGTTTGCTTGTTACCAAGCACCCTCCCACCCATTCACCCTCTATATTGTGAAGAATTAGCCATGTTAGACTAAGTAGAAGGTGAATGCTACGAAAATTTGAGCTCCAATAAAAGGGAAGAAGAGTTCAATACGTCGCTGCATTCTCCTCCTCGTTTAATATCCTGATCCAATTACCCTCTTCTCAATCCCCGTGCCGCCACATATCATTTATTCTATGTTATGTAAATAAATACTAAATATAAAACAAAACATATGTTATGACAAAATTAAACATAAATATTTATTTGTATTTTAGCTGATATGTTCGCTCTGCAAAATGTACATTTTATTAAACATTTTAAGGATGATATAAATAGTGAGTCATCATATATAAATTTATAACAATTCACGACAAAATACTTTTTTTTTGCAGTGGTCAACTCGTCCTTTTAACAATTACCCTTCAACAAATACTTTGTTGTTGTTGTTGGGCTTAACGCCATTTTTCAGCACATGATAGGCTATTCATGGCGGCCAGTATTAATGGTGGAGGAAGAAACCGGGAAATCACCGGAAAGAACCACCGACCCACGAGAAGCTACTGGCAAGCTTTCTCACATATCCACATTCGCCGAATCCTAGACTCAAACCCACGCAGACAGAGGTGAGATGGCAGTGATCCGTAACGGACAGCGCTTTAGACCATTCGGCCACTCGGAACCCCTCTAATACTTTGCAGACCCTTCGATTCTTCTGAGGAAGACGGGGAAGTTTCTCCAACCAATAAACAAAATCAATTATGAGGAAATCAATAGTCATGTTTAAAAAGCGTAGATGGAATAATGTTAATCTACCTATTTATTCGATAACACCAAAGTACCATATTTTACTATATTTGTTGGAAAGTGAACCATTGAAAATCTGAGAAATCCTTGAGTGAATTGATATGGATTTTCTAAGGCTGGTTTTAAGTGTAAAAAATATAACTCTGTTATAGATGATCAACGGAGAAACTACTGGAAAACCACTTAACACTTAAAGTGAACTGAATGCTAATGGTGTTGACTAATTGAGGGAAAATGGGATACAAACGCAAAAGTCATATATAATATTTCTCTTACATATATTAGAGTACATACTAATACGTCTTGATAGTTTGATTACATAAATTCTGCTTTTGAGAATGAGGGTTCTGATACATTTGGTATAATCTTTTCCTAAGCAGTAATGCACCATTAACAATATGAAGAAAAGACTAGTAGACACATATCTTCAGACACGGGACGCCAAAACAACTTATCTAACAAGGGACACATCAATAGAGCTCTTTGTTTTCAGTTATGTAAACATTTGGTTTGAAGATTTTTTAATTCTGTATCAAAACGTTTGAATCATTTACAATAAATTTAGAACCGAAAACTGTCGTCAGACAGTCGAATATTCCAAGTGTTTCGAATCTACTGTCATAAACTAAGAATCATTAAGAAGAGAAACCATCAAGTTTTGTAAAATGTATTACTTTAATTAACAAATTTATTAAAGGAGCATATAAGAGTAACTCAAATTATTATGAATTGAATCTTTAACAATCCGAAAAAAGTTATATTCAAATCCAAAATAATTGAATATTCCGAATCAATTTCAGATCCTGAGATATCAAAACTGCATTGTTTGTAACTAATTTGAATAATTCACAATTGTCTTAGAATAATACTTTAGTTAAATGAGAACTTTGCTTTCTCTCAGATAATATCTATACACAACATAAAATACTCTGAAGACTTATTTTTCCAAACGAACATAGAAATAAAACTGATTAAAATTGTCCATTTCCACGCGTGTATATATATATATATATATATATATATATATATATATATATATATATATATATATATATATATAAAATCATAAGCATAAGAGGTGGAAATTCATTTTATTCCTTATTCTTACTCCTCGGTAACAATTTGCAAATATTTCACTTCGTAAAAAAAACCAGCGGACCTAAGCCACCCAATAGAAAAAAACTTCTTTTAATAACCCGACTGACCCCATCAGCCAATGCGAAATTACCCCAAACCAGTTAGTATGTTTACTTCGACTCTTATTATTATTATTAGCAATTTGATCAAAAGATTTATAAATCTTAAGCAATCCTGTCAATTTTAATATTTTAATATATATCTTGTACACGTTTTAAACATTTAGCTACAACTCGTAATCATGAATAAAATTACAAAATAAATATAGCGAATACAAGGAATGGAAGATTGTATTACATTATGCAATATTAGTGATTTAGGAAATGAATTTCATAACATACACAAATATCGTAATGCCAAAGCTGACTGAAAACCAGGCAAAAGAGAGATATCATAAAAGGCCGAAAATATGACATTTTAATGACTTGTCAATTCAAAAGGTATTCAACTTCAAACCTTTTGTAAATTTAAAGGACAGTAGCAATCACAAGCAACGAATGCAATACAGGTAGCGTCGCAAACATGATGTTCTTTTCTCTGTTGCGTATTTTATTTTAATTGGACACGCACAATAAAACAGCACATGCTTCACATTAATTAAAAACTCGATATCAATAATTATTTCCCTGTAACGTATTTTCAAGCTATTTTTAAAAAACTAAAACATGTTTCCATGTCTTGAAATTTCGTCAACATTGCAGAGTGAGTTACACTGTCATTACCAATGCCGTGTAAGACTGAACATAAGACTGGCTGATGGTTTCAGAATGTACTATCATCGTGTATTAAATTTTGGCATTCACAGCAACAGAAAAATGCGCAACTGATAAACAGTACATGACTTGTTCTTTAAATTTATTAGAAATGAAATAAGAATGCAAGCTACAGAATCAAGTATAGACTTTCTTCTGGCGGCACTGCTTCTTTTGTTATAGTAGTAATCAACAGCAAACTCCCCCTCGTACAGACATATACACAAACAGCTGTAAGCCATTTCACTTTTACCGAGTTCTTTGTAGAGTCAAATGTATGTGACGGTATCTTCTACATAGCACAAAGAGTCTCAGATATCACTTTCCCAGGTTCGATAGCGGAACGTATCTGGCATAGTGTTGAGATTGGGTTCAACTCTTGAAATCTATATTCAATTTATTTATTTTTCGGTTTCATTTACTTTTTACATGGTCCAATTATGAACAAATTTTTTTCACTCAAGAAACTCCTAATATATAATTGTGGTAAGTATATTTAGAGAGATTTCGAACACATTTGTTATGCATATCTCTTGCATAATAATCTAATCCAGAAATTGGCCATTCGCTTATTTTCTGACTTAAAAAGAAACGCTTAAATCATTTTGAAATCAGTCTGTATAATGTATGTTCCCTCTCGTTGCCTCTTTCCGAAAAGAAAGACCCAAAAGACATGAACAGCAAACGAATACAGCATGTAAAGCACGTATAAAGCTTGTTTCCTTTCATACACTTTGAATACCGTAAAACGTTTGGATATTTCAACAATCGTGACAATTTTATCAGTTACCCAAGAAAGAAACTTTATTGTGTCATTTTCTCCAGTAATTTTCGTTGTCTTTGTATTCATAAATGACTTTAGGCAATGTATGTCTTTGTATTCATAAATGACTTTAGGCAATATATGGCTTTGTATTCATAAATGACTTTAGGCAATGTATGTCTTTGTATTCATAAATGACTTTAGGCAATGTATGAAGTAGCCTTTTACGGCACACCAGCACTACAGCAGCTGCATGATGCAAACTAAAAGTTTTTTGAAAAATGTAAAGACGAAGAAGTGACAAATGTTTTAGGAGACAGTAAATAATAATTGTTTGGTGTATTTTGCAACGAACATATCTGGTTTGGTTTGGCTGAATAATCTTTAAATTTTCTTGTGTACAAGACTTTTTGTTGTTGTTGACTGATGGATTGGTATATCGCAAAATATTAATTCATGGTAAAGAGGAACCAAAATATTGCAAACTTTGCATCAAGGAATTTACTGTGTTTTTCCCTCGTGTTGACATGCATTTGCAACTTGGTATCATTGGTGTAGTTAAATACTGTAGAAAAATCCCATGAAACGTACAGAGAGAGAGAGAGAGAGAGAGAGAGAGAGAGAGAGAGAGAGAGAGAGAGAGAGAGAGAGAGAGAGAGAGAGAGAGAGAGGGGGGGTGGGTGGGTGGGTGGGTTGGGAGGTGGCTATTTCGATGAAATTGTGTACCAGATTTAATTTATTTAGGAACGAGAAATATTACATTTAATTTAATAATGAATAATGAGTTAAAATCCAACAATAATTTAGACATTATAGAAACATTAGTCCATTAATAAAACCATAACTATATATGTTACTTATACACCATTGGCGAATCACAATTTGACTTATGAATAATATTAGTAGATCATATATATATATATATATATATATATATATATATATATATATATATATATATATATATATATATATATATATATATATATATATATATATATATATATATATATTCTCGCGGACCTGGGTTCAAAACTCCGTAGAGTACGAATTTTATTTCTCTAACCTGTATGATAGCATTGTTTGTATTAAACTATTATTTCTGCCCACTATTATCAAGATTCTACTACAGAATCCAGGGATATCACTGTCTGTTCTGATTGTATATATTTATAATTCTTTGTAATACAAATATCCTATATACATTGATTTCTTTCATAGGAATCTGGAACGACTACGTATAGATATGAAATTAATTACTAGGTCGTCAGGCGAGTGTGTCTGCTACGCACGAGCTTATATAACACCGATTCATTGCCATCATTTTTTTTTGGTGATGCGTACTTAGTCGTGATGGTATATGTGCTGGTATGTGCAGGCAAGGCGATGGGTGCCATTTACTCGCGGACCTGGGTTCGAAACTCCGTAGAGTACGAATTTAATTTCTCTAACCTGTATGATACTATTGTTCCACTTACACGCAATAACAACTTGATAAACGTGATATTTTTTAACGAGAACTGCTTTATTGCTGCAGATTTAATTTTTGTAGGAACACAATCAGTAGTCGCTTGGCATGATGTAAAATTAGGATATTTTATTTGCACTCGTAAAATTATAGGGAGGAATTTGCTTGCAACCAGATGTATTTCATTGGTGGGATGAAGTTTATCCGTTATGAACCTGATAGCAAGCAAATTTGTTTTTATTTTATGCCTAAACGTATTGGATTGCAAGATGTAATGTATGTGTAGTCTGTACAACCCACTGAAGTAGAATATTATTTAGTGATCGCGGTTTACCGTTATGTTCTGCTATGTTTTGTGATTATTCGTTCAGGAAATGCAAACAGATAGATAATTATCCTTCCCGATTCCAAATCGCACATTAAAAAAGAAATATATGCGCCATTTTGGATTTAACTCGAGTTAGTCATCAGCAAACTTTGAAACGTTATAAAAATCAACATTGTTCTTGGTTGATGACATTTCTCAACTGTGTATCTTGGTTTTGTAAATGATACACGTAATGATCTGCACACACACACACACACACACACACACACACACACACAAACACACACACGCAGGAACACACACACAAACACACACACACATACACATTAATATTTTATTGTCCATGTATTTCGTAAAATATAATATGGAATGGCTGCCAAAACCGTTGTCGGCCCTACGCAACAGTGCGCTATTGAACATTGAAGTGGTGACATACGATAGAAAGGTTTTGATTTATCTTCTCGTGGAAGAAGAAGAGGAAAAGATTAATGATGACAAATATCCTGACACAAGCAGAAATACACGACAGTTAATTGCCTCTTCCCCTTTTTATTTATGATGCAATATATCGTTTTGCAGTTCTAAGAAAAGAGAAAAATACAAAAGTGGAAACTTGTATGTTTTACTGTAAATTAAAACAGATTATACACATGTCATGAAATGTAAAACATATTGGAGTTTGCGATGGTCGCTTATAATAATGAATTTTTTCTTCATTACGATTTCCAGTAATCAGACTGGTCAGGCATTTTTAAACTTTCTTTTTGGAGGGTTTATATCTGAATCCGTCGAAACAATATGTTAATTTAGTCGCGTCCACTGGCACTACTTAGTGCGACAATCACACAGCAATTGAATATTTAGAAAATATTTACGAGCTACGTACTGATATCTTGAATCAGAAAGGAGGACACAGTCAATAGTTACGACCCTGTAGTTGAAGTGTGTGTGTGTGTGTGTGTGTGTTAAAGAATTAATTCTGTATTAACCTTTTGATTTCATTTTTATTTCATTAAATGTAATTATTATTTTGATTATGTTAGCATGGGTCTAATATGTTGTTACAAACATCGTGTTTACTTAAATCGTAAATGTGACTCATGTAACATCGAGCTGTGTATGATGGTAAATTCATCGCAAGTAAACATTCAGGAATAGTTATGAAAACGATTGGCTGATACTTGGTCAGTCTTTCTTAATGTCCAGATGCATTGCGAAATTGCATGTATCCTGTGCGCGTGTACATCAAGCGAGGTATTAGCTTCGTTTACATGCTTAGTCATTTGTAAAAAAAAAGTTCAGTCACACTCACAATCAGAGTAATAGACAAAGTCGTAGCCGATTTTAACATCTTAGATTCACATAGCTTCTATTACCTTAAAAAAGGTATTTTTGTGCAAGAAGATGTCTTGTCTGTTCGTGTGTCAACGTAGAACGACATGTGTTTTGTTAGTGGAGCTAATTGTACTTCATCTTTCTAAAAAAATATTTTTCTGGAAAACAACAATACTAGTTTGTTCAACGACATTTTCTGAAAATCTTCTAAATTGGAACAGAACAATACAAACTGTGCTTCACTGTGCAAATTCTGCATTTTTGTGTTAGCCTTCGTTTGACGTCATCATCCGCCATCTTGGACCAAAACGAACTTCAGACTGTCAGTTTAGAACTGTTCACAGGATTTGTGTGTTTTATATCTTTAGAACAATTTGGATATTTTTCGTAAATCGTAAGCCTTTTTTCACATATTTACATTTTTTCGTGTTTTTCTATGGAAATAAATTTTTATTAAAATTTACAAATATTGTCTTCACTCTTTCTTTGTGTTACTTTGAACGAGCCGATACGTAACACAATTTAGATTGTATGTAATGATGTCAAACAAATATGAATTTATGACACTGAAAATAAAAAGCTAAAAGTTCGATCGATTAAAAATGCAGACAATTTAATAAGAGAGACAGACAGACAGAGACGGACACAATGGGAGGGAATTATAGCAAAAATGTTTATAAATGATTTATTTATACTCACATCTCATGGATTTATGAACACTTAAAACTTATGATGTAGTCCTTTTCAAATCGGTGACATGAATCAAAATGTCTGAGAATCCGTTTTTAGAGAATGATTGGAGAGCAATTATTTGTGTCCGTATACTTGTACGAAAAGCAGTATGAATGGTTTGAAAAAAGAGCGTGAGCAAGATAATATAAAGGCGCATGAGAATTCTACAGCGCTGAATGAGATGAAACGGGTATTTCTTTTCATTTTGTTTATTAAAAATGTCTCCAACAGTAATTATCGCGATTGTTTCAGCTCATTTAAATAAACAAATTAAATAATTGTATAGCATATTATGTATTAAAGGCTAGTGATCTAACAAGCAGTGCAGTAAAAATTGGACATGAGCAGATTTTAAAACAAATCAAATGTAGAGCTTATTGTTTTACGTAATGGCTCAAATATATCGTTCCAATGAACCATCTATCAAATTGCTCAGGTTATTTTTTACCGTCTTGTAAATTTTTAACAAAGATGAATTGCAAGGCCACCCAGAATTATAAAATATCTAAAAACAAAAGTGTATGTTATTTGATAAATCGTGTAGTAAAATCCTTGTACGAAAAAGGCTTTTCAGACATTGCTCGCAGACAATAAGGATAAATCACCTGTCACGTGGGACATTTCGTCAAATGAATGTTTGGAAAACAGAAACTCTGAATTTATTGAACAGAATGTATGAAATACAAACATGTTTACACATCTGTCAAAGGCGATAATTCTTCATCAGTAATCTGTTTTCTTCTTTTTGAAGTTCGCATTCGAACAAAAACAATAACAAAAATGATATAGAACTTTCAAAAAGACCGTGACTTACGCATGCTACGCAGTTGCTTTTTGTAATCAAACACATTGTTCAATTAAGTTCAAATTTAATAAAGAAAAAATAAAACAGTGTCGATAAGTAATTGACCAAATAATTATTCGAAACCCAAACTACAGTAGTTGTCACAGCAGCTGAATTAATTTTTATAGAGTAGCCAATATGACACGTTTGCTCGACTTCATTCTGGCAAAGTGGTGAACTCAGCGGATGGCACATTGTTTACCCTTCCCCCCCTCTCATTCTCTCTCTCTCTCTCTCTCTCTCTCTCTCTCTCTCTCTCTCTCTCTCTCTCTCTCTCTCTCTCTCTCTCTCTCTCTCTCTCTCTCTCTGCCATCTCTTTATGCAAGCAATCAACATGTAAAAATATTACTCCAGTCGACGCACTATTTTGTATCTTTGAATTATTTTTATGATAGCTATATCAATTTAATTTATAATTCATTGAACACATGCTGCGGCTGTTGCGTGTACGTTTGGCTTAATAATCTTCGTTAAATCAAACAATATATCAAGGATTTATGAACTTTTGCTTAAAAATTATCACGTAGTCAACCTAAAAGTGGTGACATGCATCAAAATGTCTGAGAATCCGTTTCTAGAGAATGATTTGAGAACAATTATTTGTGTCTGCATATTTGTATGAAAAGCAGTGTAAAAAATGCGTGAGCAAGATAACATAAACGCGCATGCTTGGCTCTACATTTTCCAAACATCAGTCACGCTTTGAGCCATATCCGAGTGTGTGTCAGTCGCGGACCCTGACAATGGAGAGAGAAAGAGAGAGGTTCGACTGTCCAGATCTTGTTAGAAATACGGTAATGAGTTAAACTTGAATGCTTAAGTAAAATACTCAGAATAATAATAATAATAATAATAATAATAATAATAATAATAATAATAATAATAATAATAATAATAATAATAATAATGTTTATTTTCATATGCAATATACTTAAATTCTCTTTTTTATATAAAAGTTTATGAATTCTGATGAAACTTGGGATGTGATAGCAACCTTCGGTGAAAACTCCTGACACCTATTCAAATTTCTAATTGCACAACGTTGATATTTCATCTGCACCATCGCTAGCCAAAGTTCCGATCCACACCTTGGCGGAATGAGCGGCTATTTTAGTGCATTGTCCTAGCGACATTTATTGGAGTTCATAGTTGCCTCCCTTAGTAAGTAAAACTAACTAACCAGTTGTGTGTAACAGTGGTGCATTGTACATCAGCCGAAAATGGAGGAGACAAATGATTTCAAAAGGACACTTTGTAAGTTTTACTTCAAAAGTATGACAACGTACCAATAAGAAGCCATTACAGACGTATTCGAGTGAAAGGTATTAAAAATACGGACCGGCAGTTTAAGTTGTGTTCTCCACTTGTCTCGATCATATAGTAACATTATTCAAATTTGAACAACTTAAAGTAATATCTGCTCAATCTGTCAGTGTCTAGATGGGCTTAACATATAGGAAATATAGCTAGCGAAGATGTGTCAACTGCGGTACAAACTCTCTTCACTTTTAATGTGCTAAGATCCGTTACTGAGATGTCCAAAAGCGTAGGTCTAACTTGGTAAAATTTGGAATGCGGATGCCGTGTGTTCGAGGTCACTCAGAGGTGAAGTTAACGTTCTAACTTGGTAAAATTTGGAATGTGGATGCCGTGTGTTCGAGGTCACTCAGAGGTGAAGTTAACGTTCTAACTTGGTAAAATTTGGAATGCGGATGCCGTGTGTTCGAGGTCACTCAGAGGTGAAGTTAACGTTCTAACTTGGTAAAATTTGGAATGCGGATGCCGTGTGTTCGAGGTCACTCAGAGGTGAAGTTAACGTTGTCATAATAAAAACTATTGGATTTTTAAGATAGCCAGCAATAAAACAAGACCAACAAACTTTAATTCATCATATGTTGAGGAAAGACATGTATTTAGCTTTAATCCCAGCCTAATGCATTATAGCTGTTGCATTTTTTAAATACTCATTAAATCACTCGGTCTTTTCCATGTGAATTCAGTTTTAAACTATTTTTATCTCTTCTGAGATTTTACAATTTGTGCAATGATTATCAAATCACCAAACATTTCAGTTCATTCTAATTATACAAAAGAATGAGCTATGTTCTTGTTAATTTTCTATATGGAAAACAAATAAATGACCGTGACCTGTCCAAGAGCTGTTTTCGGTGTATCGTCTATTATGTTCGGATACAACTTATGTATTGCAAACACGTAGGAAAAACAGTTAAAAGTAAACAATTTCTCAATATTCTGTTTCTTTCTGATAAATAGAGAAAGATCTGCTTGCTTGTTTTCAATAGTAACTGTTTGGATATGTTCATATCTCGAATTTGTTACATTCAGTGACATTGTGTAATTGTGCCAGAAAAAAATATTCTGATGCTGGAGAAACAAAAGTATGTGAATTTCAATATATGCAACATATAGGTTGATATCAATTTTCTGGTCTATTTATATGATCAAAATATTTATTAATAAAACTACTCTTCATCACTGCTAAATAGTACATGTATTAAACCCCAACTGCCCCCACCGCATTTTTTTCTGAACGTGTTGGTTGAACACTTTTCAACTAATCGTTCAACTAATCGTTCAAAAATGTGAACGAAGTTCTATGCTGTCTATATCCACTTCCTTCTTCCCCTCCTCCTCCTCCTCTTCGTTATCAACATGCTTCTGCTTGCTTTGTGAAAAGAAGAAAATTCGAGAAAAAAGACGAACATTTTAAACAATGTCATCATGAAAATTATAAATATTATTGTTTCGGGTCTTTGCTCTTAAAATAAGTAACAGAAACGAGTGAAGACAACAAACTGTGTAAAATTTAACAAATAATCTATTTCACTAGAATACAAAGTGAAAACTGAAAATAAAACTTAGGGTATCATGAATTAAATCAAAGTAACCAAGAATTAAAGACATAAGTCATAGTAATAAAACGTCCTGAATAAAACTCGGTTCAAGTCACAGAGATCTAAAACTGAGGGCGATGACGTATCTTTCATAGCCTACAAAGTGCTGATGTGTCAACAGTCTCTTCTTGAATCACAGAAATATTATTCCAGGTTTATATTCATTATATATTCTAGTGAATGTCTTGATTCAAGAACTTTATCAGAGCACTTTTGTATTTTCAGAGAAAATAATCACTTGAATTCAATAATTTGAAAAAATAAGGACCGCTCCGGTGGCCTAGTGGTTAGTGTCCGCTTCATGGGTTCTACCTTGGACCGAGTTATACAAAGACTCAAAAAAATTATACTAACAGCTGCCTCACTTGGCGCTCAGCATGAAGAGGCTAGTGTTAGGACTGGTCAGCCTGGTGTCATGATAATGTGACTGGGTGGAACATCATACTACATGTCTGTGGCATGATGCCCAAGTGTTAGACATCACTACAAACTTCCAAACTGAAGAAATATGACTGAAAAATTGTTAAACCTATGTTAAAAATCGAAAACACACACACACATACACGAAGAAAATAAAATTCAGCCTAAACTGGTCATAACATAATATAACTTGAAGTGCTAGATTAGATATTAAAGAACGACTTGTAAAATCCTTACAGTCTCAAGATATCATAGTTCTGTACTTGACCTCTGGTCCCAATTAGCATTTTCTAAAAGCAATCATTACATAGTGGAAAAACACCTTCTAGAATGATCTAATGAGCCTCGTTCATTTACTACATGATAGCATACAAAATTCACTTAGAAATCCCCAAAACCCTAACCCTAAACAACATATTTACTCCTTCTTTGTTTACCGGAATACTAGTCCTGATAATAAGCTCATACACATATAAAATCATGTCACTATTATTATTTGTTTACATAAATGAAATAAAAAAGAAAACAAAGTCAATCAGGTCAAGCAGAAATTAACTCAGTTTTGGACTAGGTCAAGTCCAGCAAACAATGTTACATTTCAATAACATGCAATGGAATAAAAAAAAATTAAAAACTGTCAAACAATTAAATTAATTATACATGATAAGTATGAACAATAATTTCAGTCGCAAATGTGCACGCTTGTCATTCAAAACACCCACCGGCACATAATGTCAATTTCTCATATAACTGTATACGTCCCTATCTTGCGTCTTAAGTATTTTTGAGTTAACTATAATAGCGCTTCATAAAACATCAGAGAATTTCATTTGGGAGATTAATTTTATATTTCTGCTAATGACAGATTTGGATTGGAGTGGGGTGTTCATGTGAGTGTAGCAAAAACGTGCTAATGGGACCAGCTTTACCTCTGAAGGCTACTGACTACTGATATTTCAATGCTAGTAGGTTGGCTTCATGTCTTTAAAATGCCTTTTTATTCTTTTATTAATAAACTTTTGTGTTGTTACTAGTTTTTCAAATTAAGCACTCGCCTTTTTAAGTATGTGAATTTTTTGGATTCATTTAAATTTCATACGTGCCATTTATCCCTTTTTCTTTTCTTAGCTTTTCGGTCATGTTCCTGTTGGTAGCTACGGCAGCATTCGTGTCAGTGGCTTACACACTGATGGAAGAAATGCCAATGCCACCGGAATTGCTCTCCTGTCTACAAAGCTTCCAGGCGAAAACAAACATCACCAGCACAGTGGGTGAGGACGTGTTCACCTTCTGCTTAAATAAGTTTCTCTGGAAAGCGGATAGTATTAGATGGATTGGCTACAATGTCACAGAGGCCGACTTAAGATTTATAAGTAGCATCACGACGAGCCTGCTACACAGAGGGCGGACGAAGCGGCAGACGGGTCCGGGCAATGCCCCAGGAACAGGGTTCAGAGTCAGACGAGAATATCGTATGCTCTCAGATGCGGAGAGGAACGCTTTCCATACAGCGCTGAATGAGATGAAACGGGTATTTCTTTTCATTTTATTCATTAAAAAGAAGTCTCCATCAGTACTTATCACGATTGTTTCCGGTCAGTCAAATAAACAAATGAAATAATTGTATAGCATTTCATGTGTTACAAGCTAGTGATCTTACAAGCTAGTGATCTAAAAATTGGACATGAACAGATGATGTTAAATGAAATCAAATGCAGCGCTTCGTGTTTTACGTACAGTCTCATATAAATCGTTCCAATGAACCATCTATCATATAGCTCGGGGGGGGGGTTACTACCTTTTCGTGAATTTTTAACAAAGATCAATTGCAGGGCGAGCCAGAATTCTAAGAATATCTAAAAAGAAATAGTGTACTTAATTTTTGAAAAATTGTGTAATAAAATCCTTGTACGGAAAAAACTTTTCAGATATTCCTCGTAAAAATAAGAACACATCACCAGTCACGTGGGAGATTTCATCAAATGATAGTGTTCGAAAAACAAAAACTCTTAACGTATTGAACTGAATATAAGAAATGCAAACATAATTACACATCTGTCTAAGTCGAGAATTGTTCATCAGTAAATCTGTTTTCTTCTTTTGAATTTCTCATTCGAATAAAAACAATAACAAGAGCGATATAGAACTTTCCAAATAGATTTATTTTGCTCTATTATAGCACGTGATATTGTAAACTTTGAAGATGAGCAAGTATTCGGAAGTCTGTGACTTATCGTATGCTTCGCAGCTGCTTTTTGTAATCAAAACACATTGTTCAATTAAGTTTAATTTTAATAAAGGTAATAATAAAACAACGTGTCGATAAGTCATTGACCAAATAATTATTCAAAACCTAAACTATACTAATACTTGTCACAACAGCTGAGTTGTTAATTTTTTTTTTAGAGTGGCCAGTATGACACGTTTGCTCGACTCCATTCTGGCATAGTCGTGAACTCAGCGCATGGAGGTCCCAATTTTTTTGGATGGCACCGAGTTTACCTCTCACTGTAATCTCTCTCTCTCTCTCTCTCTCTCTCTCTCTCTCTCTCTCTCTCTCTCTCTCTCTCTCTCTCTCTCTCTCTCTCTCTCTCTCATACATACACACGTAATTGACGCCATCTACTTAAGCAAACGATCAACATGCAAAACTGTTACTTCGATCGACGCACTATTTCACGATATGGATCTTTGAATTATTCTAATGATATCTATTTTGCAGATTAATTTAATGCAGAATTCAGTAAACATATGCTATGGTTATTGTGTGCATACTTCGCTTAATATTCTATATTCTTGTTTAAATCAAACAGTATGTCTGTTGATGTTACAATTCATTGACAAATACCAAATGGTTCTGTTGTACAAATTTGAGAAACTTCGTACAAAACTTAGTGATGGAGCAGTCGATAGATGATCGTCATTTTGCTCATTGGTTATCAACCACAAATAAAAGAGTTTTCATCAAAAAGTGATGGGATGAAAAGATGAAAATAATCCCATTAAGACACATACAATCAAATATTTATAAATTTAACAGGTTCAAGCGCTCATTAAAACAAACTGCGAAATTTCTTTTGCTATAAAACAAATATGTATTCTACTCGCATAGAATACCATAGAGTCATGAAGAATTAGGAACCCTTTCCTGTCATCACCATTCACGATTTCCTTAGTTATTGGATTGAAGTTATATATATATATATATATATATATATATATATATATATATATATATATATATATATATATATATATATATATATATATATATATATATATATATATATATATATATGTATGTATGTATTTATGTATGTGTATATATATATACCAATTACAGATTTGAAGAAGCACTGAGGCGAATAAACCGAAACATAACTCTTCCATATTGGGACTCAACGATGGACTTTGACATGACTAACCCCTCAGAATCAATCCTTTGGAGTTCCAGATTTCTTGGGAATGGAGACGGCGTGGTAACGAGTGGTCCTTTTGCCAACTGGAACGCTGGTGGCGCGCCACTTACACGTAATATCGGTGGCACGAGTAGACTGTTCTCCAAGCAGGATATCAGTAACATCTTAAGCAGATGTAGAACAAGAGAGATCTCCGAAAGAACTGCACTGCCACAATACAGCATGGAGTTCATTCATGGAGGACCACACAATTGGGTAGGTGGACAGATGTCGGGGTTGAATACTGCAGCGTTCGAACCAACATTCTTCCTTCTCCATGCATTTGTGGACTACATCTGGGAATTGTTTCGTATCCGACAGAGGCAAGTCTGCAACGTGAATCCATCAGCTGATTATCCTACTGCTACAAATCTTCACGCATCCAACCGTGCCATGGACGGATTACCTGGGTACAGAAATATCGATGGATATGCTAATTATTGGACGCAATTATGGTACAATTATGAATCGGCCCCAACATGTTCCAGATCAAACCCAAGCTGTGGATCTCCGTACCTGCTCTGTGACCAAGCGAGAGAAGTGTGTGTATCCAGAACAAGAGAAGCGATTGGAGAAGATGTACCAAGAGGATTTGCTGCAGCAGAATCTTCCTCCAGAAGTAGAATGCATGAGGCCATGATAGACGTAGGACCTAGGTTCAGTGCACCACCATCGGATGGTCGATCTGCAGATGTCCAAGGAGGGATTCTAGGTGGCGCCTCTAATGTCCAGGCTGAGCCGTTAGGTGCTAGTATTGAGCCACGGTTCAATGCTCCACCATCTGATAGGAGAACAGAAGATGCAGGATTTGCTGCGTTGAGTGGAATAAATTCTAACAGTTTTCATGAATCAACTGCCGCAACTATCGTTCCGAGGCTCTCTATTCTACCAGGAGGGAATCTTATTAGACCGATTCAAAATACTTTTCTCCTTAATGGTGTGGCTGACACCAGTAAATGGTCATATGTTCCTATTCAAGTCATTCATTCAAGACCGAATGGTGAAGTCTACTCATCCTTCCCAATTAACGGCGGAATGGTAAGCCTTCAACAAGACGTCTTTTCTACTGAGCAATACCCTCAACTAAAAGCTTTCATCAATCCAGGTCACCCTAGCGGTTATGAACATTGCAAATCTGACCCGTCGGGAGCCGCTCAGATATACGTTCAGTCAGACGGCATTAATTATAATGGACGGTACGCTGATTATGCCGTTGTTGACGCACGACTTCCTGTAGGATCTGGTATAGTATACATGGGAATTAAACAACCCTCCAGCGCTATGTCTGATGCCATTTTCTCTGCGCATGATCGATGTGGAAGAATGTGTCAACCACAATGTTTAGTTAAAGGATCAAGACCACCTATTTACAAGCCATGCTCTGGTGCAGTGCGTTTCACATCCTCCACCCCGAAGATGTACGGAAATACTTTTGGAGATGCCATAATGAGCGTCTGGAACATGATTAATGATAATCCACAGAATTCCGTAGGAAGTGTGCCTCTGGTAATGGTATGTAACTATAAAGACATCTGGCCATGGGATCATTGTAACCAAGGATCAGGAAAGTAATTATTTATTCTATTGTATGACATTGGTGAATAAATACTGATACTTTCGATTGTCGTCCCATTGTCATAATTTGCATATTTTATCGTAAATCTACAGCCTAGTGATATACAGGAAGGGTTGACGTATTAGCAGTTTTACGCATACCGTGATAAGCATTATAAATTGATTTTAATAAACAAATTGAAACAGTTATTTAAATATTGTATGTTGATCTTAGTGCATTTCTCACCTACTGTGTTACTGAGTTACACAGATTTTGAATATAATTCTAATTGCATGTACCATGTCTTGTTTTGACTTGATTTTTTGCAACTCAATGTTACGGTGCACGTTTCAGTCGATGCCAGATATTTAGGACTGTGTTTGAAGATGGTCTCTAAACCTGTAAACACATAATTAAATCTGATTGAACTGCGTAGCCTCTATGAACAGATGCACGTGGAATATATACATCTTAGTGGGGATATGTTGTACAATTATAGGCCAGACTCAACTGTGAACAAAGCTTACAATGTAATACCATCTGCGCGATAACCTAATCAAAACGCAATTTGAGAAAAAAAGATATGAAAAAATGTAAGTAACGTAATTTTTTCATGCCTCTTAGTAATCTAGGGCGGTACCGTATTCTCAAAATGGAGCCAGCTGGCCTCACTGGTAATTAATTTAACATTAGTCCATAGGCTTAACATTATGCAACTGTAGGCGTGGTAGGCTTTTTGCTGACCAACACCATACTTACTAACCAACGTTGGGACGGAGCATCACTGGCTCGTCTAGTAACCAATGTAGGTTTAAAAGAAAAATATGAAAGAGGAGTGAAACCAGACTAATTTCCCTAAATTCCTTTAAACTCCTTTAACTTCCATACCACCACCATCGTTTAACAAAACTAGCACCTTCTACCACGCATATAATTCCTAACATTGCAGAATAAAGAGAAAAATAACTAGGATTATACACAAACTAAAAATACAAAATCCATTAAATGGGAGAAGTGTTGACAAATGCACAAACATACTATCACTTCTGAAATGTGTAAGAGTGCTCAAACATGCACACAAACATCAACGAAAAGGACTGCTGCCAGCACATACACATACACTGAAACACTGAAATGGATATGAGTGCTCACACACACGGAAACATCATGAAAAGGACAGGAGTGCTAACTTAAGATAAACATACTATGACGTCTAAGAAGGACAAGTTTTTATACATACATACATACATACATACATACATACATACATACATACATACATACATACATACATACATACATACATACATACATACATACATACATACATACATACATAAACACACATGCATACATACATACATTTATATACATACATACACACATACATACATACATACATACATACATACATACATACATACATACATACATACATACATACATACATACATACATACATACATACATACATACATACATACATACATACAGACTTGAAATGGTTTTTAAAGTGTTCATATACATACTTACATTCCAACACGCGGTCTGCTTGACCGGGACCCAAACCTACTAACTAATGGGTTGTCTGAACTAAGCATCACCCGTTGATCCACTGTCCAGTACCTATATTTACTCATACAAAGGGTAGGATGTTAAAGAATAGGAATGAATTAGAAGTGAAACACGTACCATCTCAACTTTATATTTGTCCTTACCATGCGCTATGTCGTCCTTATTATCTCCCTTTAACATCTCTGACATCTTTCTTATAACGTCTTTACCATCTCCCCTTTGACGTCGATACCATCTCCCCTATAATGTTCATACCATCTCCCCATAACGTCCTTACCAGCTCCACTATAATATTCTTACCATCTTCCCTATAATATTCTTACCATCTCCCTTATAACGTCCTTACCAGCTCCCCTATAACGTTTGTACCATTTCCCTATAATGTTCTTACCATCTGCCCTATCATGTTCTTACTATCTGCCCTATAATGTTCTTACCATCTTCCATATAACGTTCTTACAATCTCCCCTATAACGTCCTTACCATTTCCCTATAATGTTCTTACCATCTCCCCTATAATGTTTTTACCATTTCCCAATAATGTTATTACCATCTCTCCTATAACATCCTTACCATCTCCCCTATAATGTTCTTTCCATCTCCCCTATAACGTCCTTACCATCTCCCCTATAACGTCCTTACCATCTCACCTATAACTTTCTTACCATCTCTCCTATAATGTTCTTACCATTTTCTTATAAGCAAACAACCACCACTACCACTTTTATAACTCCTACAACTCATGAAGCGAAGTGAAAGGAGAAAAAACGTTAGGAATATGCACATACACACAAGAAAAACACAACTACTGTCTGACAAGGAACTCAAGGGGAGTAAATGGTAGTAGTGTTAAAACACTAAACAATACACAATATTTATATACTCTCAGACGTAGAGATGAAAGGTCCATAATTGTCTCAAAACCCAGAATTTCTTTTCTTGGTCAACCAGATCTTTTCTAGGACAATTATACAACTCACTATTGATAAATCAAACAAAGCGAAATTCATCACTAAAATATGATTAGCATCGTGAGAATGACTTCCACCTGTCCTTATATTTCTATTCATCTGTTGTATCCTTTCTTTCACTTCCTTCTCAACTTCCTCCTCGATTTTTCTCCAAATTCGGTCTCCTCCCTCTTGATTTTCCTTAGATTCCTTCTCCTCCTCTCCTCTTTCTTTACCATGATTACCTTTCTGTCGACTTCGACTGTCTCGACTATAGTCTCAATTCCGTCACCAATTCTTTAGAATTGGGACCTAATGGAACCCGAAGTTCTGTGTCCCCTCAAAAGAAGCTGTGAAAATACCAGGACGGTATAATCTGTTTTTTTCTTAGCCCTCTCTTCTCACACTACACACAGCATATCATCAGATAACGGCTATTAAATTTCTCCGGTACACATCGAGATACCCATATATTCTTGTATGATAAAACAAACGTCATAAACAGTATTAATTATTTCTTATACATACATCAATAAATTTAGTTACATCAATACATTTTCCTAATCCCGTTATGCTACAGAGTATCACAATGATCAGACGCATTTCTTTACCTTACATTTCCTTCAAAGTACGCAAAAACTCAAATACCCATGTTGTGATACATTCGTACGTCCATAGTAACTAATCTTGCCTACTTCAACACTTCCAAATTCAGAATTTAATCATGTTAACGAATTAACATATACATTTGTTTAATAGGAAGTAACCTAATAGCGAAATACAAAATTAATTCTGACCACAAGCTAACACAACATAATTCCGCCTCGCATCTAACAATTCTCTACGTAGACTCAAGTCCATTTATCAAATAAGCATGTCAATGAAATTATAAAGGTAATTCTACATACTAAACCTTCCTAGTAATTAAAGTATATATATATATATATATATATATATATATATATATATATATATATATATATATATATATATATATATATATATATATATATATATATATATATATATATATATTACATTAAAAATAATTACAATTATGATGCCTGGAATGTTCTGCAAAAATCGAGAAAATAACTTACTGAACTTTCGAGGCTTTATTTTTCCGTAGAATCTACCTATTAAGTTTTACTGCCAAATTACGAGTGGCTTTTTCCCCCAGTCCAATACTAAATTTTCGCTCGCGATTTCTGAAGCTAATCATTCAGCCTGCATTGTAATCACACCCTCTATCTCAACTCCGATTAGATATAGCTGTGAACCGATCTAATCAAACTTAGCGGTAAATGTCCCTCTCGCTATCGGTCAACGTGGGGACGGAAAAGAATACGCCCCGTTTAGCACATGGTCTTCCCTTTGAACTTTGGATAAACTTTAACACCTAGGTGTGATAACTGCAAGCCTTTATTTACATGGTGCGATCTATCGCCTGAGCCGATCAAGATGCCGGTCTCCTAGGGTATATGTAACATTGCGTAAGAATTCAACACTAGCCAGCGGAAATCTTTAGACATCAAACACATGACCGTGGTAATAATTCCAAGACAGGTATATCATAGGCTGACTTTATAGCTGGGGCTTAGCAAACATGAATATACGTATGGAACAATCTTACCATTCCCAAAGTGCCACTTGAAATAAAGTGACGACAGCGTAATGTATCATCTCAAACTGAGAAAGACGTTTAGACAGATAGTTACACTAGTGGTTTGAAGAGCAAATGATAGATCCATATAAAAATTAATCCTTCTTTTCCAAGACCACTAGAACAAAATTCTTCAAACGAGATTAGCCACTGAAGAGTTTTTAACAATAAAACCAATCTGAACGTGAATTAAAGAATATTTAGAACACTAATTACACTTTAACGGTGAAATTTAAAATGGTTAAGGGCCAAATCCCTGAAGAGAAAGCGATTACAATTATTACAAACGCAGTGGTGTGTGTGATTAATTGAGTTAAATTAGTCACAAGAGGCAGTACAATATGATACAGGAGTACCTTTGGAATTTGCAATATATGTCAATTACTTAAAAACTTTATGTGTTCATACTTTACCTTTACAGCATTTGAACATTTAACATTTGGGATGGAAATTTTTCTTTGACGTGCTTATACAAGACATATTTTCCCTATCATTATTTCTTAGTCCAGACCATTTCCTCTTTCATCCGATTTCTTACTTTTCTTTTTACAATTTCAAAATATGTGTCCCTCTCTCTCTCTCTCTCTCTCTCTCTCTCTCTCTCTCTCTCTCTCTCTCTCTCTCTCTCTCTCTCTCTCTCTCTCTCTCTCTCTCTCTCTCTCTCTCTCTCTCTCGGTCACTCCAAAGACGTATTGATGGTATATCGTACCATGATAACATATATTGTTTGCAACAAACGGCACAAGGTTAGTGGTGCAAATGTAACATTATACTTTCTATTCGAGTTATTAGAACTCTATAATGCTAAACTTATGATATTTTAACATTTTGTTTTGCATCAGACCTTTTGGAGACCCATAGCAGGCTAGTCAATATATATAATTTCTTCTGTATCGAAACTGGATGTAGTTGTTTTATAATAAAGAAACTATAGCACTCTGGAAACATGTAATAAATTACCTGTAATGAAAGTTTTATTGCAAGTAATACGGCAATATTTATTTCTACAAATAACTTTTGACCAGTCTGGTGGCCTAAGTGCATAGACCAGCGGCCTCCAGTGTGGAAGGTCGTGGGTTCGATCCCCAGCCAAGCCATACCAACGACTTATAAAATAGTACTAAAAGCTGCTTCAAATTGCGCTCAGCATTAAGAGGTTAGTGTTAGGACCTGTAAGCCTGGTGTCAGGATAATGTGACTGTGAGGGACACGATGCCACATCTTAAACATCACTGTCAATTGGTCACTGCAAACATCGTAGCGATATGACTGAAAGATTTTTAAAGCTACGTTAAAAATCCGAATCACACACACACACACCTTTTGTTATTAAGTAACCGTTTAATAGTAAGACATATAAATATGTATAAATATTATAAGAACACTTTCCATACAGATTACTGCAGAAACTTCAGTAAAGAGATTCTTCAGAAATTTCTCGTAAAGATTTGTCTGAAATGCATCGTCGAACTATTAATTCAGTACATGAAGTCATTCTTTGTACTATTATGTCAATATTTCTGTATATTTTACTAGTTTAGAAAATATCTTGTTTTATATCATTAAATGATCCTTAATCAATCTTGACTACTGTATCGTAGTATGCAAACTTCAAGATGAGAAATATTCTTATTTTAATATGCTTACAACGATAAACTGACACGTTTCCTAGTTGGTTGGGTAATGTTTATAAGGGATTCAACATTTTGCTTTTTGTAATAGATAATGTATTACTCCTTTCTTTTGCATTAATATATATATATATATATATATATATATATATATATATATATATATATATATATATATATATATATATATATATATATATATATATATGGAAAGACATATTTCCGTTTGTAAAAAATAAAGCTGAAGAAATCTTCCTGACTTAGAACAAGATTGTAGGATTAGTACGACTTCCCGATAGTTGCCATTTTAAAGAGACAAAAGAGACAGCAAGATTATTGCCAGAATAGACGCTAACCGAGAAAGATGAACTCGATTCAGAAACAAATGAAAGCACCATGCCATACCAAACTTTCAACAAAGTCGAGTATAATGTAGTAACCTGCAACAATAGCGACGCAACACATCTTTGTTGCTTTAGTATCCAAACGATGCCATTCGTGTTCCCGTCTATGGACCTCATCCATAGCTCATTTGAATTAGATGGCTTCATACATAAACATGAAAATCGTTTACTCCATGCTTTGCGCAATAGCAAAATCTACAGTCCATAGTCGAGGATTTTGCTATTGTAATGCTGTTGGAACATGGTTTGACTTTCAGAATCCGACGTAACAGCCAATACAGACAGACAGGACACATATGTTCATTAGACAATATCGCAATATAACAGTGGATTTTTGAAACTGCTCAATTAGAAATATGTTATCCTTATACAATGGTATGCCAGTGAGAATTGTAAACTTTACGATAGATAATGTTTATATAACGTCCCTTTCTCTTAAAATTGATATAGTAACTCATTTTAATGAGTAACTATCTCTCTGTCTCTCTCTGTCTCTCTCTGTCTCTGTCTGTCTGTCTGTCTGTCTCTCAATAATAACGTTAAATAGAAGACCACTTTGTTTATAAAATAAAAATAAAAAATGCAAACAAATTAGATAATTACAAAAAAAAATAAAACAAAACTGGATGTCATTTAGAATTGAAAATTATCTAGGCCAGCTAGAATTTCTAGAATGTACCCCCAGCTTTATATAGGTATTAAAAAAGATTTAAACCTATGAACGTTTCTAACATACAATTTACCGTTGTCATCACAAACTCATTAAAAGGGAAACCTAAAGTTAATTTCTGCTTGTCCGATAGGTTGTACTCTACAGTTTAGTAGTTTGAATAGAATTTAATATTTTAAAAAAATATAATGTGGCAGGTTTTCCTCACTGTTTATTGTGGGTGTTTTTCAAAAGAAAGACCTTCCATATTTTAGGTAGTGTTAAAAGTACTTTTAATTCCATCTATTTTGGTGCATGACTGATAAGTCAAATTTGGGCAATAGGTTCTACAGATTGCATGCTGTCGAGACAAATGGAGTGAGATACACTATTCACGTTTAGATTGATCATCGATTGGCTCAACTTGATATCACGTGATTCATCCAAAAAAGTTTTGGCTCTGTGTTCAAATAATACCAAAACCGTTATAACTTAAAACGTATGGAGAGTGTTCCACACAAACTCTGTTATTATCAGTGTGAAAAAAACCGTTCAACCACAAGTTTAATTTAAGAAAAAGGTTTTGGAACTTTAGGTACAAAAGAAACAAATACAAAATTACTCATGGGAATGGCTTTCTCTCTTGATGGTCATTTTTTGAAATTGGATTTTTTCCAATAATCTTTCCAATGTTCTCACTTGGAAGCGTTTTTTATATCAGACGCTCAGCGTCGGACCTTTACTTGGATTTCACGACACTCAGCCTTTCTATCATTCATTCTATTAATCATCTTCCATCCATAATTTGTTTTGGAAGAGAAGAGGTTGCGTACTTACCTCTATTTTCATAATACAGATTGCTAAATACGAGAAAGGTATATAACTTACAAAACAATTATTATAATGTCATATAAACAAAAAATATATAAATAAGTCATATTTGTTTCCCATTAAAGACAAAGACGATGATTTACGCCGGCATAAAAAAAAATTCGAAGCATTGCAAAGGGTCCATATACATCATTCAAAATTTGAAAGCTTGTTTATTTTTACCTTGCAAACAGGACCTGTGTCCTTTTTCCATACCCTTGACCAGATAAAGGGAATGGACTGAGGTGTTCCGATTGATACTTGGATGTCTACTTTGAAGAATGAATGGCAATGGCGGGGCCAATATTTTCGGCAAGATTTAGCTTTCAATATTATGTGAATAGAGACCTCATCATTTGCCTCACGTTTATCAAAATATACATTAATCTTGTTCCCATTAGCGTTTCTTTATAGTTTTTAATAATGATAATAATAATAATAATAATGATGATGATGATAATAATAATAATATTAATAATAATAATAATAATAATAATAATAATAATAATAATAATAATAATAATAATAATAATAAAAATGATAATAATAATGATAATAATAATGATAATAATAATAATAATAATAATAATAATAATAATAATAATAATAATAATAATGATAATAATAATAATAATGATGATGATGACAATGATAATAATAATGGTGACGATGATAATAATAATAATGATGATGATAATAATAATGATAATAATAATAATGATAATAATAATGATGATGATGATGATAATAATAATAATAATGATGATGATGATGATAATAATAATAATAATAATAATAATAATAATAATAATAATAATAATAATAATAATAATAATAATAATAATAATAATAATAATAATAATAATAACAAGCATTATCATGATTGTCATCCATAATAGAAGGGGATTATAAAATTGGCAAAATGAACATAATAATCTGAGAAATTTTAGGTCTAGAAAACTAAGATATATTTCCAAGAATATGAACAAGTCAAAACCGCAACGTGAGCATTCGAATATGAAAATCAAAGAGTTCTATTAAGAATTAAATACAACTTCGGGGTTGATGAAAATTGCTATTTATAATTTAATGATAATGACAATATCCTCAAGGCATACTATAACTCTTGCTTTAAGAAACGTAAGTGTCAATCAGTGACGGAATTTTAAATAATCAAATAAAAGCAAGCTTGTCTTCTGTATGAAAATCTTTTCGAATTACTTCTTGATTCCGGAAATTGTTATGTATATTAATTTTTTTGCTGTCTTTTCTTAATGATTGCATGTTATGTATATTTGTATTTTGTAATTGACCTTTGCCCAAAATCAAGTTAGTGGTGTACCTGACCAGTGATATTGTTTTGTAAACAATATAATACATAGCTAATATTTCTCTAAGATCATAAATTAAATATTCTGATAAATATTAATGGAACAATCATGTTTACATCATTCTGAATGTAACATTAGTTTTTCACTTTGACATTTATAAACTTGTTGGCAACTTTTAATGCTTTAGAGAGCAGATTGATCTACATCTAGGGTTTACTGTTGTGTCTTAGCTTTCAGTTTTTAATCTTAGATTATTCACTGAAATTACAAAGTGCTCATTAATATTCTTGGACTAAAACATTAATTTGGAATTATCATGAACGCAGACAAGGACATTTTGGATTATATTATTGTGATTATATTATTGTGATACATCATAAGATAGATTGCTAGCACATTGCCACATTTAAGACCAGTGGCACATTCAAGACCAGTGGCACATTAGCACATTCGAAACAAAGGACACATCAACACCTTGAATATTTAAATTTATTTGTAACTTCATATATTTGGGCATGTGTTAGAACTTTAGGATATTTTGAGATTTAATTCACAAAAATAAGCTTTTTAAAATTTTTTTATTATATATATATATATATATATATATATATATATATATATATATATATATATATATATATATATATATATATATATATATATATATATATATATATATAATTTTTAAAAAAATTGTTGGTTTTCACTCTTTGCTGCTAGACCATAGATTCGTAACATAAAATACATAAAATGCTTTGCCAAGATGACATTTTTAAGGAATAATTTATAGGGGTATTGGATATCATACGAATTAGGAGAATTATTATCCTAAAACGATAGTAAATTCTTTAGGAACAATTATTCCAGACAATCTTCAATACATGAATCGCAATTGCTATCGATAATTTCGGTATTTTAGAAGAAATCTTAGCTGGAGTTCAGAAGGGGTACTCAACAACTTGTCATAATATTGTGTACATTCCTTCAATGACCTTCTGAATGTAAGGAAAACCATTTTTTAAACATTGTTTTTCTGACTTTCAAATAGCTTGTCATTAAGTTTTGAGATTTTGATTTTGGCAAAAGTCAAAAAATGAAATATTGACGGAAAGATTTCAATTTATAATATAAAATATTAACATGTATAAGGTCTTGTGGGTACTTTTAATGGTAAACAAACAACCGTTTTAGCTTGAAATCTATGACTGGAGTAAAATATCAACGATTAATATTTTCCTAATGATTTATAAATATTTTGTCATAATAATCCAGCTGTAGTTGATTCTACCATCAAAGGTGTAGAGATGTGCATTTTCCGATGTGAAGTCATGGATGACATGTAATAAAACTGAAGCCATTCTGATTACAAGACAAGACTTTCTCATTCATATATTTTACCTCAAACAATAAACAGCAGCAACACCAATGTTAAATTCACAAAGTCAGTACGAAACCTAGGTGTCATTCTCGACAGTACTCTCTCATTGCACCAACATGTCCTAAACATATGCAAGGCTGCATATCTTGAGCTGAGACACATCAGCTCCATTCGCAAATATCCTTCATTTGATGTCACTAAAACACCTGTGTGTTCCTTATTTCTTTTAAGACTGGACTTTTGTAACTCAATTCTGTTTGGTTCGTCTCAATATCTACTCAAGAAACATCAAAAAGTTCAAAACACAGCTGCTCGGATCATTCTTAGAGTACACACCTCTCCCCTGTTCTGTACCCAACACTAGCTATCCATCCGATTAAGAATCAAATACAAAATAAGTTCTCTGTGCTACGTTTCACTGACGGGCTCCAGTCTAACATACCTATCCGACCTCACCCATGTGTATACATCGTAAGAAACTTACGCTTCTCTTCTGGCATTCGTATTCTCATTATTCCCACTAAAACATAATGTCATATAGACTGTTCTTTTTCATACCAGGGCCCAGCGATGTGGAACGAATTGCCCGCTGAACTTAGACCGAAAAAGACACATTGATCGCATTCAAGAGCACTCTTAAAACTCACCTATTTCGATTGCAAGAACAGACTTAACGACCTAGTAATGTCTTTTTATCTCAAATATTTTCAGTATGTTTTCTATTTTCTAATTTTCATGGTGTTTGCTTTTGTAATCATATCATTATATGTTTTTAGGTGTTGTCTAATGTTGTAAATCGCTTAGAGCTTCTAAAGATTATGCGTTATACAAAGTCGTCATTATTATTATTATTATTATTATTATTATTATTATTATTATTATTATTATTATTATTATTATTATTATTATTATTATTATTATTATTATTATGATTATAATAATATCTGGGGCAATCTGGAACGATGTAGAGATTAGATCAGTCTGCTGATGAAGTCCTTAGCTTGAGGACGAAAGCTTCTAGTTAGCTTTCTCAGTTTTTTGATATGTAGTTAAAACGTTGAAAACAATGTCAAATATAATCATTATACATTTGTTTAACCTTCTCAAAGCCGAGCAATTATTTGCCGGTGAGAATCATAAACCTGATCAAGCTTGTATGACTCTTTAATTTAAAGTTTAAGAGAATGCAATAAGAAACTTCAACTTGCTTTGAGATCCTCATTTAAAATTATTTCACCATACCTTTATATCATTACATAATTATAGGAGTGAACACTTGGGATATGAAACACATCTATTAGCAAAATTCCATCAAGAATTTCTAAGGAAAATATTAAATTTATGAAGAAGTGCTATATCTATATATTACATGTGGAATTAGGCCAATATCCAACACACTTCCTTATTTATAGGCGATGAACGTTTGGCTCTCATGACGGAATTATATTAAAACCGTCCTCGTAGATTAATACAAGCAACAGTCGAAAAAATTGTCGAACGGATATCTTTTTTTATTAAACAAGTATCCAATTAGAAAAATATTTTATCAAATTTCCTAAAAGATATATTTACATGTTTAAAATTCAGGATGTGAAACCGTACTAAAATTGTCCAAATTGGTCGCTGCGATAAAATTCCAAATGCAAATAGAAAAATTAAAAAAATTGGAGAGTCCTTGCGCCAGTTTTAATTCTTAGATCCAAAAATATATGATCGGTGTTTAAAATTTTGTTAGTGAATTTGATCAATTATGGGAATAATTGGCTTGTATTATTAGTTGGTCTAGAATTTCCGTCAAGTGTTGCAGTATCCTTTTCACATCATAAATGAAACGTGCCCATTGCTATGGGTTTTAGCTTATAGAAACCAGACGTTGGCTTTCTATTGGGCTCAAGAATATACTTTTATAAATGAGGAAGTCTTTTTAGTCCTCATGGTTATTCCATTAATCTGGTCGTAAATTTGACACTGAATTTAAAGTTACAGAGTTTAAGGTCTACCTCAAAATGTCAAAGCAAAATTACGTTGGTAGCGTCCAAACAATTGTTCTTTCACAGACTTTATACATACGTGTATTCATGTCTCATTTGGAAATATTGGGGTATAGAGTTATGTCTAGTGAAGCATTTTTTGGGTGTCGACAATTCACTGGTTTTAATTTTCAGGAGGTAGTCGGCTAAATCCTTAAGACAGGAATGTAGTTTACGGATATGAGACTTCATAAAGTAGTCTGAAATCGTCCTAATTTGTTTGAGTAACCATTACTCGAAATAATAGACTTACCTTGGTTTCATTTTGGCGTATTTAGACAGAAGGACGAATCTTTCTATTCTTGGTCGGTCGACCCCAAAAAGATTCCTTGATTTTCTGGTCTATATATTCCTCTTCTAACATTTTATTGACGGTATGTTCAACTTTTTTAATATATTTTAATTTTTGGTCATCCTTTAATTCCTGGTAGACTCAGACAACAGTCAGTTGTCCGGTTGCTTCGTTGACGTAGTCGTTTAGATCCTTTAATCTGTTGATTTGATTATAGTGTCGGTTCTAGGTGGTAATGAAGTTATGGTTCCTCTCAAACCTAATTTGAACATTTGCCGCCTCGAAATGAGCGATTTGAGATTTCACTTTCGACTGATGAAATTATTGCCTCAATGTTAGCAGAAGAACTATTTTGAAGAAGCCAATGCCCATTTTCTGGAATGTTGTTATTCAATGTGGTTGTCTTTATTCGTAACGGTTTTGGACTTCATTGCGAGCAGGGCTTTTGCGACTGAACACTTTTGTGTCACTTAGTATCCAACCTATTTAGGGCGGGGAGAGAACCATTGAGTTCTTGAAATGAACTTGATTTATGTCAACTGTGTGAGGATTACGTGCAAAAGATTTATTTTGCAATATTTCTTTCTTATTTTCATTAGGTATTGTCGGGTTTTATTTTATTTTGATATGGTACGTTGTATATCAATTACTTGTGGTTGACGTAATGAAAGATTATGTTTTCAAAATGTCTTTTATCTTTATTATCCCAACTTAACTGTAAGTCTTCTTTAATCCTTATTTTTGTGTGTCATTAATTACCTAATATCGTCTTGACTTGAAGGAAATTATTTAATATATTTATTATGCTGCGTCCTTGTAATTGAATTATATGTGCGTCGAGTTCTTTATATTTGTATGTTTATTTCATTTTTATATTCATATTTATATCATTAAATATAATTATTATTCTGATGATGATTATGTTCGCAGGGTCTGATGCTTTGTTAGAAGCATCGTGTAAATTTAAAACGTAAACGTGACTCGCATAAGCACGATTTTTGCATGACGGTTGTGTCATATTAAGTAAACAAGTCGGAAATAGCTATGTAAATGTTTGGCTGTGGTCACTGTCAATATTAATATTACTTGTTGACATTCTATATTGCGTTGTGGCTAGACTTCAAAATCTTGATGATTTCGTCATGTTGGCACATGTGGTGACGTATTAGTTTGATAAATGTACTCAGTTAACTGCAAAATAGTCAGTCATAGTCGAGAGTTATATTTTAACAATTTAAAGAGTTACATCATGACATCTTATAGAGTTTCTAATTCCTTAAGGAAAAGGTACTCCTGTGCTGGAGAGGGTTGTTCGTTCATGCTTATGAAGAATAACGTGTTTTGTTATTGAGGATAGTTATACTTCGTCTACATTCTAAATAAGAATTATTTTCCCTTGAAAACTATACAACTGGCTTTGGACAAAGACATTTGCTGAAATTAATTCTAAATTTAAACAAGGACAGAACAAATTTTGATTCACGGTGAGAATTCTAGACATCATCCGCCATCTTGGAACGAAATAGAGATTCAGACGACGTCAGTTTAGAACTGTTTAGTCACAAACTTGTGTTTTCACAATTTTAGGAAAAAAATTTGGATCTTCGTATATCGTAAGTCTTCTTTCATATTTTTACCTTTTTACCGTGTTTTCTAGGAAAATAAATTATTTTTTTTTAAAATTTACAAACCTTGTTGTCTTTGTTCTTTTCATTATGTTACTTTAAACGAGCCGATACTAAATAGCATCTTCCTTCTCCTAAGTAAGCAAACAACAATGTAATAACATTCATAAACCACGGTCACTAAACAGGCGCTTATTTTATTTTAAATTCTGACATAATCACCACACGGAACAGTATGGATGACAACAACAGATTACGAACTATTTACCCAGAAAATATCAGACAAAGTATATAATTGTTAGTCAAATCAATTTATAAGTTACAAATGGTCTTTGACGTACGAAAACTATTGTAAAAATGTGAAAAGTCAAACTATGTATTTTATGAATAAGTGTTTAATCGAACCAACAATAATAAAGATGTTAAAAAAATTGAAGATAATCTGCAATAAATTTAATACACCTTCTGAATGTGAGGGGAAATATTCAAAAGTATAAACAAAATACTACATTTGTGCCATAACAAGGTAATGAATGCAAGAAACAGAAAATGACATAATCAGCCCAAAAAGAAATATCGTTTTATTGGATAATATAAAATACCAGCTTATTAGACTTACAATAAATACCTAAGAATGATGACAATGTCTTCAAACCTGACTCAAGGAAATAATTAACAATATTTTCACTCAAATCTGTCAACTAATGTATCTGAATATCCATCTACCGACCTCCTCCATTTAATCCTTTAAGAAATATAGCTATGGTTATTCCAAGAGTTGTTGTTTGCCTTCAGACAGCTGTAAAAATAACACCAGTTATTACATCCCTTTTAAACTATTCACCTAATGGTAACTCTACTCTGACCATTAACTCAATCGTTCTTTAATTTTTTTGTAAATCTGTTAGACGTTCAAATATTTGTTGTCATTTAACATTTTAAATTCGAAACATATGTGCAACATGTCACTATTACTCAACGTTATATTCTGATTTCTTTCTCTACATGTTTGTCATACATTTCAAAGTCTGATTTCAGTGATAATATTTTGAATTTACGACATCAACATATGTTATATAACCTACTGATTTTATTTTGTCCTGCTGTTCAAATAACGTATTAAAGCTTCCTTCTTGAGAATAACTTATTTCTAAATCTCTTTACAGTTTATCCATTCTATTCTTTAATTTAATATTTCCGCTTGTAATTTCATTATTTACGATTTATCCTACCCAATCTATATTGTCATAGATGTGAATTACTTGTCTAATTGTATCTGCTGGCACTAAAGGATCTATATTGTCATAGATGTGTATTACTTGTATAATTGTATCTGCTGGCACTAAAGGATTTTCACTCAAATCTGTCAACTAATGTATCTGAATATCCATCTACCGACCTCCTCCATTTAATCCTTTAAGAAATATAGCTATGGTTATTCCAAGAGTTGTTGCTTGCCTTCAGACAGCTGTAAAAATAACACCAGTTATTACACCTCTTTTAAACTATTCACCTAATGGTAACTCTACTCTGACCATTAACTCAATCGTTCTTTAATTTTTTTGTAAATCTGTTAGACGTTCAAATATTTGTTGTCATTTAACATTTTAAATTCGAAACATATGTGCAACATGTCACTATTACTCAACGATATATTCTGATTTCTTTCTCTACATGTTTGTCATACATTTCAAAGTCTGATTTCAGTGATAATATTTTGAATTTACGACATCAACATATGTTATATAACCTACTGATTTTATTTTGTCCTGCTGTTCAAATAACGTATTAAAGCTTCCTTCTTGAGAATAATTTATTTCTAAATCTCTTTACAGTTTATCCATTCTATTCTTTAATTTAATATTTCCGCTTGTAATTTCATTATTTACGATTTATCCTACCCAATCTATATTGTCATAGATGTGAATTACTTGTCTAATTGTATCTGCTGGCACTAAAGGATCTATATTGTCATAGATGTGTATTACTTGTATAATTGTATCTGCTGGCACTAAAGGATTTTCACTCAAATCTGTCAACTAATGTATCTGAATATCCATCTACCGACCTCCTCCATTTAATCCTTTAAGAAATATAGCTATGGTTATTCCAAGAGTTGTTGCTTGCCTTCAGACAGCTGTAAAAATAACACCAGTTATTACACCTCTTTTAAACTATTCACCTAATGGTAACTCTACTCTGACCATTAACTCAATCGTTCTTTAATTTTTTTGTAAATCTGTTAGACGTTCAAATATTTGTTGTCATTTAACATTTTAAATTCGAAACATATGTGCAACATGTCACTATTACTCAACGATATATTCTGATTTCTTTCTCTACATGTTTGTCATACATTTCAAAGTCTGATTTCAGTGATAATATTTTGAATTTACGACATCAACATATGTTATATAACCTACTGATTTTATTTTGTCCTGCTGTTCAAATAACGTATTAAAGCTTCCTTCTTGAGAATAATTTATTTCTAAATCTCTTTACAGTTTATCCATTCTATTCTTTAATTTAATATTTCCGCTTGTAATTTCATTATTTACGATTTATCCTACCCAATCTATATTGTCATAGATGTGAATTACTTGTCTAATTGTATCTGCTGGCACTAAAGGATCTATATTGTCATAGATGTGTATTACTTGTATAATTGTATCTGCTGGCACTAAAGGATCTATATTGTCATAGATGTATATTACTTGTCTAATTGTATCTGCTGGCACTAATGGATCTATATTGTCATAGATGTATATTACTTGTCTAATTGTATCTGCTGGCACTAATTGATCTATATTGTCATAGATGTTATTACGTGCCTAATTGTATCTGCTGGCACTAATGGATCTATATTGTCAGAGATGTGTATTACTTGTCTAATTGTATCTGCTGGCACTAATTGATCTATATTGTCATAAATGCTATTACGTGCCTAATTGTATCTGCTGGCATTAATGGATCTATTTTGTCATAGATGTGTATTATTTGCCTAATTGTATCTGTTGGCACTAATGGATCTATATTGTCATAGATGTGTATTACTTGTCCAATTGTATCTGCTGGCACTAATGGATCTATATTGTCATAGATGTTATTACGTGCCTAATTGTATCTGCTGGCACTAATGGATCTATATTGTCATAGATGTGTATTACTTGGCTAATTGTATCTGCTGAAACCAATGGATCTATATTGTCATAGATGTGTATTACTTGTTTAATTGTACCTTCTGGCACTAATGGATCTATATTGTCATAGATGTGTATTACTTGTATAATTGTATCTGCTGGTACTGATGGCACAATTGTTTTACAAGCTTCCATTCAGCAATTTTTCACTTATTTATTTTAATATACGTCCACCTGATTGTTTGGCTATATAATTACATATTGGGTTTTAGCTCTTTTAACATATTGTTAACATATTTGTAAAACAATTCTTTTTAATTCCTGTACTTATTTACATTATTTTCAAGTGCTAAATTAGTGCTTACTATATTGTTTGTATAGCTGTTTTTGTTGAACGAGATAACGAATCTGTTGCGTTTCATCGCAGACATGTCTTGAAAGATTATAATTTGAGCCACTCTTTACAATTAAATTGTACTATTAAAATTTACTACAAAGTTAGATACATAGTTTAGTTAAAAGATGATGGTGAATAGTTTACAACTAGCTTTAAAATCATGTTTACGTTAATTGCTGATTTTATTGCAAAATAAAAAAAGGTAGTAGCAGTAAATCTTAGGAAATTATTTCTGCTAAAAGGGTACTTCACAAAAGAGGTAAGAACAACGTAGAGTTGAACTTGTAAAACAACTTGGAAAACATTCACTCTAGTTTGAAAGATGACCGGACAAAAATTATTACAAGATAAAGAGACTAATCTAGAACATTATAAAAGTGTGATAGATGAACTAGCATGCAACTAGTATTACTTGATACTAATACTGACCATTCAACATTAAATATAACTATTTAATTTGGATGCATGATGTGTTTAAAGATTATATTTTAGCTTTTAATTGATTCATGATAGGAAATGCTTATTGATGAATCCGTAAAGTTGATTATTCTGATTTCATTGCCTCAGTTCAAAATTAATGATCCAATAGAGTTAATTCCGTTTACAATAATTAAAAAAAGAATAATGTGCCGGACGAAGATAATAGACACTTACAGTATTATGGATTAAATACCATATAATCCTAAATGTCCTATAACAGATCTAAAATTAGATGGTTTTCGGAATTAATTCATATATTATTAAATGTCCTAGTGTATCAATTGTTTTCAAGGTCTTTTAAAGAATTCCCAATAATGCCAATTAGTTTTCAGTCTTAACATTCCAATGAGTACTATGTGATTCCAATGAATAATTAAAATAAACAAATCCTCCAAAATTGCATCTTAACACATATTCAAATTCTGATCTTAGAATCATGAAGTCTGATATGAAACAGGAATAACTATTTACCAAATTCTAGATATATAACTTTCACTTGTCTAAAGACATAATAAAATGCTCTTCAGATCCGTAGATGTGAGTCATTTCTAATTTTAAAAAAATTAAATTGTAAGCAAATTCACTTCCAGAACATTTTAAGCTCGTAATTAATTTATGCCTTGAACTAGTAAGCATTCTACCTTGTTTACCACTTTCAAACATGATAAACGCAGGTAAGCAAACTCTATTCTCACCCCTCAAACACAGACAATCATAAAGCACACAGCATATATATATATATATATATATATATATATATATATATATATATATATATATATATATATATATATATATATATATATATATATATATATATATATATATATATATATATATATATATATATATATATACGACACTACAATAATATAAAACAGTGACCATTACTACGCGAAGACACTTATTCTCTTTTGATGCAAATAATCATCGATGACGATTATTTGGATACGGCATCGTACATACTTGCGATCTAATTTTACAAAAGCGTATAAGCTAAATACCGCCCGGTGGAAAATATTGCAAACATTTAATCATTTCACTTTGATTCAAAGATGGCATTTGCGCAATTCACCCAAAAACTCAATATATCAACCATGCCTTACTATTTCTATTTAATTAATAAAATCCTCAACGTCAAAGATGACAATAGGGTAAAATTCTAACAATACACAATAGCATATAAAATGAAATTGGGTTGTGAAGTTTGTGGTGACAATATTATGTTTAGAATCCTTGTGATATAAAAGAGTTTCGTCCAAGAAATCAATAACAATATACAGAAATCAAGTAATTAACAGTATCTAAAAAGCTGATAAACATTATCAAAACAATATTAGATAATTACTCGAGTTTGGTCATTGAAGCTAGGTTTGTATGTCTGTTTTCAGAACTAGGTTGATAATTTTTAAACGTATAGATGTATAATTTCCAACCGAAAAATGACAAAGGAAGACACAGATAAAGTGCTTGATAAATACACCTGTCACTTTATTGCTAAAACATTTGTTCCATTAATCTCACTTAATGCTTTATTCAGGAATGTATGTCTGCATCTGCTACAACACCAACATCATTTACACCAACATATATTTTAAATGATTGACTGAAACTTGGAACCTTAAGAACTGATGCATTCTTAAGTATGACCTTTAACGTATCAAAAGCCTTCTGATAGTTTTCAGACAGACGAAACTTGGTTTTCTTGCTCAACAAATCAGCAATTATAAAAAATTGGAACAGAATCTCCGATGGTATCCAGCAATGCCCCAAATTGACATCAGTTGCCTTTTTCTGATGGGCACGGGGAATTCGGAGATAGCCTTGACCTTAGCATCTATAGGTTTAACTTTTCCATGTCCCACAATCTGTCCTGGAAATGCTGCACAGGCACGACAAAAGTCACTTTTGGAAAAATGAATTGTCAAACTTACATTAGTGAGTATGTCAAAGAATTTCCGAATTGTCAATTGTCGCTAAATGCTCTTCCCATGTGTCCCTATAGATGATGGCATCATTAATGTAAGCATCACAATTATATAAACCAGAAGTAGTCATGTTCATTAAACATTGAAAAATACTTGACGACCGTTTCTTCCCAAACGGCATCACTTTATATTGATAAAGTTCATCTGGAGTCGCGAATGCCGAAATTTCCTTTGCCCTTTTTGTAAGCTGAATTTGCAAGGCTTTTTAGAAAGTCAAACTTTTTGATATACTTTGTATTTCCAATTTTGTTTAATGCAGTTATAGTTCTTGGTAATGGAAATGAATCTGTAGTCACACTGTTTAATTTTCTATAATTAGCGCATATTCAGAAAGTATTATCTTATCTCGTAACAAGTACACGTACTGAGTTGTTTCACAGGTGTGGAATTTACAATGTCAACGTCATGGTAGATTTTGTTTGTTCTTGTAGATCTACTACAAATGCTCTATTTTCTAAGAGGTCTAGGATACGGCCATGTATTCAAAGTAATGCATTTGTTGGGGCAAACAAACGTCATTCTAACTTTATCATGGAGAATTTATGAACAATTCATTTCAAACTGTTCTATATATTGCCAATCCAATTGCTATTGAAGGTTCACATGGAAGCATCTCTGTATTTCATTATGCCTTTTTCTGAAACGTCTTCTTTTAATGAAAGTGTTCTTATTCAGAGAATTGTGTGATGCTTTATTAATTTTTCTCCATTGTGTATATTTGTCATCAGACTTGGTACCAGGATCCGTGACAGTCGGAACTGTGTTGTCTTTACCCTTCAAGGTATTCATTCATTACTAAGTGAAGACTTAGCTGGTTAATACACTTGTAACTGAAAAACCTTCTTTGGATCAGAAAGTCTGTCGTATTGATTAAGAAATCCCTGATTTATACCGAGCTTGTGCAGATTCTAGAATTATGGCAACGAAAACTGTTGAGAATGTTGTTGATCAGGAAATTATTCCTTTAGCTGATACATGTATTAGTCAGGACTTTGATGAGGTTATTATTACCACACGTTTGGATCAATCAAAAGGTATTGGTCACAGTAATCCTCATTTAACTACTCATTCTCTTTATTCTAAACACGGTGACAAACGACAACCACTTATCATCGAACCGAAACAAGATCCGGAGATTTCCTGTTTGTTTCAGAGAGCTATTAACGTAACGGATCCACAGAAATACATGTTCTCTATTTTGTAAAACATGTGGTCCTTACAAGAACAATGACACCTCCAGAGGTACCAGTTGTTGATGTGTGGACGGTGAAACACCATACTGTAATTCCGAAATCTTACGGACAAGAAAAATATTCTTGGACAGAAACATTCACTGGGATTTATAGTGAATTCAAACCAAGAATTATATTGCTGTGTTTTAGCAAACGACTTAACACAGCAACACAATGCAAGCCGACACATACACATCAACACCTTCAGCTTTGGACTTAATTTGGATTTCTACCAAAGTTCATTCAGAACATTAAATTAACAGGGCTTGTGTCTATAATTCTAGGATTATTTTGGGATTCGATTTTTAACACCGTTAGTTCTTTTTTGTTCATTTTTTATTGTAGAGAAATAAAGCATTTTTTAATTGTACAAAAAGCTTGTCGCTTTTCACTCTTTTCTGTTACTTATTTCACGAGTATAGACTCGCAACATAAGTTATTTACAGAAAAAATTATCATACAACATTAAACATGCGCGCATTTAGAAAGCTATTGATGTCTACAGTTGACTAATACGATGAAAAGTTATGAAACAGTAATGGAACACGGAAAATCCTAATATACCTTTTGTGACAGAGTCAACATAGAACGCATGCATCGCACAATGAGACATTTTGCCAAGTTACCTTAAACATTTGCTAGAAGATCATCCAAGGATCATCATAGCAACACAAATTTCTAACTTTCTAGCAACAAATTTTAAGCAGAACAAAGAGTAATGTATAAAGTACAACATTGCAGCCTACAACAATGAGGCATACGGATAGTGTGCAACGCAAACGCACATCTTACAGCAAAATATCCAATAAAAGCATATGTCATCATTGAAATGTTACAAAATGTCTCTCTACTGAAATTGATGTGGTTTGTGGACTTCTGAAACCAAACAATTTATCTGTTTATCTGATATCAATAAATCAATATTACACCTTCTTTAATAGCATTTCTACTATCTCAAAACAGCTTAACTATTCAACACCGTTTGAGTCTTTGCTGTTAAAAATGTTCTTCACGGAGACTTTGTTTCATACAACGTTATTGCACAAGACAAGTAATTACACAGAGATAGTATATATAGATTGAACATATGAATTAAAGATGACTATAGAATGTAATATGTTTTCGTCGCACGACTAGAATTTTAGGTCATCATGTTAAGTAAACCCATGCACAAAAAAGATGACAGACTCTGTGAAGCTTTTAGTGATTTTTGTTTACCTTTAAAAACTGAGACAAAACAGGAGAAAATGTCTCACTGGGTCTAACAATTAATAATAACTTGAACCCCAGCATCACCTGTATCACAAATTGTGTAATCATGTTATTTTATGCAACACAGTTATAAAACTTCCATTGTTGATACTGAAATGTTCACACCAAAATTCAGAACCTCGACTACTGTCTTAGATGAATTGATGGAAGTAAAAAAATAAGCATATGTGCAAGGATTAGTCCCTAACATTCACCAATACTAACTACCAAATGAACATAGATAAAAAGTACGATATATCTGAAGTTTGACATGTAGAAAATAAAACTTTGTGGATACTTTAATACTTCGCAAAACAGATGGAACAATTACACAGAAATTGAATAATAAAATTCAAAAATGTGATTAATGGATATGAAAATAAATATCAATATCATATTAGCACAAAAATTATTAGCGGAACGACAAGATAACAGAGAATACTATTTGATAGAACTGCAAAAAGCAAAAAAATTGGAAATAATGTTTTAATGAGATATACATTTTTATGCGCAATTGTCACAGTTGAAATTAGAAAATACCATCTGTATAATTTTGACTGATTTCAAGTTCATTCGGACAATTCTTGTTTCTATTTGTCTTCTTCATCAGTACTACGTTGTGCTTCTTGATCTTCATGTTCTTTTGAGTCTGTGATTGATTTCTCAACCTCGGTATGTAATCTATTATAAACGCAGCAAATATAACATCTTTTAAGGCGACGTTATCACTCAAATTCGTAAAAAGATAAATCTTAAGTTCTCTCCAACGCTTTTATTACAATTTTTTGTTTTGATCTATCCTTTCTTGCTAGTGTTTCCTGTACAAATTTCTGGTAATTATTTCCGATAATAACTTATATTAAATTAGTATAACAAAAATAAAAGACAAACGAGAAAATATATCAGGGAATATAAGTGATTATGGAACATTAATTTTTAAACTTTTAGAATAAAAACAAAAACGAAAACATTCAAACAGACACGATATTATAGATACTTGATCAAATGATTTGAACTGTAAACGGCTAAAGGTTACTAAACATGACTATGCTAGCGGTGACGACCTTCATATAGATCATGCATGTTGTGAGTGTCTTTGATTTGTTTGATATGGAGCTATAAAGGAGATGTTTCACCGGGGAAAAAAACACAAGATATATGACAGGAAGCAAAAACATATAACAAAATGATAAAATTCCTTCAAGGGAAAAAAACTAAAGCTAATATTAAAGTTTAATAATTCAAGATTGCTAACACCATCATTCAGGATACCGTATTTAATATTTTCTGATCTTTGTTCTATATGAGATTTTATTGGATAATAGAAAGAGACTGCTGCAGTGGGATTGAAGGAATAAGTGCATCAGCAATAAAGTAACCAGTACACAGTACAATTACGCTTGACATTCATATTTAAACTCATTCGTTATCTTTGAAAAACTCAAAACTTTAATGCTCTTTAATAATAATACGATCTGTGTTATGTACTTTCAGTGTTTCCATAAATGAGTGCTTGACATATCATTTAATTTAACAGAATAATGTTTTTGCCTGGTTCACAATTTTAAAAATTTTATTACATCTTTTCGATGTTACAAATTTATATATTTTACTCTTGTCACGTTATGTGGGCAAATTTGCTAACAGCGCATGCCTCGTGTTTATACGTGTCTTCCGATAGAATTTGTAATTTAAAGTACTTTGGATAATGCCATTATGTGTTATTTTGTTCGCAGCACAGTTGTTTACAATTACAATGTCATAGGAATGAAAGGAAAATTTATAGGAACTTACAATACTGGTTTATGACTGATCTTGACATTGGACCGGCTATGTGGCATACCTTTAAAGGATGGTGCCTAGATACACCAATCTCATATATTATTTTTATGTATGTTTTAATGTTATAGAGCAGAATGGAAAGTGTCATGGATAGACAGACGGACTAAATACAAATACGATTTCTTTGCTCTTCCTTTTTTGAGAAAATGTGGAGGATCATAATGTTTAATGTTCCAGATTCAATACATAGGTATAATTTCACTAATTGAATAATTTTGCTTATATATATATATATATATATATATATATATATATATATATATATATATATATATATATCTGTAGTCAATATATATATATATATATATATATATATATATATATATATATATATATATATATATATATATATATAAATTATTCGCTGTAGTTCAATATATATATATATATATATATATATATATATATATATATATATTGAACTACAGCGAATAATTTTCCTAGCACGCTAATGTATAAGATTAAAGAGTTGTCCGAATATTCCTCTTTTACTGAGGAAGGCATATTTTGTCTTCCTTTATAGTAAATTACCATATTAAAGCCTTCTTCGTCTGTCTTGATTTCTGACTATAGGAACATTGTAGAAAATTTGTAAACTTTAGCTGACTATGTATTCTCTATAATATCTACAATTGTTTATTGTAGATATTAAAATGGTGTCCTTCAGCCATATTATGCAGTTTATCATGCGTGTCAGACACTCACTGCTGACTAATTTGTATATAACACCTGATTGGTTGCATGAAATGTACCGCTTTGTCAGATCAGATTGGTTATATACAGATGGATGCTTTATTTGTAACATATCATTGATTGTATGTTGTAAGTCATGGACGTTAACAAAACATTTTTGTTTATGTCATAATCATACGTGTAGTTCTAATGATGCACTCATGTATTAGTTAAGGTATATTTGTCAGCAGCAAGTAGTGGGACCAATTTATCAAATAAATGAATGGGGAGATATAATAATTGATCGACAAAAAAACCATTTTAATATGAATAGATTTATCATTGTTTTAAAAGAGGTTATAACTCTAGGTAAAGACGTCCTTCAAAATTTATAATAACGCTGATAAATCAGTTTGCGGCTGGAATGATGTGTCGAGATTAGTCTTAAATCTGTAACTTCACAAGAAGCAAAAAGCAATAAATGAGGACAAAAAGAATGATAAATATATCATTAATAGTTCATGAATGATATATAGGCATTATCTTCATTTGTCATTCTCTTTTTTTATGTACTTAAAGACAACTGAAAAGAATAAGAAATATATGTACTTTATATACTATTTTGCAAAGACAAATAAAGCTCATTGTATTTTTGCTTATATGTCGTAAAATGACATCAATTTTTATTACCGTTTCAGACACTGTATTATGCGTGTTGCATTATGAAATAATATTAATAACTTTGAAACAAGTACAAAATGGTCTTTAAAAACATTAGAAACTTATGACAAACTTTCAATTATGAAATATCATGAAATTCAAAAACGTTTAAAAAGAGTGGAGTTACAAACAAGCAACCAAGATAAGACATACATTAATTTATTATGGCTGTAAGAGAAAAACGTGGCAAAAAATAAATGTTTCAATAACTTGACATCCAGTCTCCATGAAATCATAAGGACACTGATAATTTTGCAGGTGATAAAGCATGAATTTAAATTTACTTATTAGAATTAATCAGAAAAATTTTAATAACATATGTAATCATTTTCATGAATATCAAAGATTGAATAATTAAATTGTTTATTAACTGTTGGAATATAATATTTTAACACCCTTAAAAAAGGTTGCTATGTTTTCATTATAATAGAACATTCAAGTGGTCTTGAGAGGATGGAATCGTGCTGGAAAAAGAGTCCGTTTTGTGAGAGTAAAAAATTAAATTGTTACTCGATATGACGTTTTGAACGTTTATTACATTAGATGTATGTTCATACAACGAATGGACCAATACAATCCTAAAATGCATATTTTTTACCTGGTTCGTCACTGAAACGTCATGCCTCACATTAAATGTATGTGGCTTACTTATATCGGCAAATGCCTACGTCTTCCTGATTGATTCTATCTAAACGAGTCGCCTTCCGTACTCTATGTGTATCTTTACTTTTTCTAACTCCTAGCATCTATATTATGTGCATTTTGTACTGGAAATTCTAATGATCATCTACAGCCAAGATATCAGATAACCTATATTTTATAAACGGATATAACAATATATTTTAAGATATTAACAGTGTACTTTGCATAGACAATATCAATACGTGCTTAAATAGGTGTTTGTATCATTAATAATATTACTAACAGTTAGGGTTAGTTTCTCAAAGACTAGTGTGATCAGGTATGTATATTCTTAGAAGAATTAAGTTGTTTCCCATTGGATAGGTTAGGTCAGGTGAGTTCTTTTACGATGTGGGATATTTTGCAAAATGTCACGTTTCTAAAAGGAGCAAAATGTTTTTTTTACTCATTTTACTTATAAGTAGATGGAACTGGGAAATATGGTCATTCTATGTTCTTGTTGTAACATCTGTATACAGATGTATTTAAATTTGTGTTTAAATATTATTTGAGATGAACATTTATTAGCACAGTTTATTGGAATTACACAGTGCATATTCATCTAAAATATCATTCTGGGACTATTATGAATTGTTCAAATGAGTTCTAAACAATGACACTGCGATGCATTCAGAAAGAGCTCTTGAGATTGAGGTCGATCAGGAAATTATTAAGATCACATATTTATTTATCAGACTTTTGATGAGGTAATGTTTGCTCTTGGTCTTTGTGATCCTCTGTTTGCTATTCATTCTCTCCCTCCTAAGCAAATGACAATCACAATGACAATGACAATCACATGTCTTTTAACAGACAAAAGACCCAGAGATTTCAAGTTGAAAAAGTCCATCCGAGAATTTATTTAATTGTCTCGAGGAGTAAACTTCAAAATCGTATAGACGGTCGTCCATCAGTCATGACCAAAACAGGTGCAAAACATCTTTCATCAATTGTGTTTGTAATCGAGAGAACGACACTATGTCTTACTTTTATATTCAAAACAGGAAATTTATACCGTTAAGCATGGAGGAATAATCATCCTGAACGAAACTATGATTGATAATAGAAGCAAGAAGGTACCACATTTGTGACAAAACAAAGTTATAGTTCATTTAAATTCTTCGTTAGATTTTGGTTACATGCCAAATACAATACATCATAAGTTAGAATTAGCACCCCTCTTTCCTTTTATGGCTAAATTACCTACATGTGTATGTATGTATGTATGTATGTATGTATGTATGTATGTATGTATGTATGTATGTATGTATGTATGTATGTATGTATGTATGTATGTATGTATGTATGTATGTGTGTGTGTTCCATCATCTTCAACACCATGTGACTATTTTCCTGATAGAATAATGATGCCTTGCAAAACATTTGAAGTATCTCTTTCATTATTTTTATAATTTACGGAAATAGCAATGGACACATCTACTCACAGCATTTATTTGTTAGGACATCAATACGTTTGACTCATCAAGAAATATTATGCTAATACATGCAAATTATTCTGAAGGAAAATATGATTAATTAATATTGATTGGGTTACAATATATGTTTGTTCCAAGCTGTATTAACAATTTCTTAAATAAATGCATCTCGCAAGTAAATAATACTTTTAAATAAGCAAACATACATACAAATGTTATTGAAAATATCGATTTGAACTATCGATGGCTTGGAAAAGGAAGGAGGTATAGACGGAGATAGTTTGTAAGTCATAGTTGCAAGAAACGGTTGCGATTATTGACGAGATTTAAGCGATTTGCAGTTTTACTATATACCTACAATATAATTTTGCTTTTTATTTTGTTATGGACATTCTCAATATAATCCATCCAAACTGAAGTTCAGTTGATTTAGTAAAAGAATTAGTGATATACTTAAGACATGACAAAAAATAATGTTCACTGAAGTCTCTACAGATTGGTAGGTGTGTCATTGAAACCTACTAAGTAGGAAACTGCCGTTATGGATCTCATTTGCGTATTTGTTTGTTTTATTGTTGCTTAGTTTTTGAGCGGGGTACAAGCATGCCAAAAGATTTTGGAAATAGTTTGTTTTGAAAATTAGTTTAAATGTCATTCCTGACGTAATCAGGCGTTTTTTGTCTGCAAGGTTTTTTACAATTTAACACATGATGGTATAAAAGATCTTTTTTGTTGAGCATACCTGCATGAAACTGTAACAGTGCCAAACTTATTGCATAATTGATACCGGTTTCATTATAAGAATGCCAGCCTATTACGAAATTTAAACCCATTTCATTGCAAGCATGCTAGACCTTTTAGGTAGTTGACATCTGCTTTCATTACAAGGATGCCAGCCTATTACGTATTGATATCCGTTTTCGTTGGAAGAACACCATACCTATTACGTAATTTATACCCGTTTTTATTGGAAGAATGCCAGACCTATTAGATAATTTATAAAAGCCGGTTTCATTGGAAGAATGTGAGACCTATTACGTAATTTATATCTCATTTCATGTGCAAGCAAAGGATAAATATGATAGTTTATGACAAATCTTAAAAGCAAGACAGTCGACATTTATTAAAGTTATTCATGCCCAAAATATAAGAGGTTTCCAGAAGTATATTTGTCATAATACGTTCAGCCATTTACATTTGAAACAACATATGCGAAATGTCTGCTATTATAATATTAAGGCAATGGGAATAATTAAGAACACACACACACACACACACACACACACACACACACACACACATAACACTTCTCCTCCCCTGGCCACACTTTCAGTGATATAATACTTATTGCTATTGCTAACAACCACAGCTGGAGTTCCGAAACCAGGAAGGAAAAGGAATCATACTGGATACACCGCCTTAGAACATTGAAACCAAGCAGTCTAAACCAAGAAGACTAGAAAATGAAAACTATGCCTAGTAGAATTTAACATTTCCTACATCTTTTTATTATCATTCAATTTTTACTATAAGAATAATCGGTATAGAATCAAATATCCGGGATATAATCTGCGTTACATAAATGTACAAGAAGTAAAAATAGATGTCGTTTTGGCTTGTAGACTTTTAAGGAATTATACACCGTTTTCAGTTTCCGCAACTAGTCTATACAAGCTGGTTGTATTTATAGTTTTAACACATGTGGAGACAGCCATGTAGAGGTTTACAAACACAACGTTTTTGTTTTTATTTGTTTGTCGTATATATGTTTTGTATTTGCCTTTGAAAAAGACTAATTAAGAGTCGAAAGTGCCTAGGCTAGTTAGTTATTAGTTTCGTACTGTTCGTCGTCAGTTTATTGCATATATATATATATATATATATATATATATATATATATATATATATATATATATATATATATATATATATATATATATATATATATATGTCATGATATCTGCATCAGTTTTCTCATTCAGCTCATCGTAATGCTTATTGGCATGCCGTTTGTACACTGTTCAGATTTCGTATGCATACATTAGGGTCGGAAAAACAATGGCTCACGTTTTCATTGTAGACTGATACATCTAGACTTCAGCAATTATGGCGTTCATTTCATCATCGATGTTGACTGCATGTGTTAGTGTGCTGCCGAGATAGATGAACTTGACCACTGCCAGGAGAGTTTGTAGTGATGGTAGACTCAACGCAAGGATTTTCTTGTTCAGGTTGGTGGTGCAAAACTTGTCTTCGTTACGCTGATTGTGAGGAGGAAATTGTCGTATCGAAGATATCATGACATGTGTATATATATATATATATATATATATATATATATATATATATATATATATATATATATATATATATATATATATACATATATATATATAGCTGTGTTGCATATCAGAATCAGATTTGTCTTTCAAGGAACAGTTATCAGCATATGGGAAATTATGAACAATCACTTCCTGTAACATGGTCTTCATCTGTAATTTCCTCAGATCGAAATTATGAACAATCACTTTCTGTGACATGGTCTTCAACTGTTGTCTCCTCAGATCGAAGATGTTTCCACCACTAGGATAATTGATGTCTATCCCAGTATCTTAGTTACTGAAGGCATCAGTAAATATGACAGAATATCATGCTGAATACGGCCGTGGCCAACACACCGCCTTTCATGACTCCATTAATGACTAGGAATGGTTTAGATGACTCGCCGTAGTTAACAACGATAGCATTGCATCATGAACATGCCTATTTGGATTTGACGAACTGCAAACACCATTCCAGTGATCCTTCATCTTTTTCTGAAGCTACACTGAGACCTTCTTCAGTTACGACTTATTAATTATGCAATGCTGTCAATATTTCAAACATTGTATAGACATAAATAAATATTTCAATTAAGATTTCTAAAATATAAACTCTACAATATATATATATATATATATATATATATATATATATATATATATATATATATATATATATATATATATATATATATATATATATATAATTTTTCGTTTTCAATCAAATAGGTAATTTTCAGTTGTGTGACTTCTGAACAGTTACCCTTTTCCCCATTTGGAAGAATACTACACAATTACTTTTCCTTAATATTATTTTATATTTGCTTTTCTACATTTAATTTTGTAGTGTCGGAATCCAAAGAAAAGCTAACAGCAAACTATTTGTCAAGGGCAATCTGTTTTCTTTAGTGGCAACACTATAAGCAAACCAACATGCTGTGGGTTCCAGATTTAATTTCCCAGAGATCATTAGTGCCTAATTAATCAAAATACATAGACAGAATCACGCTATGCCCCTATATTTAGAACGATAAACAATTTCCTTTCAATTAGCAACAAGAATTATTTCATTTACGCAAAACATCAGCTCCAAGGCCAATACCTGGAATGTACAAGTACCTTCTGGAATGGGACTAAAAAGCTATTTTTATTTTTAAGGCTACAAAGTATGATTTAAATCAACGGATAAATCTTGGATGGTGCTAAATAATGATCACCGAGAAGTATATATATATATATATATATATATATATATATATATATATATATATATATATATATATATATATATATATATATATATATATATATATATATATATATATATGTATGTATGTATGTATGTATGTATGTGTGACGCTAGCATATAGGGCCATTGCAACATTTGAAACAATTTAATCTAATTTAAACAAGATAGTCATTTTGACAGATATAAATCTCATGCCATTATACAAGAACATTTCTTGACCAATCATGTTAAAAGATGTTCCTGAATCATATTATACATTGGTACTGTCTTTTTATAGCCCACATCTAGAACCACTTATACATGCTTTAAAATACAAATGCCCCACCATTGGGCCATAGTAGACGTTGGCTGCTCTTGCGCTATTCAGAATCACTTAGGTAGTATCAATACTGCTATTCTGTCACAGCTGACAGGATGCCATTGTTCGAGAATTTTCCTTAGCAGCAAACAATACAATTTAATAAAGCAAATAAATAAAGTTGAATAAAGTATCTAATTCTATCTAATTATGGAAAGAATCTAAAATTAAGTTTGTATGCTGATTAAGATAAATGGCAAACTACATGAATAAAAAGGCTAAAATTAACAAGAAGAGTATATGTCGAAAGTGTCAAGTTTCTCTACCCGTATTTTTCATGCAATCATGTAATGGTGATACCACTACAAATAACCAGGAACAAACATGGAGATAAGTTATAGTGCAAAAACTATTTAGTCCATGGCCAAAATGACGAAACATTGTACCACTATCCGTTATCACTTGTAAATACGTAGAAAGTAGTTCATTTAAAATTGAAAATCACTACTCTACTGCCTAGAACGTGAATGCGTTTGTTTATGAATATTATTAAATACTTTGGGGAATTTTTCTATATATTTTTTATTTTGGTTAACAAATCTGATCTTCGCAGTAAAAGCTAGATTCTTACATACAACGTTAAAATATTTTCTCATTAACCACATGATACTTTGTTCTTAATATCTATTAAATTATAAATACGTCTACGCTTCAGCAGCTAGGAAATGTAAAGTTTAGAAAACATGTACATTTAAATGAAGCTGGTATATTGTAAAGCATGATTTGAGTGGAATGGCATTCCAAGACTCGATCTTGTTTTCGTGTTGCATGCGCTCATCGACAGACAAGAAGGCATGAAAATAACATAGATAAGTATGCGTACATTAATGATCCTCCGGCAAAATAGACTACTCTGTAGATGAAAATCTGGATAATATTATTGTATGGATGAAAATCTACATGGACTATTTCATAGATGAAAGTCTGCATGGACTATTTTAAAATTAACATCCTGCACAAATTATTCCAGTCTGCATATTAATCTTAGCATACTCATGGCATGTGCTATGGAATCGAAATGCCTAAACTTAAAATTGTGAGATAATTTTATTTGTGTATTTATCATAAGAATGATGTTTTATTGACGCTCATAAACCCATATCATATTTATTTATATTGCAAAATCGATAATATACCCAATTTACAGAATGCAATTGGCCTTTGGTTGACTTTGAAACGCGTGACATTTGCCAAGACATTCCCAGCTCCTCAGGTGTTCTTGTATCGTTATCTAGGTCATGACATATTACTCTCACGTGCTGGTGTCAACACGTTATATTACACGTCGCGTTACCTTCATATTACCCTACTAGTGTTCAAATTACTAGTTGATTTAGAAGTGTTTCACCACTTTGCATAAACTGCCTGATGCAGTCTTTTCTTTCGCTCATGTGATATCACTATCTTCTATATAATAATGCGATTTTTGTCCTGGTTTTGAGAATAATTAACGAAATATCAACTCATTAAATGTTAAGTATTCAGATGATGGCTCCCTGTCCACTTGGGTATAGTAACCTATTTTATTTTCCGGACCAAATACCTCTGCAGAATCCGAATAATCTCCAATGGAGAACGCTCTCCTCAGGAGAGATCAAAAAGATGAAAATGACTGGCACATGTGAATGCCACCTACTGCTCTTTTCAGAGCAGATCTTCGATGGACACCGCAGTGCACGAAACAAAAGGCAGACCAAAGGAAATATATTGACAAACAACAGAAAATGATCTCAAAAACAGTGACCATACTTCGGAAAAAGCACCAAGGATAGGATTGTAGTTCGATCAGCATCGCTTCTAGTACCACCTGGCACATAGAAGTTTGAGTTCAGTGAGTGGAATCTAAGAAAGCATTTCGTTTTAAAGCGTGTTATCGTTAGAAAATATATTTTGAATGAAGTTGCTCATATTTATAACACTGTAATTTGTTGTGAAATCTAAATTTCAACATAAATTACATCATATCGGTGTGAGTGGGACCTCGGATATATTAGAAATCTAGGTTTAATCAAAATTGACGCACGTAATGGATTTTGTTTAGAAACTGTATTCATGGGCGACTTTGTATCATGACTATACTGTAAATATCTATGTCGATTACGTGTCAACTAGTTGTCACAAAAGACACATTAGAACTGTCAAACACTCTCGGACTTCAATCCACATGCTGTACACATATTTACCGTATACAGTCAATTACATTCACAAAGTTTTCAGATCAATTAAATCTATGTTTGTGAATAAAGAAACAAGGAACAATGAATTAAATACATCTTCGAAGATTCTAGTTGAAATGTAGACATAACTATCCACCAAACGTTACAAATACATTGATATTTATAGTTATTTTTTCCTCTTGCAATTACAACCTTCGTTAGGATTATTCAGGTGAAGTCTCTTTTTTAAGTGTATACAGAAATCAGCCAAAAGTGCGCGAATAAGATTGATAGTTTGACGCCGTTTGCGAAATCCCTCCCCTATTATTCTTTGACCAATATTACCTATTTATATTTCAGCACTTGTTTCCAACAGGTTCGAGGTGTGTGATTCTCTAAAGAAAGGTGAGGATTTTAGGCCGGCATTGATTTCAGCTGTTTTTGCATTGACTGAAGATATCTAAGGGTAATTTTATCAAAGTCTTCTATTAGCTTTCGAATTTCAGTGTTTCTTGTTCCCTTATGAGTAAATGTATGCAAGTACGTGTTTCTCTACATATGGGATGGTTTAAGTTACTTTACGGATTGCTAACTGCTATACTGTAGAAGTTTCCAACCAGTTCTTGTCATTTTCAATTTAAGAAAGAGCGAGGAGCAACAATAACTTGTGAACGCGACTATTTATAAAGCAATCACAAATGGTAAAATATAAATTGTGTTGGTATCTTTGCGGTGTGAAAAAGCAAAGGTACTCGACGCGAGATTGGTGTTTAAAACAAAACAATATTAAGGAAAAGGTTATACAGAGTGACAAAAATACCTCAGATTACCCCCATGACCCGACCTGACATTGGAAACACTCTGTCATACTATATAAAAGACAAGGTACGTAACTTCTGAATTCTCGTTCCACCCATGACCCTAGATTTCCTTTAGCTAGTTTCGTCGCTAACGGTATGCGATCATATTATATGGCTTATGTTACTCCTGAGATATTTTTCTATCCATCAAGCCATCGTTGACTATTCTACGTTGAACCAAACTGAAGTTACGGGTTCCGAAACGTGCGAATTTCGCGAATTTTGTCAGAGTGGACACATCTACGCTCAGGTATAACCTTTTGAGCCAATCATATTTAGTTGTTTACATTTTTGCCATTTAATATACATGTTTTCAAACCGAGTTTCGCTTATATGCGATGTATGTGTGAAGATAAAAATGTCCAATTTTTCCATGGAACAGGATTCCTGTACGTTGAATCGAGTTAATGGTAAGTAAAGACTTGCTTTTGCATCTACTACTGTTCTATAATTAAAGATGTTATGTATCGTAGAGTCGCAAACATGGTATATGTAGCTGTTTGCACCTGTTGAAAGCCCGAGCTTAGACATGTCCACTATGACAAAATTCGCGAAATTCGCACGTTTCGGAGACTGTAACTTCAGTTTGATTCAACGTAGAATAGTTAACAATGGCTTGATGGATAGAAAAATATCTAAGGAGTAAAACAAGCCATATAATATAATTGTATACCGTTAGTGACGAAAATAGTTAAAGGAAATCTATGGTTATGGTTGGAATGAAGTGTTCGGAAGTTACAAACCTTGTCTCTTATATAGTATGACAGAGAAGGTCCAATGTCAGAACGGGTCATGGGGGTAATCTTAAGTATTTTTGTCACTCTGTAAGACTTTTTCCTTAAGATTATTGTTTTTTTAACATCAAGCTCGTGTCGATTACCTGTAGGAAGAAGGTCATGCGCAATAGATGGTAAATAAGGTAAAATAATAAAGTACAATGATTTTCCAACATGTACATGTCTTAAAAATCAAATTAACAATTTAGTACGTGTAGCAAATGCATTTATTTTTAGACTCGCCAATTTGTCGAATGAATGAATATATAACTGTAATGTGAAAATGAGGAGATACGGTGCAATTTGGGCTATTTTTAGAAACAGTCCTCAATTTATTGACAAGAAAATCATTTATTCAGAAATATATTTTGAATGAAGCGATATAAAGACCATATTTTTGAATAATGAAAATATTCTGTCATTGGATTTTCGAATGTGTTTGTATTTTTTATCAGAACTAGTGTTTTGTTCACTCTTTTAATTCAGATGAAATAATTCATCGTTTTACTCTTTTTCTTCTCCCCCACCCATTGTATTGTTCTTTTCATTGCATTTTGACGTCATACTATACGTACCGAAAAGTAACGTGTTTGATTCAACAATCTCTCCCCAATTTTATTGACATGATTGTTTGAAACAACAAATCTCCTTTGCCGGTTTTGTTAAGTATAAATATCTTCTTGTATATATTAAATTAAATTCTTAATCAAATTCTGAATAAAACCCAAAGCATTCTTTCGGCATTTTGCCCTTGTAATAGCATTATTTCTATTAAATCGAGTAGGATATTTGCATAAATATTTTGCTCGCGAACTACTATTTTTATTAAATTGTGAGCAGGACACTTGCCTCGAAAACAAAATTGAGATATTTCAAGAAATTATTCCTAGATCTCTAATTCGTTATTTTTTTTTATTTTGTGGTCAGGTCTGTCAAAAATATTTCCTTCTTTTTTAATTTTAATTTCCTTCTTCTGGCTCTGCTTAATGAACCGCGCGCATTTCTCGTCATTTAAACAGAAAACGTTTATTTTGTTGCATATTTTGTTGCCTAGATCGGTTACCAGCAGTTCTATAGAGGTCATTTAAATTCCAGGGATAGTGATGATAAATGAGGTAAAAGGAGTTTGGTTTCACTGTTTTCTTTCGGGAAAAATTCCCTAAAATTTTATCTCTGTTCTGAATCAACCAATACTCACCAGATTGTCCAAGGATACGTTCTCCATTGAGTCCAGGTTACGATAATTGTTAAATTCAGTACCATGTATTTCAACAACTTTCTTGTTTTTAATTATCCCAATTATCGATATTTTTACAATCAAGTAGCCTTTCATTTAATCTAATTTCTGAGTTGTGATGAATTAAACAAATATTCCCAAATTATTATTATTATTATTATTATTATTATTATTATTATTATTATTATTATTATTATTATTATTATTATTATTATCATCATTATTGTTATTATTATTATTATTATTATTATTATTATTATTATTATTATTATTATTATTATTATTATTATTATTATTCAGGAAGTCATGAATCGGATTGTTGGTGCCGCCATATTGGCGATCAGCAGCTTACTTACAGTAAATGCCCTTCTTGAAGAAATGCCAATGCCAGTAGAACTGGAATCTTGTCTGCAAAGCTTCAAGTTGAAAAACAACATCACAAATATAGTTGGAGAGAAGCTCTTCACCTTCTGTCTCAACAATTTCCTCTGGAAGACGGAGAGAATTCGTTGGAGTGGATACAACGTGACACAGGCCGATTTAGATTACTTTAATCGTCTTGTCGACCGTTTACTCTACTTCCGGCCGCAGGAAGAGACCAGAACGAAGAGACAAACAGGGCCAGGTGGTCGTCGCGTGCCATTTCCCCCTACTGGACGCAGAATAAGGCGAGAATACCGCCGTCTTCCAGATCCTGAGAGGGCACTCTATCACCGTCTGATAAATGAGTTGAAAGTGGTTTGTAGCCAATAATAATAATAATAATAATAATAATAATAATAATAATAATAATAATAATAATAATAATAATAATAATAATAATAATGATAATGATGATGACGATGATGATGATGATGTTGTTGATGATCACGATGATGATGATGATGATGATGATGATGATGATGATGATGATAATGATGATGATGAATAAAACAATCTATGACGCTATTACTACGTTGGCCATAATGATCATGATGACGACGGCAATTAAAATCATCTTGAGGACAATAATGAGGATAATGCTAAAGTAATGATTACGATGTTTTGCTTATTATAGTTCATTGTTGAATAAGGCGATTTGTTTAAATTTCTTCCTGTTGAGTCTAAATTTCAATTTACTCGCAAGAGATAGAATACAATCTTTGACAAGATTCAGCTTGCACCATTAGGTCGTAAATTTAGGCAACAGATGAATTAAATATGTTCTATGACTTGATTACACCTTTTGTAGGAGTCTTTTGCGTACGCAATGCGCGTATGATAACTGCCATGAATAGTGTATATGATGAACACACTTTTTAAATTACTGAATTTTATCCAGAGGTGAGTTCTGTAACTAACATAATTACAGGGATGAATAAATATTTTCCTTGTGAAAGTGTATCTTTGATGTGGCTTGCGATGCATGTTTTGTTGCATAGCCGTTTCTCTCCTAGACATGAAATAAGAAAGATTAGTTGACCTGGCTTTCATTTTGTACTGTTTATAGAAACTTATATGAGATCACTTCATCATAATCACATAGTCTTTTTCATTTCTTGATATATTTTGAATTCTTGGTAAGCTGCAAGGAAGAATTTGATTATGTATAAACAAAGGAAAAGCAATCATCGCCAGCTCCTTGTTTGATGAATAATAAAATATTGGCTTTTTTAAGAATTAAAGTTCAATCTGTGAGTTACATGCGTCAGTTGAACGGGAACAAATGATATTACACCTCTTGATAACCATTGGAACAAATCTGATTGTATCATTATTGACAAATCTGCAAAACCTTACCTGCATAATATAAATTAAAACTACAGTAAGTGTTATTGTCAGCATTTATTTGAGGGGAAAAACTCAAAATGAAGACCTCTTGTCAAATGTTATGCAAACGCTCTCCCAGTATAGCCTATTTTTCTGTTTATAGTTTAATCTTAAAACATACTCTTCTTCCAGCGAGGAATATACGACCTGTTCGCCAACCTTCATCAAGGAATTGTAATCAATTCTGCACATATGGGGCCGTCATTCCTAGCCTGGCACAGAGTTTACATTTCCCTGTAAGTAATCGTATCTATATAGTCTCCATCACATTTTCCTTTTGTACGTTTTAATATTTCTATTGCCTATGATCGCTATTTCTTAACAGATTGATTTTATAAATTAATTTGCATTGAAGTAGATTGCAATTAGAAACTGAGATTTAAAACGCAAGCATTAAGACTAATTGCCTAATATGAATCGGTTTTAAAATATTCAATAATCATTCCATTTTCTGTTCAGTTACTCAAGACAAAAGTGCAGAATTGTTTGTCCCTGAAAGTGTAAATGTTCTCCTTTATAGGTATGAAGAAGCGTTGAGACAGCTCAGTCCACAAGTGAGTTTGCCCTATTGGGACTCTACTCTCGACTTTGATATGGCCGATCCTTCTGAGTCTATTATATGGAGCTCAGCATTTTTGGGTAACGGTGATGGTGTCGTGGTAAGAGGACCCTTTGCAGGTTGGACTACACCAATCGGGCCATTGATGAGGAATACCCGCTCCGAAAGTAGATTAATCAGTAAGGATGATGTAAACAATATCCTCTCCCAGTGTCGTCATGCCGACATTCTGATGCCAACAGCTCAGGCCCAAAATGACATTGAGATGATACATGGATCACCTCACAACTGGGTCGGTGGGCAGATGTCAATGTTGAATACGGCAGCCCATGATCCTGTCTTCTTCATGCACCATGCCTTTATTGACCACATCTGGTGGTTGTTCAGGATTAGACAGAGGCAGGTGTGTGGAATCAACCCTGCTACGGACTACCCAGAGCTTACTACAGGTGGCGATCTACACCACCCACTTCGACCAATGGATGGTTTGTCTCGCTTCCTGAACATTGATGGCTTCCAGGATTACTGGGAGACTCTATGGTTTACTTATGAGCCCTCCCCCACATGCTCCCCTCAATTCCCAGACTGCGGATCACCATATTTGTTCTGTGATGGAACCCGTTGTATCTCCAGAACAAGGGACATAATTGGAGAGTTCGTACCAAGAGGCATGGATGGAGAAATGAACGCCAGAAGGGCAATGGGGGAGGCCCAGAACATGCCTCCAGTTGGGCCTAAATTCATAGCGCTCGGTTCAGATGGGCGTTCAATGAGTGATACAATGGGAAGAACAGGTATGTTGACCGACGTTGGAGGTTCAAGCAGGAGGGCTCAACTTGGTTCAGTGGGCCGAAGGAAGAGATCTGCTGAAAATGAACTAAATTCTGCACAAACTACACAACTGCCATTAAAGACCAACCCATCTTCAACCCCACAAGTTGTTAGTAAACCGGAGCTAACGCCAGGAAATTCTCTAAATAAACCAATCCAAAACACGTTCTTCGTCAATGGCGTTGCAGATGTCAAAGAGTGGGTGTTTGTACCAGTACAAGTTATACATATAAAACCTAAAGAGGATAAATTCTCGGTGTACCCCGTCGTTTCTGGTAAGGCAGACTTTAACCAAGACTTTTACTCCATCAGCTCACCAGCCCTTGATGCTCGTATCAAACAGGGTCATCCAAAAGAGTTTTCTAACTGCAAAGCCGATCCCTCAGGAGCTGCTCAGGTAGTCCTTCAGTCAGTTGGTATAAATTACATGGGGCGCTATTCTGAATTTGCCATTATAGACTCTAGGCTTCCCATTGCCTCGTCAATGGTATACATTGGAGTAAAGAATCCGACCAATGGAATGTCCCAGGCGATTATATCGGCACATGATCATTGTGGACGAGTCTGTCAACCGCAGTGCATTGTACACGGATCAAGTCCACCGTCATACAAACCATGTTCCGGGGCCATTCGTTTGTCGTCATCATCGCCAAAGATGTACGGAGACACTATTGGCGATGCCATCTTGGATATCTGGCATTGGTCTGGCAACAATCCAAAGAATTCGATTGACGATATACAAATGGTAATGGTTTGCAAGAAAGATGATGCATGGCCCTGGAATTAAAAAGACAAATTAAACTGAAGGCCCAAAAGAACTTCGCTATTAATTTACTTGTTATGAACTAAAATAAAACATCTTAAAGTAAATTTCTCTTTACTTATTTACGGGGCAGTTTTTGACGAGTGAAATAGTGGCCAAAAAGCCATAAATGGAAACATCTATTTTAATGACAATAATAGTACGGTCTTTCATATTAACGAGTCTAATTACGAATATGTCTTAAAAAGTTTGTGATAATTATTATTCAATAATTTACCCTTTATTAAATTAGAATGTTATCAATCATTAGTGCACGCAAAAACAAATGCAACAGGCCTCTTCAAAAATGTCACATTAATGTAATCCTTCGTGTGCACGAAAATTTATTCACGCTCTGTTCTTGCGTCAATAATTCTTTGCAAATATCTAACAATAAGCAACAAAATTGATATATAGATCGGTTCTAATTTTAGCAATGATTAGCATAAACATATTTAAGAATTCCCAAATAATAGATACACAATTATTTTATGAATTGTTTTAAAGAGAAAACGAAATCTTATGCTTTAGATGAGAGAATATACTTATCAAATGAAATCTTCTAATGTATGAATGTTAATAAAGGTTTTGCTGCATTTAATTTCTGTCAAAATTCATTGCATTTAGTAAGATTAATACACAGAATGGAATGTCAGCTTTCGTCACATTGCATTTCATCGAAATTATTATAGTTTAACTGTGCTCTTTTTACTTCGAATTTTGTATGAGGTTCTTGCTTTGACTACATAGATAACAATGCAAACTTGTTTTGTGCATAATAGGTTAAGGTGTTAAGTTTATTAATGTTTTTTTGGAAAATGCATAAATATATGGGATAATAAACATTGGAAATTCTGAGTTTCACATTGTTCTCTCTACGCATTTTCAATGCACATGCCTATTTACTTATATTCATTCATTCATAACTACGTGCGTACGTACTTTACTACTTCAATACTGGCAAATCTACATACCTACTGAACTACATACTTACCTACTGATCTACTCCCTATAAACATTTTCATAGAGACATACATACATACATGCTTACATACATACATACATACATACATACATACATACATACATACATACATACATACATACATACATACATACATACATACATACATACATACAAACACATACATACATACATACATACATACATACATACATACATACATACATACATACATACATACAGACAGACAGACAGACAGACAGACAGACAGACATAGAACAAAGAGCAATATGCACATGCACTGCATTTTGAATGTTTATGTTCGAGTCTTCATTCTTATTTGATTTAAGTATGATTAGCCGCACGAAAACTTCACATTTTGCTTTTGCAATCTAATGCCAATACATCACATGAGAATCAGAGAGAGAGAGAGAGAGAGAGAGAGAGAGAGAGAGAGAGAGAGAGAGAGAGAGAGAGAGAGAGAGAGAGAGAGAGAGAGAAGGAATAATATTCTTATACAGGACTAATATCATTAAAAAGGAAAAGACTCTGGAAATGATAAAATCCAGTTCTTTCACAAGTCAAGCTAAAATGGAGGTTTTTGTAAAAGCTATATTCCATGAGATAAATGTTTCTTTTCAGATGGCATAGGAAGAAAAATCTCTAATATGTGCCAGTGGACTATATTATAAGCACTCTTCGTTGGCTAAGACTGTCCCCATAAATTAAATATTACCAGGTTTGTCGAAAAGTTCATACATTTATTCGTAAAAAGAAACGATAACTTCTATCTGTCAATCTGAGTAATTGTCGCTTTTTTCTGGACCTGTAATGTTTAGATACTCGCATTGTTTCAAGTTACAGTTGATTTGGGTTGGCGTCGACAAGGGCAAGACTAATATATTATTCATGTGCCTAGTGGGATGTAAACATTAAACTGAACGCGCCACATTTGTTCCATCGATGCGACCACAGTAATCTTACAATATGACCTTTATTTTCAAGAAAAATTGGACGCGTAGATCAGGAACGGTACTTGTTATCAAACTTTATCAAGATATATAATTTGCTCCGATGAACATGAGGAGAAGAAACTATAAAATAAAAGTTTTCATCTTTTTCAAGGGGAATCTAAGTTTGGATATGGTCGAAATTGATTTTATCCTATTGAAATTATCGAAATCAGCACATCTACTAAAAAAAACTGTTGCGTGAAAAGAAATAGTTTTAAAAATATCGCAATCCATGTATAAATCAATTTAAAACAAGATGACGTATCCCAACGTCAAAGATCGCAGAGAAAAAGTTTATTGTTTTAAAAATGTTTTCTCTTCTGCGTGACATGGCCAAATAAAGAATATCTTTAGGAAGACGGACAAAAATGCAAACATATATGCGTAACTATAGTTATAATTGGAACTTTTCGGCCTGAAGTCCTATCCAGGGGCGTCCAACGTTTTTGGGGGTGGGTATGTGGGGTAGTAAGTTGTTACCTTTTAAGTTTTATGGATTTTGGCCAAAATATGTTTGGCTAAGAAAGTGTGGCAAATCCCCGCCCCCGCCCGCATCAGCTGGCTGTCATACTCATATGGTGCTCTGACTAAATAACAAAAACAAATGCTATCTATTTATCACATTTTGTTAAACTACCCTTCGCAGTTTAACTATTCTTCGTCAACGCTCAAGTCGGCCTAGTGGTAAGAGCGTCTGCCTCGGGGATACGGGAGGCCGCTGGTGCAAACCACGGCGAGTCAAAACAAAGACATAAAAATAGTGGTAATAGCTGCCTCGCTATGTGCTCGGCTTCAAGAGGTTTGTATTAGGAATGGTTGGTCCGGTGTCAATATAATGTGACTGAGTGGGACATCATGTTAATTGTCTGCGGCATGATGATTCAGTGCTAGATACCACTATAAACTGCCACACTGCAGACATCGAAATGATAAGACTGAAAAATTGTTAAAGCTACGTTAGAAATATTTTTATAAAATACAAACACATAAACTACTCTTCGTATTCAAAGTCAAGGCTGTTATAGACGTTTACCTTCTATATAATAGACAACTTTAATCCCGAATCAACTAAATTTTGGAGAGTTGAGCGAATAAGTAAACATTTTTTTGTATATAGATTCTCTACATTTGTTTCTCAGTACTAAGCTTCATGGTGTCTTAATATCTAAATAAATCATCGGTTAAATAAAACTATAGATTGCACTACCTAACCAACATAAATGCCTGAATACTCACTGTGTACTGTAACCAAACTACACATTTAAAATTACAACATAATTTTTATATTATAAAAACAAGACAATTTCTTTCTAATACGTAACGAGACTAACTAAATTTAAACAAAGGATCATCAACAACAAAAGAGAAGAAAAATATCTAACAATATAAATAGATTGCATACGTGGATATTACCTCGGAAGTAATGACTATAATATTAGTCATATCAGACAAACTCTTTTATTGGCAATTATAGGTATATTATCGCATGTCACGCGTATTGTTATTAATAGCGCACTAGGAGTTTAGCAAAGGTCATAAAGTTTAGATCGTGGTCATTCAGCAGGATACGCATCTGAACCAAACACTTTTACATTAACACTAACTTTATTATAACTTCCTTTATTACATGACTATTTAAAAGAAGTATTTTTTTCTTCAATGCATAACCATTGATAAATATACCTTTAATGTAATTTTCAATCAAATATGAACATTTAGAAAAAAGGACTTTCAAAAGATATAAATTAAATTTTCCTAAAAATGTATATGAAACTGCCAAATAGTATAAAGAGAAGTTTTAGTAATAAAAGATGTTTAAGACATATGGTAGGTTATGTTTGTGCAATATATACCATTCAGCATTGCACAACATTCCACATTGATTTTTGAAGCAAAACAAAATACTTCTGTTCAGCAAGACTGTGTGCTTGTATACTCAATAATGAAACAAGCACAAATGTTGTGTTACAGATTCATGGTGTTAGGTACTCAAACATTTGTTAGGATACATAATAGTATACTAAATGTAATGCACGTGTGAATGGGTTGTACATTGATTTAGTGCAAAGCTGCACATCATTTCAATATCAATAAAACAACAGGTGGCCCGGTAATGGTAATTGCAGTCACAGAGGCTCTACCATAATGATTAATGTTATTGACCTTTCGAATTTATACCTAAGCAGTGTCCTGGACGTATTGTAATCCTGTGTGATACTATGAACTGATCCTGAGGACATTTCCTGATAGATTGGATAATGCCAAATGAGTTAATCGTATCGTCACCCAACTACCGCGGATAATTGAATTAATTCAACTCTCCCCCTTTACTCCAAATACCAGACTAGGCCTGAAAAGAGATAACATTGTAACAGACGTGCCAGGCTCCACTTTGCAAATGTAAACCTTTATAGAGACCTACCACTGCGATTCATACAAGATATGTGGTCACCAGTGTACCTAGTCGTAAGCTGCCAAAATCCCAAAGAAAGTGAAGAAATGTATGAAGAAAGAGATGAGATGAAGAGTCGGACAAGTGCAAGACTGTATAAAATATGTGACATTATTCCAGAATAAATGGTTATGACTTGAAGGGAGCTCTACAATTACACCGCTACTGGAATACAATTACACAGATTCCATTCGTTCTAAAACAAGACCACTCTGCGCAATCACTTGATGAAAAGTAGTGTGACGCGATTAAAGATGTTAGAGAGACTAGAGGAGAAAATACAGCAAGGATGAACTCTGCTCTGCCTCTACAGTTCTGCAACTCTGCATAGTGTTCAATCCTAGTGTTCATAAAGTGATGATGTACAGATTGAGAGAAACTGAAGAAATGAGAAAACGGATAGGGGGAGAAAGATTTAACCGAACGATACAAATAGATCACTGATGCCACCTATCACACCACTGTCACCATGGTTTCGTGAACTTTTTGACCTGAATTGGTTCTTAACTAACATACAGACAAAGAAAAGGCTTCTAAAATTTGTATTGACAACTAAAAAATATAATAATTTCAGCGACATTTCCTTATGAACCAACTAATACATTATATTGATACACGGTATTATTATCAATGCTACTTGATGTTGCATAATGTTTTCAATAACCCGCTAAGTGAATTTTATTTAAATCCAAATATAACACGTTCACAAAAGAACTTTCAACAGGGAAAGAATCATTTTTCATCAAAGTATTAATATAATATGTTGACCGGATATTTCAAAGTGTACGAGAATTTATATCATAATTTTGCATGAAAAACCCCTACCAGAACTAACTAAAATTGTGGGATTAACATACATTTCACCCATGAATTATCTTAAAGTTGACGCAAACGACAGCGTAAATGGCGGTGGGGCTACTTCTGCTCAAAACGCATAAGAAATACAAGAATTTCAAACAAAGCTTGAAGAAACAAAAAATGTGTCCTAATTTTCAAATATCCGTTGTTACGACTCATAAATTAAGTATCAGAAATTAAGCAAAACCAGCATGCATTGCAAACTTTAACAAACAACGTAATTATCAATGGTATAAATGAAAGTTTTAGAGGAACTTACAGTAGTATGAAGTGAATAAAAATAATCCTGATAAAGTACTATGAAAGTCCAAAAGAATGAAAAATTCTGTATACGTTTCAGAATTAGAAATGTACTGTTCCACCAAGAAAAATGATGTTATCAAAACGGTGTTGTCCAGTACTCCTTTGAATAATTAAAAATAGTTCCAAAATAATATTAGAGTCAAAATTATGAGCACTGTCTGCTGCAAGTCAATAATCCATGTTTTTCTTCTCGAATAATATCTCAGTACAACATAAAATACGTCTGCAGACTTACTACAGAAACACAAGAAATGAAAATGAGTCCAAAATAGGAATGAACATGATTTTCTCAGTTCTACTCATTATATACAGCTTCTGTTACGACTGTATTTGACAACATACCACCACTTGATAGATCATGTTACTTTTTATTCGTGATGCCTATTCATGTTACCTAATCCATTAAATGGGAAATTACAAAATTCTTCTAGAACCGTCCAAATCCCACCAGCCAATGAGAAATTAACTCCAAGTCGTCAACTAGGCTTATTATTAAGATTATTATTTGCACTTGCTAACACATTTATAAGCGTTTATGTATAGATCTTATGTCATCTGACGCTCTTAATAATCCGATAACTTAACCAAGTCACGTAGGCAAAATTTAACTAAATATAATCTCTGCAATTAAATGCCATGAGTACATATTACCAAATAAAAATAGATAAAAAAATATATTCAAGGAGTTACAAAAATTATAGATATAATATAACAATGGTGTATCAATGTTTTGGAGAGAGTTTATTAGTTGGCAGTACTGCAAACTCACGAGGTCTGTGATACGGGTTTGTTATTCCCTGTATGGATAAAAGAAAATGGGGTGGGGTGCTTCCAATATTTATTTAGATATGGCAACCACAAGGCTCGATTATGGCTCAAAAGTTGGGTTAGTGAATGTTGGTGTATAGCTCTGAGCCACCAGTCAGCGATGCCGACGGTTAAACAATAAAAGGTACAAAGGGTAAAATTCAATAACAACAATTTAATTAACAAATAATAGTTATTCACTCGAACTTCTCAAATGCTTTCGCTTGTCTCTTTGAGCTTATCTTATAATATGATTCTAGTGTTAGAGTTTTCGCCATATCTTTGGTTTTTGCTCATCTCCTGATTCCTCTAGGTCTCTCTTACTTTCCTCTAGGTTCCACCCCATTCTTCTCTTTCCGCACCTCCCAGACTATTTCACCTCTACTTTTCTCGTCTATACGTCGACTCCAACTTGTCGTCTCTGATTGTACCGATAGTTGCACCCCCCTCTCTCTCTCTCTCTCTCTCTCTCTCTCTCTCTCTCTCTCTCTCTCTCTCTCTCTCTCTCTCTCTCTCTCTCTCTCTCGTCGAGACTCGGGACTTCTACCTCACACTGGAAGTTGTCCCCCAAAAGCTTCCTGTTAAACACAAGGATGGTATACTATTTTTCCTAGGCGCACACACCTCACACTACACTATTGCTTATCATCAGATAAGGCTATCAAATTTCATCGGTCACGCATCCATTCACACCGAAATATACATACACTCTTGTATGGCAAAATACAATATAATAACACAACATACTAACAACATCATAAAAGCACGATATCAATTACTCGCACAGATACAACGATAATTGATTCACATTAGTACATACTCATAATACGATTATACCGAAAATCATAATAATCAGACGCATATCTTTACATCACAACTCATACCAAAATATACAAATATTCAAACGTCTATGCTATGATATATTAACACATCCATTTTAACTAGTGAACGCTAACATACGTATTACTAATGGTATCGGTTGCTTCGGAGTAACCCATCACGACTTATAACATTATTGCTGCTGAACTAGCAATCTACATAAGTCTACGTAACACAAATTCATGTCTCAAATATGAAGCTAATAAACGAAACTCTACAAAGTAATTCTATATGCTAAAACAATCCCAGTAATTGGGTAAACAGAATATCAGTACTTACAGTTACGGTGCTGTAATGTTTTGCAAAAATCGAGCAAATATCTACCTTCGAAGCTTTTGTTCTTTGTTCACACATCTTTTCCTACGTCTTTTCCGCCAATTCAAGAATGGCGTGTCATGGAGTATAATTCTTACAGTAATGTCTCTTCAGAACTACAAAGGCATTTGCAAACAAATTATTGGGCAGAAATCAATTAAAAAATTTTAATCGAGGATTTAGGTCCACACCCTTTATGAATTCCGATGGAATATTGTGGGACTCACCCAATCAACTGATCTGTCAGAGTTCTTGTCTGTCCTTTTACGTGGCGGGTAGAACACGCCTCGTTTACCCAGCGGGCTTCCGTTGGATCTCTGACCAATGTATAACACACGGGTGCAAGTTACAATGTTGGACCAAAAATCTGAGTTTTGAGTTTTCTGGCGACTTACATAATCGCGTGACACTGGTCGGCGGCGATTTTTCACACAACAAACACGTTGAAAATAGCCCCACATTTATACATCAGGTCACCTTAGCTTGAATGAACGTAACAGTCTGCTACTTCTGGACACTGCCGTTTCCATTTGTGTTAATTTGTCAGTGTGAAGAGAAATATATATGAAAATTTCACTAAATCTTAATAATAAATTGTGTTAAATAATGACTTATTAAAACAATTATTTTTGAAGCAAATATTTTGGGTGTTATTACCTTTTAAAATTTACCCCCAACTAACGCCAGCGTTCTAGATTATCATATGTCTAAAATAGATAGTCGGACACCGGTCGAGCTTTGTATACTTTGAGTGCAATTCATTACCTCTATGACCCCTGACGTGAAGGATCTGAAACACAAGACCAGATACCAAAATGTATTACGAAAAGCTCAGCTGGTAAAGTATGCCTTGTGACTAACATATTACGGAAAAAGGAACTTAAAGCGCAAAAACGCGGTCAACTGCAACCTTTTATAATCGTTAAATCCGTTGAGATGAAAATTATTAACAATTATTGGAGATTTGTTGCGAATTTGAATAAACGGTACACGGTGAGATTCCACAACGTAAATAAAAACAACCTTTATCATAGTTATAATTGATTGGTGTTACAATATGTTACTTGGATTTCGTTGATCACTAAGCTCTGTGTAATTAAGTGAAAATTGTCTAGACATTAAGATATAAACATAACATTGAAATTGACCATAAAAAGCATTAAACTATCATTGTGTCACTCAGAAATGTCAAGTAGTCAACATCTACTGAAGTGATTATTCATCTCCAAAATATATGTGGTTTCGGAACATGTAGACATCAGAATACGTTTAGCCATTCACAGCTGAAATAACTAGTGAGAAACACCAACTATCATAAAGTTGAATTGTAGTTCCAAGATGTGTTGTCATTTACGGAACAATTATTTCATAACAGTATACGTGGAAAATATGTGTCAAGGTGCAAAATTAAAATGTATTTCTAAACTTCAGCTAATTAATGAAAATCATTTTTCGGATATTTAAGGTAGACATAATTCTCTGCCAGACGTATCAGCTGTATATACAGCTAGGTTACATATTGTTTACTAATTGTAAAATGATCGATAAAAGCAACTCTATGTTAATTTTGCACATTTGTTTCCAAGTGCGAGATGGTAAGCAATAATTTAGTAAGATTAGTGGTAGTAAGTTAAATCAAATTATTACAATGAGTTTATCCTGAATATGAAACCCATCTTGTTGTAGATAGAGTTTGGAAATAGCAAATGTATGCAAATTAATGATGCAAACCAGTCATGATTTCAAAACTTAAAACTTTTATTTCAAAATAAAAATTGTGAAACATTAAATGGTTGTTCTAAAAGAAAAGTAAAGCACTATTATATATATATATATATATATATATATATATATATATATATATATATATATATATATATATATATATATATATATATATATAATAATGAAGTTGGAAATTGTAAGATTAGTGGATTTAGTAGATAGCAAAAAGTGAGATTTTAGAGATCAAATTACTTCCCCCTTCTCGGCTTTCTCTCTAGGAACTACTTACAGAACTCAGTGCAAAATTATTTTCAAAATATATTCAATTCATATGCTTTTCGGAACTGAACTGTTTTGTGAATCTTAGTCCAAATAAATCATGTTAATGAAAACCATTTTTCTGGACAAACATACAGTTAAGTTCATCATATAGATATTAAAAATTTTTGGAGAAGCTGAAATTGTTAACAAGGCAACATATCATGGGTCATGCATATATTTCATTTCCAGAACGAGATCATTTCATCGGTACTCACTGTACACTGCTGTCAAATGCACACAGCGAATCATACCATAATCATCATGTTCGACATAATAAAGAAATTACCTCTGAATCGGTGCTACAATGCATAAATATTAGCCAAGGGTTTACGAGCAAAAAAAATGTCCCGCAAGAACGAGCTGCAGGGAAAGATTACTGAATTTAGAAAACATATTGAATGAGAGACGTTGCTTGATACGCCACATAGATATATAGCTATACAAACATTAAGGAGCGAAATTATCGAAGCTACATAGAGCAGCATTTCCAAGCAACAAACTTGGCATAAATCACAAATTGAATTGAATACGAATTTGCAACAATAAATACAAAATAAATTGGAAAAGACTTCTTCAAATTAATGAATAAAGCTGTATACGTCAAATATGTGCAAAGCTCAGAAATCAGAAAACAATACCATTTCGTAACAATAAAAAAAAACTTGAAATGTCAGATGGACATATCTTTCAGCAGGAGAAAAATACTGACAATGGCTTGGTGCTTGTGAAGAATAAAAATATAAAGTTTAAACACATTAAATCTCTATATAATGAATTCGAAATAATTTCACAACGAAATAGTCAATGCATGGTTTCTACTTCAACAAGTTAAAATACAACTGTGTAGAACTTACAAAACATTTGTTCACAGATACAGTGCCGGTATGTCTCAGTGTTGAGACGAACAATTTACATTCATGACATAAAGCATCGCATTACATTGTATGACAATTTTGACTGGATAATATCTAGGTCATCATTGATCTAATCAAAAACGTTTTGGATTAGATTATTCAAAAATGATCAATATCGCATACAATAAAAATAGTTTTGTGGGTAAAGGGCAGAGCTGTTTTCATTGAAAAAAGATAACAATTGGAAAGGAATCAAGAGTGAATCTATCCAAAACTTACTATTTAATCAAAATGAAAATTACCAAGAAATTTCGTGCTAACAAGATATGTACCGTACAAAACCAAGATCTGAAATCATTGGATGATGAACGTTATTTGTTCGACAGCATAAACACATTACCATTTTTATTGAAAAGGATACACAACTCTTTTAAAAGTTTTTTCTTTTGTTTTGTTTCAAAGTATCAATAGTCAATGGTTCGTTTTGCCTGCAACAAACAATACGCTATTTCCGTTGCTTTATATCCTTGATATAGAAAATAACAAAAAAAATGAATTTTCTGTAAAATATGTCAGACAAAAACGTTATTCATACTGCCATTTCAAAATGTCTACCACTGAAATCTAGTCTCTCTATCTTAGTTATTTTCCTTTCCTATGTCTTCAAGGTTCCCATTCATCAATTAGAAACAAAGTATTTGTTCTTGTGTGTATATCAATCAATAACTCTAACCACTTATTCAATCTTATTATAGGGAATGAAAGCATGCCGTTAACTTTTTAAATTCCCTTACAGCCAAGATATAAACGATTATGTGGAAACACGTCAAATCATTCAAGATGATTAACTTCATCATTGAGAAACGTCAGAGAGGTATTATCAAATCTTTTTCCCTTTAACTTGCTCCATAATAACCAGATATCCATGCCTTTAAGGCTCTTTTTAACACGTTAAAGGTACATATGAATCAACAATAACGCATACGTCACAGCTATACTTACTTATTTTTCAACGTTTTCAAATTTCTTATGATCAGAGGGTAAGTATAGCTGGAAGATTTCAAACCACGAATCTGTGCAGAAAAGCAAAACCTAGTCTTCATGGACCAACAATCGGTTCAATATGTAATGTCAAGTGATTAATAGGCCGAATGTGCTAAAATGTATCGCTTTAACTTGTAATATGTCTGAGTGATCAATAGGACGAATGTGCTAAACAGTATCGCATTAACTTGTAATATGTCTGAGTGATCAATTGGACGAATGTGCCAAAACAGTATCGAATTAACTTGTAATATGTCTGTGTGATCAATAGGACGAATGTAATAAACAGTACCGCTTTAACTGGTAATATGTCTGAGTGATCAATAGGACGAATGTGCTAAGCAGTATCACTTTAACTTGGAATATGTCTGAGTGATCAATAGGACGAATGTGCTAAACAGTATCGCATTAACTTGTAATATGTCTGAGTGATCAATAGGACTAATGTGCTAAACAGTATCGCATTAACTTGTAATATGTCTGAGTGATCAATTGGACGAATGTGCTAAACAGTATCGCTTTAACTGGTAATATGTCTGAGTGATTAATAGGACGAATGTGCTTAACAGTATCGCTTTAACTGGTAATATGTCTGAGTGATCAATTGGACTAATGTGCTAAACAGTATCGCATTACCTTGTAATATGTCTGAGTGATCAATAGGACGAATGTGCTAAACAGTATCGCTTTAACTGGTAATATGTCTGAGTGATTAATAGGACGAATGTGCTAAACAGTATCGCTTTAACTGGTAATATGTCTGAGTGATCAATTGGACTAATGTGCTAAACAGTATCGCATTACCTTGTAATATGTCTGAGTGATCAATAGGACGAATGTGCTAAACAGTATCGCATTACCTTGTAATATGTCTGAGTGATCAATAGGACGAATGTGCTAAACAGTATCGAATTAACTTGTAATATGTCTGTGTGATCAATAGGACGAATGTAATAAACAGTACCGCTTTAACTGGTAATATGTCTGAGTGATCAATAGGACGAATGTGCTAAGCAGTATCACTTTAACTTGGAATATGTCTGGGTGATCAATTGGACTAATGTGCTAAACAGTATCGCACTAACTTGTAATATGTCCGAATGATCAATTGGACTAATGTGCTAAAAAGTATCGCTTTAACTGGTAATATGTCTGAGTGATCAATAGGACGAATGTGCTAAACAGTATCGCTTTAACTGGTAATATGTCGGGGTGATCAATTGGACTAATGTGCTAAACAGTATCGCACTATCTTGTAATATGTCCGAATGATCAGTAGGACGAAATTTGCTAATCATTGGTGTTAAAGTCTTCATTACGAAATTTTGTAATATTTTCTACATTTTAGCAACTATGACATTGACGTAGATTTTAGATTTTATTCATCTTATACAACATATTTTTAAATAAAGGTAAAAATGGCTCAAAGCGAGAAAACTTGAAATGAGAAGAGACACAATAATAGACGGAAGATATCCAGTAGTATTAGTGGTGTCAACTCTGGTTGTTTATGGCTTTTAAATGTGTTCTTTTAATGTTTTGTCGTTTTTGCAGTTTCAATCATAAGTGTAATCAAAGCATCGAGAAAAGTGAAAGGTCAGTCAATGTTTTCTTAATGAGAGATTATAATCTAATTTAAAAATAAACCATAGCAACTATGTAAACCATCAGTATTAAAAAAAATGATTGCTTTTTTATAAGTCGTTGACATTTATCTGCCCTTTCATATTATCGTGTATCCTTTGAACGTCCTAGCATTAGATGCCATTAATAAACTGGCATTGGACTATATTTCTGTCCTCCTTGTCTTCGTTCGTTTCCTTTACAAGTTCATGTCGTACTATCACAAGCTGTGTATTAGCCTTTATAGTACTTCTCGTTATTACATGGAATCCAGTAGTATTAGTGGTGTAAACTCTGGTTGTTTAAGGCTTCTAAATGTGTTCTTTTAATGTTTTGTCGTTTTTGCAGTTTCAATCATAAGTGTAATCAAAGCATCGAGAAAATTAGGTCTGAGTGATCAATAGGACGAATGTGCTAAACAGTATCGCATTAACTTGTAATATGTCTGAGTGATCAATAGGACGAATGTGCTAAACAGTATCGCTTTAACTTGTAATATGTCTGAGTGATCAATAGGACGAATGTGCTAAACAGTATCGCATTAACTGGTAATATGTCGGAGTGATCAATTGGACGAATGTGCTAAACAGTATCGCATTAACTTGTAATATGTCCGAGTGATCAATAGGACTAATGTGCTAAATAGTATCGCATTAACTGGTAATATGTCGGAGTGATCAATTGGACTAATGTGCTAAACAGTATCGCATTAACTGGTAATATGTCGGAGTGATCAATTGGACTAATGTGCTAAATAGTATCGCATTAACTGGTAATATGTCTGAGTGATCAATAGGACGAATGTGCTAAATAGTATCGCATTAACTGGTAATATGTCTGAGTGATCAATAGGACGAATGTGCTAAACAGTATCGCATTAACTGGTAATATGTCGGAGTGATCAATTGGACTAATGTGCTAAACAGTATCGCATTAACTGGTAATATGTCGGAGTGATCAATAGGACGAATGTGCTAAACAGTATCGCATTAACTGGTAATATGTCTGAGTGATCAATAGGACGAATGCATTAACTGGTAATATGTCTGAGTGATCAATTGGACGAATGTGCTAAACAGTATCGCATTAACTGGTAATATGTCTGAGTGATTAATAGGACGAATGTGCTTAACAGTATCGCTTTAACTGGTAATATGTCTGAGTGATCAATTGGACTAATGTGCTAAACAGTATCGCATTACCTTGTAATATGTCTGAGTGATCAATAGGACGAATGTGCTAAACAGTATCGCATTACCTTGTAATATGTCTGAGTGATCAATAGGACGAATGTGCTAAACAGTATCGCATTAACTGGTAATATGTCTGAGTGATCAATAGGACGAATGTGCTAAACAGTATCGCATTAACTTGTAATATGTCTGAGTGATCAATAGGACGAATGTGCTAAACAGTATCGCTTTAACTTGTAATATGTCGGAGTGATCAATTGGACTAATGTGCTAAACAGTATCGCATTAACTGGTAATATGTCGGAGTGATCAATTGGACTAATGTGCTAAACAGTATCGCATTAACTGGTAATATGTCGGAGTGATCAATTGGACTAATGTGCTAAATAGTATCGCATTAACTTGTAATATGTCGGAGTGATCAATTGGACTAATGTGCTAAATAGTATCGCATTAACTGGTAATATGTCGGAGTGATCAATTGGACTAATGTGCTAAATAGTATCGCATTAACTTGTAATATGTCTGAGTGATCAATAGGACGAATGTGCTAAACAGTATCGCATTAACTGGTAATATGTCGGAGTGATCAATAGGACTAATGTGCTAAACAGTATCGCTTTAACTGGTAATATGTCTGAGTGATCAATTGTTGGATATTAGGATCCAACTGAAATTTATGAGTCACTGGATTTAAATAGATTCTTGATCTGTTCTACAATGCTATAAATTTTAGGACAATATTATCCTGTAAAAGAAACACATATCAACACCATCACGAATATAATAAAATTTCACTTTTGAGTCTGACAATGTGTGAATTTACCATTATGTTTTCGTCTCTTTCATTATCTGTCTGACCTAATATTCAACTAGCTATATTATCATTTGACAGTTTTAATACTGTCAATTTGATGTAAATGCATCTTTATAAGCTAAGTGTATTTTACATCCATAGTTTATTTTTCCATCTTGAAATACATACAAAATTTTAATACTCTTTTGACTAGTCCAGATATTTGGAACATCATGGAAATATTTAAAAATGTTTCTACTTAATGTAAGTCTTTCGTCTACTTCAGTTTTGAATATATTTATTTTCATTTATAAACTTTTGTTCTAAACGACTTTTAGAAACGTTAATTAGCTTCATCTTTGTTTATAATTTATCAATACATCCTGGTACCACACCGATATTATTAACCTCTTCTTGATCAACATATTTATCCTCACGCTTGGCTCTAAATACGACAGTCATCCCTCTCAGATTTTAGAATATAGTTATCAAAAATGTTTAACGGTTTTTATTTGAATTACTCTTTCTATAATAATAATAATAATAATAATAATAATAATAATAATAATAATAATAATAATAATAATAATAATAATAATAAAGATTATATTTACATAAAATAACTCAATTTATTACGAAAGTAATCTACCTTGAGGCCTTCTATCTGTTGTGTACAATATATACAGTATATACTACATGATTTGAAGAATTTAGCTTGATGCTAAATAATTAAGTGATTTTAAAAGTCAAGGTATCAAGCCTGGAACACATGCACAGGTATCAGTGAACACATAACATAAACATGTATAAAATATAAAATATCGTCCTGCATTGAAAATTTCAACTGTGAAAATGATGCAAAATTACAGAAAAACTGGTCCTATTTATTGTACTAGAACTGTTCAATTTTCTGAAGATTTCATCCATGTGAGACATTAAGTATGAAAAGAAGAAATGCTAGGAGTCTGCCTTATGTCGCTGGGAATGTTGTTCCGTACCTGTGGACCAGTATATTGAAAACTTTGTTTTAAAAATTCGGTTTTTTGGGGAGGGGGTGTTTCTTTTTTGTTTTTTGCTTTGGTACAATGTAAAATTTGCTTCTCATATACCTTAAATTTGGAGTACCATCAGCATCTCTCTTTGGTGTAAGATATTGCTGATATAGAAAAAAATGACTTCTGGATACTCTATGCATCAATGCTTTTCCTTTCTAATAAATATTCTCGCATTGTTAAATAGAACCTGGAGTTTGTCGCTATCTAGCCTTCTCTAAGTTGTAGATTTTAATATCATCAAATATATGTGTGATGCCGTTAATTTCCAAAATCCGATGTCTATTGTTTAACTGTAGCTAATTTTAACAGTTTATTAATCTTAATCTAAATATTTCAATTGGGTCACGAAGCAAACATTTTTGCTTGTAACAACTTAATTTAATTTTGATTGTCTCTTATTTGTGTGTTTACGAGTAACCTTTGCTTGTGATCTGTGATGTTGAAACTTGAGACAGTGATACCCTAGAAAATCAATAATAATTTTGTGGTGTTATTTTCATTTCATCTCCGTCTTTGATGGTTTTACAAAAGTAGTAGATGATTATGATAGCTTAAAGAAACGCTTTTTATTTTATTTGAAAGCATTAAAAACAATTACAAATGCGCTTCGATGATTACATTGGTGGGTACTGTATTTACGCTTTCAGCATACTTTTTTATAATATTATTAAAAAAAGTAATGATGAATATACCACCTATGAGAAGTAAAAGAAAATAAATATGGTAATATAATTCGATAAATGTTATTAAGATAATTTATTCGATATCAGTATTATCTTTATTCTGACCCTCTCAGGTCATAATAACCCAAATTCGTAAAAAAGGTAAAGGATATTTTACATCATATCCTAGAAAAAAAATATGAAGCAAAAAGTAATTTATCAATCTACAAGGAAGGCATTAAATCAACGACATGATCAGATCAAATGTAATGAAAAATCCTGGTTGGGATCTAAAACTTTTTCTTTGAAAATGTATTATGTTTCCAAAATGATAATGAAAATCATGCCCTAAGATTGTTCAATATGTATCCGCCTTCTTTAAAATTATTTGTTTATTAGCGTGATTAATTAATACTAAAATGCGTTATATGTAACATTTGGAATATTTATCACAATTACAACACTTATACAAACAGAACAGGAAATTATATATATCAAACAAGAAGGTCTGGGAAAAACAAAAATGCGAATTCTCGTGTATTGTTGTGTTCTGTCTAAAAACGCTGTGAAAACGAATGACTCCATACTATTTGCTTTCTTTTTCATGGGCAGAAGACATGTATTGAACATTATAATTTTGCAAATCTATCTATCTATCTATCTATCTATCTATCTATCTATCTATCTATCTATCTATCTATCGATCTATCGATCTATCTATCTATCTATCTATCTGCACCGATATGGAGATTTATTCCATTGTAATGACAGTAAGCAACTGACTCGTTAATCTCTTGCTGATAAATTGTGATCATGATTTTATTCCCCTAAGTACAGTGTACCTGTCTACAAATGAATCAGGTGCTCTCTTTCATGCAATCGCATTTGTGGGGTTTTATGTTTTCTAGGGGAGTTTTTGCAAATTTGTTTCGTGTTTTTCTTTTCATATTTTGAAAGGGGTTGATATTTATTCAGTACAGACAACAGCCGTATTAAAGGTATTAAGTAACAACTTATTTTCGTTAACTAATAAAAAATGAGGTCAAACAAAATCACGACGAAAGTAATACATTGAAATTCCTTGTTTCCTACTCAAAAGTACACATGGAAATCACATCATTTGAAAAATTGTAATAAGTCAAGGATCGGTAAAATGTTATGTATGTATACCGTTTTAAACATTTAATGTAACATCGATAAGGTCTTACCTTGGGTTGCTATAATAATGTGTTAAGTCATTGAGGTTTTTTGGCTTCTTGCTCCAATTTTAGTGTCCTTGTCTGTAATGTTAATATTTTTATATTCTTTTTATCCACATGACAAATTATCCATCAAATGTTCTTTGAAAAAAAATTCATGATGTAATTACACAAAGGAAATCCTCCCATGCCTAGCCAAGCATCAAAATAAACTGACCAATAATTGAACATAGTCGTGTTTGGGAGCTATATTATCCGAAATCCATCGAGATGCATATAAGAAGGGGTGCCTGGTGACAGCAGATGAACTTGTAAGTGGATTATCAAGTCAAAGTGGTCTGTTCCTTGGAGATACTCGGACTTACTTCCTCTAAGGTGATCAGTTTTATCTACATTCCATGTTTGATATTGTATATCTATGATCTATTCTGGAATGAAACTAGTTTTCATTTTTCTAACTCTATTCATTGTTGTAGCTTTTGGTAACTCTTTTTCCTTTTTTTAAAAATATTTATTATTTTTCTGAAAATTATATTTCTGTATAGTCATGATCGGTATAAAGATAGACACAACTTTAAAATTAAAAAGACTGTTTTATAAGTCAAAATATGGGACAACATGGTTTTTATTTCTTTGATATATTTGTAACTCTTAACAGTAAGTCATACAAACAACTTTTAAACATTTGCGCTTATATATACCACTTCTCAGATTTTTTTCTACATAGAAATAATTACAACTATTGATAGAAGCAAGGAGCAAGAGTTATTGTGTTGTTAAGTGAAATTATCATTACTAGTGAACAAAACCATCAGGAATGCAACTCTGTTAATCGCATAAACAGATATATAGTCCTACAAAGAGTTGAGGATGCATGCTCGTCAGAAAGAAAATTATAAACTATTGTGAAACGTCTCTTGATCAAAACCTTTCAGGGATCTTGTGTTCTCTGATATACATTAAGGATCTGAATGAGTTTAAAATGCAAAACAAATAACAACTCAACTTTTGGAAAGATAGATATGAAAATTAGGATTTTATTACGTCCATGTAGATTTTTTTGTTCTATAATAACTTTATTCTTTACGGATTCTTTACGTATAGTTAATACGTTTATTATGGTTTCAATTTGCACAGATTTATACTGTTTAGAGGTAACTAGTTTATGAAAGTTACAGTTTAGAGATAATTGGTTTATACAAATTACAATCTGCACAGATTTAGAATGTTTATAAATAACTGATTCACGTACTTGTTTGAAATGATTTTCATTTTAGTAAAATAAATATACATTGGGATGAAAGATTTATTTTTGTTTTCAGGATAGATGGGTTTTGGTTTACTGATATCATGTTTCTTAAAACTAATTAAGGAGAAATTCTGGATATATTGGTCTTGAAAGGGTTCAGTGTATAGTCATGTTTACGACTGTGTGCATTAGAAACTGTTGCGCTTGCACGTAATAGAACTACTAACATCATGTAATCATGTCTGCCTTGAAAGTGAATTGCTTTGTAAGGGTTATTTAAGGCCCAAGTAAAAAAAAAGGCCTGAATCCATCTCAGTTCAACTCTTTTTGTTAACAATGGTAACCTTTGTCTAAAAGGGAACTTCAATATATCTGTTTTTTAACATTTACCTTTCTCGTCCTTTAATGTATCGTACCACTTCTTCTCCTCCTCCATCACACCATTACATTATATAATTTATTCTTGTAGAGATGACGAACAAGTTGATTCGCGCAACGTTTGTAGCGTTGATCAGTGTTGTGTGGGTCAGCGGTCTGATCGAGGAAATACCCATGCCACCTGAGCTGCAGTCCTGTCTCAATGATTTCCATACTAAAACCAACCTCACCGACACTGTTGGAGAAAAGATATTTTCTTACTGTTTGAACAGCTTCCTTTGGAAGAAAGAGACGATAAACTGGGGAGAATTTAACATAACTCAGGCAGACCTGGAGTACTTTCATCGTCTGGTGGACCAGTTAATCACACGTCATGTTCCTGCGCGCGGAAAGAGGCAAGCATTTGGACAGGTACTCTTCCCACCAAGCGGATTTCGAATAAGACGCGAGTATCGTCGACTAAATACTATTGAGAGGAATACCTTTCACAGAGCTGTGATCGAGTTGAAAAGAGTAAGTAACTACGAACGAATGGTCCAGGCATGATAAACGTTGGTTATATGATCAAGAAAACAAGATGACACTGATTAGGAAATATGAAGAAGTAAATTTGAAAAACGAATACTGAGGAAAGAGAGGGAGTAGTTGAAACCATTTTTTGTCACTTCTTGTTTCCTTTGGTATTGTGAGTCATATTAAGGTGCAAGGGGTCATATTTATAGTTTATTATGCATTACCAAAATAGGGACATAGCTCACATTTCTGAAATGAACAGCTTAAAATAATCCTATAAACATTACAACTAAAGCCCAGCTTTGGGGTTCATTATAACAAGCAACGTTTTTAATTGCAACAGTACCTATAAACATACAAACTATATTTGAAAATTAAGAACATAGCACTTGGGTGAAATCATGTAGTTTCGTTAATATTTAAGTGAACTTTGTGTTTTTACTTTTTTAAAATTATTAAAAAGCTTCATCAAGATTTGCATCATAAATATTTGAAGAAATATATGAAAAGCAGAGCTAATTAAGTGTATTTATTTTCATCTTTTATCATCAATAATCATTATTTGCTAATTTTGATTGGATACTTGTCCATTTTGTAGCTTTTCTATCGATTGTTAGGTATATTACATGTACATATAAATTCATTACATTACAAAAACCTAAAGGCTTTGAAGGATTTAAGAAGCAACAAAAAGATGAAACCAGAGCATTTTCGACCTTTTTCTTCTCAAAAAAGAAGAATTCACATATCGTTTCTGTGTTTTTTTTCTAAGAAGTAATTTAAAAGTAAATGAACTAATACAACATGAGCCAACGCGTAGAATTTTAAGGATTGAGATTGCGTGCTTTTGATTATTATAAACTCGGAAAAGTTTTATATATAATCCAATATCGTTTCTGCCAGAGAGGAGAATACGACTTGTTTGCCAGTATGCACCAAGGTATCGTCACCCAGTCAGCCCACAACGGCCCCAACTTTCTTGGATGGCATCGAGTTTATATAACTATGTAAGTATTTGTTCTTAATTTAGAAAACAAAAACATTATTTCATTGCTACACATAGTGTGATTAAAAGAGGGGGGATGTTGGTAAGTGAGTGCCTATGTGTGTATGCGTATGGGAATTGTTACAAATTGCAAAGCATTTGCAGCAGATGCTGTAGCAGAAGTCAACGAAGTTGGAGGTTTTCACATGGCGCATAAAACTAACTTTTTTCTGGTCAATATGGACTCAAGGAAGTATACCCGAGGAGTATAAGGATGCAGCCATAGTCCACTTGTATAAGTTGAAAGGCAACATACAATTCTGGAACAACTACTGGGCGTCTCCTTCATGTTAATAGTAATATTATTGCTAAAATTCTGCTGAATCGATTGAGAGATCCTGTACAAGCTGAAAGGCAACAACAGTTTTTTGACAACCATCGGGCTTTCTTCTTGCTCTCAATAGTCATAAAAAATTATCCTTAAATTTATGCTGATTCCTCTTGTGCTTCACATCAGTCATTGGCTTCTGGTTTAGAGTCAACAAGGCTTCGAAAAAGAACGATGCGCGACTGACATGTGAATATCGTCAATTTCAGAAGAAATGCCAAGAATAGTATTCCGCCCTTTAATTGACATTAACCGACGTGGCTATAACTTTTGACACAGTCATCCGTTGGAGAAAGGTTTTGAAAGATAATGGTAAAATGTATTTGCCCATAGTAATTTGTCGTGATAGTTCAGCAGTTTTATGATGGCATGCTCGCTCGTGTTGTTGACGACGACGAGTCATATGAGCTATTTCCTGTCACCAATGGTGTAAGTTCTAGGTTAAAAAAATAATATACAGTATGTTTTTAATTATAATGTTCAATGTACCTGCTGCAGCATAGGAAATGACACATTTATCTTTTGTATACCAACTATAATTTTACCCAAGGCTTTTAATATGAAGTTTAGCATTATTGTATGGAATAAAATTATTTATGATAAACCAAGTTTTCGTACAAGTGTAAAGAGAAGATACTTGATATGTATACTACCAAGGTTTTCTTTTATTGAGTCACTACCATACTGATTATATGTTACTTTCATAAAAATTCACCAATTGCATAATTTCTTTAAAACTTCATAAACCGACAATGCTAGGGTATGACTCTGAGTCGAGTCATGTCGATTGAGGACTTTCAAGCTGTTTCAAATTAGCGTTCATTCATTTAGAATATTTGGAATACCATATATCTATCAAATAAATGGTTATTCAACATGTCTAATAACTCCCATATATTACATACGGAATTTCAATCACGCATTAGGGTGATATACAGCCGCAATACCATCAAAAACTTTAGCAAGTTTCAATTAATTTTAATTTGCTTGTAAAATTGAACTGATCTTTGCTATTGAGTGGTAATGCAATTAAATGAAATTAAAAATATAATTGACCAAAACATTTAATTTGAGGATTCCTTTTCACAGATACAACAGTACATAACACCCTCATCGTTGTCGTGTTACGGGTATCAGTAATCTTGATCAAAACGTTTTTACTGAAAAAGTCACTTATATGCCTCATTTTAAAGGCAACAATATTGTGCAGTTTCATTCATAAGAACTAGAGTTATTTCCCTTTCCCAGATCTCAACGACTTCGACCGTTGACGTGTCGATGTCAGATTAATTCACGTTCTTCTTGGATTCATCAAGGGCGTAAGCTTTGTGAAAGCATCTGCAACAAAACCAAGATTTTGAGTTGAACCTTTCGTACAGTCTTAGGTTGTGGTAGTATTTGAGTTTTGGACCACTTAGGATATCGTTCATAATATGGGGTAACCACACTTATTAATATCTGAAATGTGTTTCTGGTGGTTTATAATGAGTGTTATCTTTTCCCTTTGCTTTAGGTATGAAGAGGCGCTTCGTCGAATCATTCCTATGGTTGTTCTGCCCTACTGGGACTCCACCCTTGATTTCCACATGGATGAGCCGACGGAATCCGTCATCTGGACCCCTCTTTTTATGGGAGATGGATCAGGTGTTGTTAATACGGGGCCTTTCACTTCTTGGTCAACTCCTATTGGACCACTCAGGCGAAACATCGGTATTCAATCAAGTCTTATAAGTAGACAAAACATTATCGACGTATTATCACGATGTCGGCATGCAGAGATAACCTTCCCTAATGCCTTGTCGCAGTTTAACTTAGAATTTATTCACGCAGGACCACATGGATGGGTCGGAGGACATTTTGCTGGGTTGAATACCGCTGCATTCGATCCGATATTCTTCCTCCACCATGCCTTTATTGATTACATCTGGCAGCTTTTCCGAAATCACCAAAGAACTGTTTGTGGTATAAATCCAGCGACAGACTACCCGCCTGCGACAGGTCTTCAAGTCCCACAACGCCCCATGGATGCATTCCCGAGGTTTACGAACATCGATGGTTATGCCGACTACTGGGAAATGTTTTGGTTTAACTATGAGCCATCACCCACATGTACAATGTCTCTGCAGTGTGGATCGCCATGGCTTGTCTGCCAAGGAGGATTTTGCATTTCAAGAGCTGCAGAGGTATCTGGTATACCTGTAGCAAGGGGTTTTGCAGGTGAGATGGAGGCAAGACGTGGCAGAGAAGAGACTGCAAGCATGCCAGATGTAGGACCAAGATTCATTATGCCACCATCGGAGAGTCGAACTCATGAGTTCCGATCTCGCACGAGGGGGTCACTAACAGACGTAGAGGGCTCAGAGATGAGGGCAATGATAGGTCGAGTGAAGAGGGCAGCTAGTGTCGCCCCATTTGTAGATAATATGACGATTTCTGAGAAGTCAGGTGACATATCCTTGGCAACGAAGTCTTACAAAGCCGGAACAGGTCTCATTACACCAGTACAAAATAGTTTCTTTATAAACGGCGAGGCGGATATGAAACTATGGGTATTCGTGCCGATTCAAGTAATTTATATGAAACCGAGTGACGAGAAGTTTCCTGTGCATCCAGTGTACAATGGACAACCCAATCTCAACCAAGAATTCTACTCCATCAACTATCCTGAACTGGACAAACAAATTAGAGATGGACATCCCAAGGAATTCACAAACTGCAAGAGGGATCCTTCAGGGGCTGGTCAAATCCTTCTACAATCAAATGGAATGAATTACGTCAGCCGGTACATTGAATACGCCATCGTTGATTCCAGACTTCCGATTAGTTCTTCTATGGTTTACATGGGGGTGAAGAATCCAATGAATGAAACAGCAGAAGCAATCATATCTGCGCATGACCGCTGTGGACGAATGTGTCAACCCCGTTGTCTCGTTCGTGGATCAAGCCCACTTAGGTACCGGCCATGTTCTGGGGCAATTCGGATTTCTTCGGCTTCTCCAAAAATGTACGGAAATACTTTCGGAGAAGCAATAATGGATGTTTGGCACTGGTCGGACAGAGATCCCAGAAATGTTATCAGTAACATTCAACTGGTAATGATTTGCAACAACGATGAGAAATGGCCATGGAATTGAAATCATCACATTTTTTTTTCAAAATAGAATTTATGAACTCTTATTCAAAACATATTTTCCCAAACTATCTGAAATCTCCTAATGAAAAGATTTATTTTTATTTTTCGTCCGTTCCTAGTCACGCACCATCCACTACGGTACCAACAACTGGTACGCTGGAGAATTTTTAATTTGATCTAGAATTGTGTTTTTTTTTTATCAAAATGGATCATATTCCTTAATTTTTCAGGCAGAATTATAATTATGTGGAAACTATACCTTGAATTTTACACCAAATTGCTTTATAACACTAAATTTTTTTGAGATAAAAAATGTTCACTATTTCCAGAATCTTTGATTTCTTTAAATATACTTATAATATTAAAAAATGTATTTCTTGTATTCTAACCTAGGATATAGTTTTGAATCGTATTATATTGATTTTCATTTCCGATCTAGAAATTGACTTTTTGAACGACCCCGTATACTCTCATCTATTTATATATCAGTCAGTCAGTCTCTGTCTGTCTGTCTGTCTGTCTTCCTGTTTCTTTAATACTTGATCAAATAAATAAGAAAGAGGGGGAACTAAAACATCCGTTGGCGATCTTAACATTAGAAAAAGGAAACGATTGCCCCGAATGTTAATATGTTATATCTGATCCAGAAACATATGCCAGTAATTGTACTTATTGCCCCAACCACCACCACCACCACCACAACCCATCAAAAGATATTTAATATGAATTATGATTCATTTATGAATATTCAAGTTTCAAGACCAGCCATAGCTTTAGCAAGTTCGAGCTCATATTATGTCGCTTATATCTCGATCGTGATATGGAACTTTTCCTGTCATAACGCTATGAAAAATGACATGAACAATATAATAAGATCAACCGAAATATCTCAGCTTGATGATTCCTGTATTGGAATATCCATGTACAAGGTGATAAAAGTTCGTATATTCTTCGGGGATAATATATAAGGTTCGTGGTCTGTCAAGATAAGTTAACATGGTGGAAAGTTTAACTCTTGGACCATTTGGCATCGCACCATCACACTATAAGCTCTGACTTTCACCCTTGGCCACAAGTTCACAAATATTTTCTAAATAACCTAGACCAGTGCACTATTATAGAAAGTGTAACACCAGTGCAATTTGAAGTTTGACTATTACTCCTAACTTTTGACCTTTACCCCATAACATCTGACCTCACCCTGGACTAAAATGTTTTTAAAATCCTGTACTACTAACTCCTAGTTTTGATACTTTAAATTCTAGACTATATGCGAAATGAATGCTATTCCAAGCTGTTAGCTAGCTTAGATTTCTATGTTTAATGTTTTTTTCAAATAATATTTACAGAGAATAAATTCCTCCCGCACTATAAGAAAATATATAGGCATACATAAAATTCGTCTGCTAATACTTGATTTACTTTGTCACGCAGAGACAAAGCGTCTCAGATTTAAACCAGTGCTGATCATTCAAAAGGTTAAATATCGTCATATATTTATATCGAATAATTATTATCTAGACGATATAATTGCTATATTGTATTAAATCAGCGTGGGTCTATGAAGTATTCTTTAAAAAAGTAGGGTGAGAAAGATAATTTGAAGTAGTATTTCCATTAACTCATAAAAAGCGTCTGTAGTAGAAAGCTTTAATTGAACTCCTAATCTAGAATAGAGAACAGCTTAACTGAAAATGAAACCAGAAGAAAATACGTCATATTATCTAACCTAAACTGATGAATACAATAAATATTATTATCACATATTAGGTATGGTTTTCCTATAGTATGTGCTGTTTCATATTTTTGATATTACCACACATTAAAATATCACCTTATGTGATTCTGATTGGTCCAAATAAGCCCATGAAATTATTGCGATGTATTTTCTTTACCGATTGGCTGGGATCGTGGGAAAACGTTTTTAACCACGCCTTCTGGAATGTTTTGATTTGAATGAACTTTTTTGTGGTCATTTTGTAACTCGACTCGCAAATGAAAATTGTGGTAATGTTATATCCTCTGTCTCAATATGGATATGATACCCCTACAGGGATTCATTATGTCAAGTTTAACAATATCGTCGTAAAAAAAATGGCATAAAACTACAAGACAAGAACGACAATAAGGAGCTAAACTATGATATGGCGGGGTGGGGGTGCGTATATCAGTAACATAAATATAGAATCCACCGTATATTCAAGTACGGTTTAAACGTTAACTTAAAGAAGTAAACAAACTCACCTCTGTTCACAGAATAATCTGGACATGAATGGGTCTTCTAAGTGACAGATCTTTATCCAACAGCAACATCTTTACATAGCATATATGGGATGTAAATCCGACACGAATATACATTTGTTGACTTTTTCTGTACAGTCTATTGGTATCAAATCAAACACTGCAAATATTAGGTCACAAATGCATTGTAGTAAATGTTGAAATTTTTGCATCAGGCAATCCTATTTCACATGAAAATCGCAACAATGTAACGTTTAGTTCTTAAAGATACATTTAGGGTGCACGTGTACTCTACTGTCGGCCTGTTGTACTGTATACCGTCTTAATGTGGCAGCATCACATCGCATTATGTTTTGAATAATGATGTTGTGGTTATAAAATGTTTTCTTTATTCGGATATACGCATTTTCTTTGATTTATAGTTTGTAAAACAGTACAATCTACTTTTACCAGTTCAGCTTTTCGTTTGGGACTATTTTTATGCACAACAAATGAAAAGTACACCGTCTATCTGAATGAACAATATTATTTGTTCTTCTATCTATCTAAACAATTTCCACTGAAATATAATCTATGTAATTAAAAGAAGCTTAAATTGGTAAGGATTTGATATTAAATTTATGGAACTCGTTGAATAATGTTCAGCTTTTGCGAGCCTTGCTTCGCAAAAGCTGGACATTATTAAACTTGTTTCATAAATTCAATATGAAATCGTTACCCATTTGAGATCCTCTATTCATCAATATATTAACATTTCGCTAATTCAAGCAAAGGGTCGTCCACATGACGTCAAGCAATGTTTGTCATTTACCCCCCCTCCTTCCCCATCACACTTCCTTACAAAAACCCAGACTGCCTCTATGCGACGTCACAAATCTCTTACCCACACCTTTTTCCACAATTTTTTTGTAATACAGAAAAGTAAATGGAAATCAGTTAACCGTACAGACAAAACAAAAATCTTTTATGTAAAATAGTGTTTAAATAATTAGGCTTTTACAAGGTCTGCTTGGCTAGTTCACAGTTTTAAAATTATTTTTAAAATTTAATTAATTTAAAAAAAACTAAAGTAAAATGTAAATTAAACATATCAATCACTTCAAGTCTTGCCAACATTAAAGTTTCAACACATCCACACAAAAATTCTAAGCGTTTAAAATTTAAAGTATTTGTAAATAAATTTACTTCTCTTCATAGTTATCATTATCCCAAGACAAACTAAGATGCTCCTCCATTGAACGAACAAGAAACCTATTTGGCTCTAGATTAACATAATTTATTGGCAGGGATATTCCCTCCACATCAAGCTCCTCCTCGTCAATCCAATCCACACATCATTTCCTGTTGCTTACTAGCAGCGACTCTCATTGGTCTGATATGTTTCGATGGAACTGCTATTTGTTTGTGAAGGACTGAGTGACTCCGCAGTATAACCAAAGAGCTTGCACATGGTATATCTTGCAAATTCTCTTACTCAGCAAAGATTGGAGTAAAGGGCAATAAATATCGTAGGGAATTGTCCGAAATGTGTTTGCTGACCGAGGTAGAATGTCTTCCGTTTTGAGACCTTGAGCTGCAAAAAAAGATGGAAATTTGTGCAAGGCTCTATCTGTTGCTCGTTCTGGAACTTTACGCCATTCATATGTTTAAGCAAGGAGTAAAGGAGGAAGAGGAAGAAATATGCCTTTATAACATTAAAATATGAGCTTCGTGCTTTCGGACAGCACATGTTGTCGTCACACTTCACGATCTGAAGCAAGTATTGCTTGAGTAGACATGGGTGTCACATCAGTATAGATCTCTAAACAATATATCCTCTTCCATGGGCTCTGAATTTAATGGATCCATATACTCAGCAATGGTTGGGTAATTGTCAACAGTCAACTGTTACCATATTTCGGCCAACCTTTTTCCGGCAAATATAAGGTTTTTCTTTCTCTAGCTCAATGTCAATCGTCCTATCTCGTTCGACTAAATGGCTGCCATAGTTGTCATGATATAATTTTAATCCATTCAATTCCATGCTCAGTGGCGCCATCTTTATCTCCATTTTGTTAAAAGCACATCGTCCTGATGCATTTGTTGCAAGATCATTTTTCAAGAAATGGTGGATGGTAACCTGAATGACTTTTTGATATCGTGGGATTTCACCGGGACCACCATCAAGAGTAAACACGGGTATCGCCTTGACAAATTTATAAATACCAGTGCTGGTGTCATGGAATTGTATAATTCCCTTTATTTATTAAATACATGTACTCGGGTTTCGTTTCTTGTGTACAACTAAACCCGAGGGTGATTTATGTATATTGTACCATATTTCGAAACATCGTGTTCGGTTTATCCTCACGTTAGAAATGCCTTCGATAGGAAAAACGGAATTCTTCCAATTCAAAGACGATGCAGGCTACATCGTCTGTGTATAAATGCCTCACCGTAAAACGATATTTTCACCTTACGGAACGTCTTGTCAGTAAGTATTTGACTTAGGGATCTGCATAATAAAAACAACTAATAGATTTGCAAAATTCTGAAACTCCTGGTTGACAAGAAAAGATATTTAAATTAACAATAAGATTTTTTTTTTTTAAATTTTTTTTAAATGGGGAATTTTAAAAAAAGGGCAGTGGAAAAAAGGGAATCACTGAAAAACAACAAAAAGGAATACGACTTTAAAATTTTAAGGAAAACGGAAGATTTTGAAAATTGCATCACTACACTTTTTGATAAGGGAAAATTCTTGCGAGGTGGAGTTAAATTAAAGGATTTAGGGAAAGGAGAAAGGACAGAGTAAACTTTTTTTCATGAAATGGATATTTAAAAAGGGGGCCTTTTAAATTGAACAAGGGAAAAGAGAATTTAAAGGGATGAAATAAAAGGGCTTTGTTTTTTCCCAGACTTTTCCCTTTTGTGTTTGGGGTTTCGATTAACGTTTTTAAAGGCCCAGGAAAAAGGGCCCTATTAAATATTTTTTTGTTTGGGTTGTTGTTTTATTCACAAAAAAATTATTAATAGACCGAAATTTTAAATATACACCCTTTTACATTTTTTAAAATTAAAACAAAATTATTAGAACAAAACCCCTAAAGATTTTTTAAACAAATAAAATTACAAAATTAATTTTTTTAAAAACCTCTCAAATTTTTTTTTTAATTTTATATTTTAGGGGCCGATTAAATTAAAGCGAATATTTAGTTTTTGACAAGAAACTGTCCCGCCGGAAAAAAAAGGGTTTTTATTTGAAAAGAAGGGTAGTGTGAATGCTGTTTTTGGGCCTAATTAAAATCACAAAACTGAAAAAACCCAAAATAAAAAAACTTTTTAATTATTTTTTTTAAAATTTTGAAAAACCCTTTAAAAAAAAATTTAAAAAACTATATTTTTAATTAACTTCACTCCCAAAAATTGCTTTATATGGAAATTAAATATAAAATTAATTTAAAAAAAAATTTTTTTAAAAAAAAAATTAAAATTCTTTTTCCAAACTAAATTTAAACCCTTTAGTTTAAAAAATAAAATAAATTGTTAAAAAAATAAAAGCTAAAGGAAATTTTGAACATTAGAAATACATTGTTTTAAAAGATGTACAATTCAAAAACTCAAAATTTTTAAAAAAATCGAAATTAAATTTAAAAAAAAAAATTTAAAAAAAAACCACACTAATGAAAACAAAAAAAAAAAGATACATAAAAAAATTTTTTAACTTTTGGCATTTAGGACCCCAAAATTTAAAAACAAACAATACGTAAATCCTTTAAATATTTTGTTTTTGCCCTGGAAAACAAAAAGAAAAAAAAAAAACGTAAATCCAAAAAATACGTTTAGTTTTTTGGCATAGGACACACATAAAAAAGGAAAAAAAAAGGGGGAATAAAAAAAATTTAATTTAATTTGGTATGGGGAACAATAAAAAAAAAACAAAACCAAAATGTGCATCCATTAAAAAATTTGGGATTTTGGCACTGGGGGGAAACCAATAGTTTTATCGGAAGGGGCCCAAAACAAATTTGGGGCCGGGGGACATTTTCATTTTTAGAAAGTAAAATTTTTTTTTAAATTTTTAAAATATTTTTAAATTATGTATTTTTTAAGTTAGCAAATGTACGTACAAACACTTTTTTTTTTTGTATTTTTCAATGTGGGTGCAGGGGAATAATGAAATTTTTTTCTATCCATTTTTTGTGATTGGCCCCAAATTTTATTTTCCCAACATAAATTTTCTTTATTAAGAAATTTCTAGACCATATAAACTTATCGGGAAAGGGTTCTTTTGGGAACCCTTTTTTATTTTTTTTTAATGGTACCAATAATGAAATTTTGTATAACACTGTTAAAATGTATTAGGTTACCCCCAAAAATCCCAAATGTCATCCCAAATTTCCCTGGTTTAAATTTTTTTTCGTTTGAAAAGGGATTTCCCGATGTTGTTTGAAGTTGCCCAAAATCCCGTTTAAGAGCAAACCCCAATATAATCAAGATTTGAAAATAAAACCATAGCGCTGTAAGCTGAGTTATCATTTGTGATGGCTTTGGCAGAAAGGGGGTTTTTGCGGCCCAAATTGGGGGGGCGCTGATTGCTTGATTAAACCAAAAATTTTAATGGGGTTGGTAACTACCTGTAATAAAGCTTTGCTTGATTGCCCCAGGGGTTAGGGTGGGCTGGGAAAGATATTGAAAAGGTTGTTTTGTTTTTACCTATCACGTAATCTTTTCCAGGGGAAATTTTTGGGGGTTTTGTTATACACAGTTTTTGGGAGTATAAAGTATTGAAAAAGATATAAATTTAAAAAATTTTTTTAAACGCCCCTAAAAAAAAATGCACTAGTTTTACTTTGTTTGAAAACTTTTTTTAATTTGAGAATAAAAAAGGTAACCCTTTTTTTTGTTTTCAAACCCAATTAAAAAATTCACATTTTTGTACTGCTAATGCCCATTTACCTGAATTTATTTAGGGCACCTTTGGGTTTGTTTTGGATTATAAAAATTTGCCCAAATACGGGATCTCATAAGCACATATTAATAAATATTTTTTTCTCATTAAAGCAAACTTCAAAAACATTCTATTTTTATTACGTCAAGGATTTATTTTGTAAATCCCAAAAATTAACCCATTATTTTTTAAAGGGTTTACAATTTTAAAATGTGTCAGCCCCCAAATTTTTTCAAAGCAAATCTAGGGCCAGAGCTGTTGATGTGGAGTTTTTCCCCAAATCGGGGGGCAAAAATTTTGGGGGCCAAAAAAGAAAACAGCATTTTTTTTTTCAAGACCGTTTCCGTCCCAAGCCAGATACATGGGGAAACCAGTTTTTGTGCCCCCGGGAAAAAACCAGTCGGGGCGGGAATGTTTCCCTTTATACTAACATTTTTAAACATGGACTCTCCCTTTTTGGGCGTGCCCCAAACCCAAATTGGGATGCAACATTTAGGGCCCTGCTGCTAAACAAACTTACCCTGGCCAAGAAGGGAAAGACATTTTTCCAAATTTATTATTGTAGGGGGCAAAACCCTGACCATCTAAAAGTTTTTTTTTGATAAACTTTTGGTTTCTAATTTAAATTTTAAAAAGGGAAAATTTGTTAATACGTTTAAATTTTTCTGATCATGAACACTCTTAGGAAGTAGACAAATTTAATTTAACTTAAATTATATTAAAACCCCATTTTTTTTTTAAAAAGGAAATTAAATTGGGCTTTTTTGGGAAATTCAGTAAAAACCCCCAAAGGGTCTTTTTTTGAAAAGTTTGAAACCTTGAAATTGCATATCCAGAATAGTTTTTAAGAAAATGCGTCCCTCTTTGTTTTTTTGGTTTAAACCACTTTGGGCCCGGGTATTCATTTTTTTCACGGGTTCGGGATTATTCCTAAAGACCCAGTTTTCTTTTTTTTAAAAAAAATGTTTTTGCTTTCGGGGATCTTTTTCTTTCCATAAATATCCCTTTTATTTTTTTTGTTTATTTATCTTTTTTTTTTTATTTTTTTTAATGTGGGGCCCCCGGGCGGGAAAAACGGGGTTCCAACTTTAATCTTCAAAAAAATTTAAATTTTGTTTTTTTTTCCCCAAAAAAAAAATTTTAAAAAGATTAAAATTTTCACTGCGGCCCGAATACCTTTTTTCAGCTTGCTAACTCATGTCTTTGATTTGTCAGACATTTTTAAAAATGGTGTTTAACGTTAGTCTTTTTTTTCCCTTTTTCAAAAATCAATTTTTTAATCCCCCTTTGGGGCCTGCGTTTTTTTTGTCAAATTTTTTGGGTTTTAAGTGAGTTTTTTTAATTTTAAAAAAGAATAACAAAATTTTAAAAACCCAACATTAAAAAAAAACCTTTAAAGTTTATTATATATACTTTTCTGAAAAAAAAAAGTAATAAAATCATCCACGAGAGTCATCTTTTGGGATATAAGGGTTTGACGATTAGGTCAAAAAAAAAATTTTTTTTCTAAAACTTTTTTTAAAAGAAGCAACCCCAACAATAATTTTAGTGTAAAGTACATTTTTAAAAAAATTTCCTCCCCCCAACTCATTTTAAATCAATCAATTTTGACTTTTTCCCCCAATCCAATAAAATTACTTTCATTGTGAAGATCGAAAGAAGGAAAAAAATTGATTTAAATTTAACTTGTCTATATCATACAACAGGGCCTGTCTAATGTCAAAACCAAAAATTTTAAAAATATTTTTTTTAATAAAAATTTGAATCTGATTGTATCCATAATATTTTTAATTTAGGGAAGAGATTTTTAATCAAAAAGGGAATTAAGACACCCTGTAAAGCAAAACCCCATTAAAAGATTTAAAAAAGCAGGAAAAATTTAGGGAATTTTGAAAGGGAAGGTTTTATTTTAAAAGTATTTGCAAAAAAAACAATTTTTCTATTCGTTACAGTGGGGAATCTTTTTTAAGTTCCCCCAAAGAAATAGATTTTGCTTTCCCCTTTAAATAAAAGAAATTAAAATTTTTTTTGGGAAAAAAACAGCGGGTGCTGGGGTTCCCGTTTTTAGCAGAAATTTTTCTTTTTTGGTCAAAAAATTTGTGATCAAAAGGTTTTCCGTCCCCAAAAAAAAGTTTCCCCACAATTTTTGGGCCCAAACTGTAATTTTTGGGACATTAAAACGTTATGAAAACCAAATTAAAAACAACTAAAAACATCTGGGGGCCTTTTAGTGCCCACAATTTATATTGGGCCCAAACAATCCCTTTGAAATTTGGGTAAATGCCCAGAGGGATGCACATCCACTACATAAGCGTTCTGTTGGGGAAAGTATTCGTTTAAACAATAAACACTGATTTTTTTTTCCCCATTAACTTTATTTTTTTTTTGGAAATAAATAATGTTGATTCATTTTAAATTTTTAATAAACAACCCGGGTACTTTCGGAAAAGAAATTTGGAATTTTTTAAAATTTTGATTTTTTTATGTTTTCCTTCCCCATTAAAAAGTAGCAAACTAACAAGTTTCAATAGGGAAAGACATAGAGAAAAGCAACAATTTGCTATGAAAACATTTTTCTCCAAGGAGACGCAATCCCCATTTTTTAAAAAACCAAAACAAATTGGATGTAAAATACATTTTTAAAAATAACCCTTGGGAAACATTTTAAAGGGTTTTTAAGTGTATATTTAAAAATTTTTATATAATTGAAGATTGAAAAAAAATACCCCTTTTAATTTTTCATCTGGGCCCTTTTGTTATAGCTATTCCAACACTAAAACCCAAAAACCCCTTTGAATCTTAAAGATTTTTGTTTTTTGATATTTTTTGAACATTTAATTTAAAATTTAAAAAAAGCCCCAAAATATTTTTAATTTAAAACAAAAATCAAAAAAATTTTTTCAAAAGGCAAAAAGAAATTTTGTAAAAAAATATAAAACCACATTCGTGTTTTATTCCAAGTTGTGAGAAAGAAGATGGCCTAAAGGAATTGTGTGCCTTCTTTCTGCCCAAAATAAACAAAAATGGATCGTTTTTTGGGAAAATTTCCTTTTTTATCTTAATTAAACGTTAAAACTGCGATCCAAACCCAGAATGCATCAAATTTTTTCCATTATCACCCCCAAGTGTAATTTGCTACTTTTTCTGCAAATCTACAAATTTGACAAAAAAAAACTAAACCTGTATTGTTTTTAAAAAATCGCATTGAAAGGAAAAAAGGAAACAAAAAAAATTTTAAAATATATATATATATATTTTATATATATATAAAAATATAATTTTTAAAAATATATAATTATAAGTTTTGTATAATATAAAAATATATATATATATTTATATATATATATATAATATTTTATATATATAATTTTAAAAAAAATAATATATAATATAAAATAGTTCGCTAGTAATTCACACCCTAGAAATGTTTCAAATCCAAAGGGGGGGGCTATTTTAATTGCCCACCTGAGGGCCCGTCGATCTACCGTTTCAAAGGGACATCACAAAACAATAAAATCATATTTGCCACTATGGCAACAAAACGGGCTTCCGATCCTTTTTCATTTTCCCATTGTGAAATTTTTTGGGTTTTCTACCTAAAACGCCCCCTGCAGTCACAACATTGGGTTAAAACCATTTTGGGGTTTTTAAATTTCCTACCGAAGGGGCAACCCTGGGATTGGGTTTTTGAGTTGGGTACTCCTTGGCCATGGGATCCAGAAACTCACTAACACTTTCTCACCGGACTTTGCTTTTAATTTAAAAAACTAATTTTTTCGTCCCCAAGGGGAAAATTTTTCCCCCTGGGACCCCAACTCCAATAATCAAAAAAGTAATTTCCCCAAACCCAAAAAATTTCCCTTAAAATAAATGGACATTCCCCTTTAAATTTTTTTACAAAATTATTAAAAAAAAATGATGAAATATACCCCCTTTCGAAGTAAAAAAAATAAATATGGAATATAAAATTTAAAAAAGATTATTCGGGTAAAAAATTCCCATTCGTATTTTCTTTATTCTACCCCCAGGTCCCTAATAACCCAAAATTTGTAAAAAAGGGAAAGGATTTTTACAAACCCTATCTTTGAAAATTTAAAAAATTTTTAAGGGAAAATGTAATTTTTAAATCTTTCAAAGAAGGCAATAAACAAAAGGGCCCTGATGGGGTTTAAATGGAAAAGGGAAATACTGGTTGAGAAGAAAAACTTTTTCTTTCAAAATTTATTAAGTTTCCAACATGATAATGAAAATCATGCCCTAAGATTGTTCAATATATATATACGCCTTCTTTAAAATTGTTTGTTTATTGGCGTGTTTAATTAATACTAAAATGAGTTATATGTAACATTTGGAAAATTTATCACAATTACAACACTTATACAAACAGAATAGGAAATTACATACAACAAACAAGAAGGTCTGGGAAAAATAAAAATAGGAATTCTCGTGTGTTGTGTACAGTATAAAAACGCTGTGAAAACGAATGACTCCATACTATTTGCTTTCTTTTTCATGGGCTGAAGACATGTATTGAACATTATAATAATTTTGCAAATCTATCTATCTATCTATCTATCTATCTATCTATCTATCTATCTATCTATCTATCTATCTATCTATCTATCTATCTATCTATCTATCTATCTATCTATCTATCTATCTATCTATCTATCTATCTGCACCGATAGGGAGATTTATTCCATTGTAATGACAGTAAGCAACTGACTCGTTAATCTCTTGCTGATAAATTGTGATCATGATTTTATTCCCCTAAGTACAGTGTACCTGTCTACAAATGAATCAGGTGTTTTCTTTCATGCAATCGCATTTGTGGGGTTTTATTTTTTTAGGGGAGTTTTTGCAAATTTGTTTCGTGTTTTTCTTTTCGATTTTTGAAAGGTGATTATATTTATTCATTACACACAACAGCCGTATTAAAGGTGTTACGTAACAACTTTTGTTCGTTAACTAATAAAAAATGAGGTCAAACAAAATCAGGACGAAAGTAATACATTGAAATTCCTTGTTTCCTATTCAAAAGTACACATGGAAATCACATCATTTGAAAAATTTTAATAAGTCAAGGATCGGTAAAATGATATGTATGTATACCGTTTTAAACATTTAATTTCACATCGATAATGTCTTACCTTGGGTTGCTACAATAATGTGTTAAGTCATCGAGGTTTTTTGGCTTCTTGGTCCAATTTTAGTGTCCTTGTCTGTAATATGTTATTATTTTTATGTTCTTTTTATCCACATGACAAATGATCCATCAAACGTTCCTTGAAAAAAAAATCATGATGCAATTACACAAAAGAAATCCTCCCATACCTAGCCAAGCATTAAAATAAACTGACCAATAATTGAACATAGTCGTGTTTGGGAGCTATATTATCCGAAACCCATCGAGATGCAGATAAGAAGGGGTGCCTGGTGGCAGCAGATGTAAGTGGATTATCAAGTCAAAGTGGTCTGTTCCTTGGAGATACTCGGACTTACTTCATCAGAGGTGATCAGTTTTATCTACATTCCATGTTTGATATTGTTTATCTATCATCTATTCTTGAACGAAAATAGTTTTCATTGTTCTAATTCTATTCATTGTTGTAGCTTTTGGCAACACTTTCATTTTTTTTAAAAAAATATTTATTATTATTTTGAAAATTATATTTCAGTATAGCCATGATCGGTATAAAGATGGACACAACTTTAAAATTAAAAATACTGTTTTATAAAATTAAAAAATAAAGGGAAAACATGGTTTTTTTTTCTTTTATTATTTGGGCCCCTTAAAAATTAAAATTAAAACAAACAGCTTTTTAAAAAATTGGGGCTTATATAAAATATATATATATAATATTTTAAAAATTTAAAAATTTTATTATAAAATATATATATATAGATATAAAAATTTAAAAAAATATATATAAAAAACAAACAATGGGGGTAAAAACCCTTTAAAACGTACTGGGTCCACCAAGGGGCACCCTTTTTCGGGAAAAAATTAAAATAATGCAATAAACTGACGAAAGGGAAAATTCAAATATAACAAACAGCCTAAAAACGCTTTTTGGGCTTTTTTTGAGTCTTTTTTTAAAAAGGGAAAAAAAAACAAGTACGACCCAAAAAAATAAAAAACAAAAACGGTGTGTTTGTAAATTCCCTTTCTATTCACCTGTGTAAAATAAAAAAACTGGGAAAATTTTCCCAAATCCTTTTAAAACCTTTAATTTTTAAATAAAAAATAAACCCTATTGAATCCAAAAACCGGGGGATTAACTGATTACATGTAAAACAAAGTAAAAAAAAGATGTCGTTTGGGTTGTAGACTTTTAGGGAATTTACAACGTTTTCAGTTTCCCCCAAATAGTCTATACAAGCTGGTTTTATTTTAGGGTTTTCCCCATGTGAAGAAGAAAAAGTAGGTTTACAACACAAAAGTTTTTTTTTGTTTTTTGTTAGTCGTAAATTTTGTTTGTATTTGCCCTTTTAAAAAACTATTAAGGTCAAAGGGCTTAGGCTTTGTTTGGTTTTCTAGTTTTGTAATTTCGTTTGTTTTGTTTTCTGCATCATTTATTTTAAAACAAAATATTATATATTTTTATTAAGATAAAAATATATATAATTTTATATATATTATAATATAAAAAACCACATTCAGATTTTTTATTTCTCATTGGGGAAAAATTACACCCGTTTTATAAAGCTAGGGAAAAAAAATAGGGGGGGGTTTTGTTGAAAAAAAATTATCATTAATGAAAAAAAAACCCCCAGGAATGCAACTCTGTCAACCGCAAAAAACAGGGTATATAGTCCGACAAAAGAGTTCCCATGCAACCGTCAGAGAGAAAATCGGAGGGTTAGTTTAAAAGTCTCTTGATCAAAGCTTTTAGGGGTTTTTGTTCTCTGATAAAAAAAAAGGATCTAATGATTTTTAAAATTTAAAAACAAATAAAACCAACTTTTGGAAAGATAAAAGAAATTTTGGATTTTATTAAGTTTTCCTGCAGATTTCTTTGTTCTAACTTTTTTTCTTTAAAATTTAGACTTATTATAATTTAAAACGTTTTTTATGGTTTTTAATTTGCAAGATTTTACTGTTTTGGGGGTAAATAATTTATGAAAATTACGTTAGAGATAATTTTGGGTTTTTAAAAAATTACAATCCCGCACGATTTAGAATGTTTATAAAAAACTGATTCCCCGTTTCTTTGTTTGAAATGAATTTTTATTTTAGCAAAAATAATTTTTACTTTGGGTGAAAATTTGTTTTGTTTTCAGGATTTGATGGGTTTTTAGTTTACTGATATCTTTTTTTAAAATAATTAAGGGCAAAAATTTGAAATTTGGTTATTGTTTGAAAGGGTTTTGTGTATACATGTTTAATGTTGCATTAGAAACTGTTGCCTTTCAGGGAATGAATACTAAAATCATTAAACATTCTGCCCTTTAAAGTGAATTTCTTTGAAGGGTTTAATTTTAAAGGCCCCCGGGAAAAAAAAAAGGGCCCAAAATGCATTTTAACTCTTTTGTTTAAAAATGGGAACCCTTTTCTAAAAGAAAATTCAATATATTGTCTTTTTACTTTTGAAAACAAACCTATTAACGAGGCCCGGGATTTATTTTTGTAAAATTTTCGGAAAAAACAAGGTTTTTAAAAAAATTTCCAAAATAATTTTGGGGGAAAAGCTTTGCTAAAATTTTCCTTTTTGGCCTTAATGAACTACCCCTTTTCTCCTCCTCCATAACCATTTCATTATAGTTTTTTAAAAAATTGTAGGATGACGACAACGATTTGCGCAACGGGTTTTTAGGTTTTAACAGGGTTGGGGGGTCACGGGCTGATCGAGGGAAATACCCTGCCTCCTGAGCCCAGTCCGTCTCAAGGTTTCCTACTTTAAAACCCAAACCCCACCGACACGTTGGGAAAAAAAAAAGTATTTTTTACTGTTTGAACATTTCCCTTTTGGGAAACAAGCAATAAAAAATGGGGGAGAAATTTTTATAATTTAGGGACCTTTACTTTCATCGTTTGGTGGGGCCAATTTAAAACAAAACGGATGTTCCCGCGCGCGGGGGGGAAAAAGGCAAGCATTTGGCAGGTACTCTTTCCCCCAGCGGGTTTCCCAAAAAACCGAGTACGTCGAAATAAAACTTCCCCATAGAAAGGGAAAAACCTTTCCGAGCTTTATCGGTTGAAAAGGGGAAGTAACCCACGGGGCAATTTTTCCCGGGATGATAAACTTGGGTTTTAAAAGAACAAAGAAAACAAGATGACACTGATTAGGAAATATGAAGAAGTAAATTTGAAAAACGAATACTGAGGAAAGAGAGGAAGTACTTGTAACTATTTTCTGTCACTTCTTGTTTCCTTTGGTATTGTGAGTCATATTAAGGTGCAAGGGGTCATATTTATAGTTTATTATGCATTACCAAAATAGGGACATTTCAACGCACATTTCTGAAATGAACAGCTTAAACTAATCCTATAAACATTACAACTAAAGCCCAGCTTTGGGGTTCATTTTAACAAGCAACGTTTTAATTGCAACAGTACCTATAAACATACAAACTAGATTTGAATATTAAGAACATAGCAATTGGGTGAAATCATGTAGTTTCGTTAATATTTAAGTGAACTTTGTGTTTTCACTTTTTCAAAATTATTAAAAGGTTTCATCAAGATTTGCATCATAAATATTTGAAGAAATATATGAAAAGCAGAGCTAATTAAGTGTATTTATTTTCATCTTTTATCATCAATAATCATTATTTGCTAATTTTGATTGGATACTTGTCCATTTTGTAGCTTTTCTATCGATTGTTAGGTATATTACATGTACATATGAATTCATTACATTACAAAAACCTATAGGATTTGAAGGATTTAAGAAGCAACACAAAGAGATGAAACCAGAGCATTTTCGACCTTTTTCTTCTCAAAAAAGAAGAATTCACATATCGTTTCTGTGTTTGTTTTCTAAGAAGTAATTTAAAAGTAAATGAACTAATACAACATGAGCCAACGCGTAGAATTTTAAGGATTGAGATTAAGTGCTTTAGATTATTATAAACTCGGAAAAGTTTTATATATAATCCAATATCGTTTCTGCCAGAGAGGAGAATACGACTTGTTTGCCAGTATGCACCAAGGTATCGTCATCCAGTCAGCCCACAACGGCCCCAACTTTCTTGGATGGCATCGAGTTTATATAACTATGTAAGTATTTATTCTTAATTTAGAAAATAAACATTATTTCATTGCTACACATAGTGTGATTAAAAGAGGGGGGATGTTGGTAAGTGAGTGCCTATGTGTGTATGAGTATGGGGATTGTTACAAATTGCAAAGCATTTGCAGCAGATGCTGTAGCAGAAGTCAACGAAGTTGGAGGTTTTCACATGGCGCATCAAACTAACTTTTTTCTGGTCAATATGGACTCAAGGAAGTATACCCGAGGAGTATAAGGATGCAGCCATAGTCCACTTGTATAAGTTGAAAGGCAACATACAATTCTGCAACAACTACTGGGCATCTCCTTCATGTTAATAGTCGGCAAAATTATCGCTAAAATTCTGCTGAATCGATTGAGAGATCCTGTACAAGCTGAAAGGCAACAACAGTTTTGCGACAACCATGGGGCTTTATTCTTCCTCTCAATAGTCAGAAATAATTATATCTAAATTTATGTTTTGATTCCTCTTGTGCTTCACATCAATCATTGGCTTCTGGTTTAGAGTCAACGAGGCTTCGAAAAAGAACGACGCGCCACTGACATGGTAATTGAAGATCGTCTACTTCAGAAGAAATGCCAAGAATGGTATTCCGCCCTTTAAATGACATTAACCGACGTGGCTATAACTTTTGACACAGTCACCCGTTGGAGAAAGGTTTTGGAAGATAATGGTAAAATGTATTTGCCCATAGCAATTTGTCGTGACAAATCAGCAGTTTTATCATGGCATGCTCGCTCGTGTTGTTGTTGACGACGACGAGTCATCTGAGCTATTCCCTTTCACCAATGGTGTAAGTTATAGGTTAAAAAAAATAATATGTAGTATGTTCTTAATTATAATGTTCAATGTTCCCGAGGTAACATAAGAAATGACACATTTATCTTTTGTATACCAACTATAATTTTACCCAAGGCTTCTAATATGAAGTTTAGCATTATTGTATGAAATAAAATTATTTATGATAAACCAAGTTTTCGTACAAGTGTAAAGAGAAGATACTTGATATGTATACTACCAAGGTTTTCTTTTATTGAGTCACTACAATACTGATTATATGTTGCTTTCATAAAAATTCACCAATTGCATAATTTCGTTAAAAATTCATAAACCGATATGCTAGGGTATGAATCTGAGTCGAGTCATGTCGATTTAGGACTTTCAAGCTGTTTCAAATTAGCGTTCATTCATTTAGAATATTTGGAATACCATATATCTATAAAACAAATGGTTATTCAACATGTCTAATAACTCCCATATATTACATATTGAATTTCAATCACGCATTAGGGTGATATACAGCCGCAATACCATCAAACACTTTAGCAAGTTTCAATTAATTTTAATTTGCTTGTAAAATTGAACTGATCGTTGCTATTGAGTGGTGATGCAATTAAATGAAATTAAAAATATAATTGACCAAAACATTTAATTTGAGGATTCTTTTTCACAGATACAACAGTACATAACACCCTCATCGTTGTCGTGTTACGGGTCTGAATAATCTTGATCAAAACGTTTTTACTGAAAAAGTCACTTATATGCCTCATTTTAAAGGCAACATTAATGTAAAGTTTCATTCATAAGAACTAGAGTTATTCCCCTTTCTCAGATCTCAACGACTTCGACCGTTGACGTGTCGATGTCAGAATAATTCACGTTCTTCTTGGATTCATCAAGGGCGTAAGCTTTGTGAAAGCATCTGCAACAAAACCAAGTTTTTGAGTTGAACCTTTCGTACATTCTTAGATTGTGGTAGTATTTGAGGTTTGGACCACTTAGGATATCGTTCATAATATGGGGTAACCCAACTTATTAATATCTGAAATGTGTTTCTGGTGGTTTATCATGAGTGTTATCTTTTCCCTTTGCTTTAGGTATGAAGAGGCGCTTCGTCGAATCATTCCTATGGTTGTTCTGCCCTACTGGGACTCCACCCTTGATTTCCACATGGATGAGCCGACGGAATCCGTCATCTGGACCCCTCTTTTTATGGGAGATGGATCAGGTATCGTAAATACGGGGCCTTTCACTTCTTGGTCAACTCCTATTGGACCACTCAGGCGAAACATTGGTGTTCAATCAAGGCTTATGAGTAGACAAAACATTATCGACGTATTATCGCGATGTCGGCACGCAGAGATAACCTTCCCTAATGCATTGCCACAGTTTAACCTGGAATTCCATCACGGAGGACCACATGGATGGGTCGGAGGACATATGGCTGGGTTGAGTACCGCTGCATTCGATCCGATATTCTTCCTCCACCATGCGTTTATTGATTACATATGGCAACTTTTCCGAAATCACCAAAGAACTGTTTGTGGTATAAATCCAGCGACAGACTATCCGACTGCGACAGGTCTTCAAGTCCCACAACGCCCCATGGATGCTTTCCCGAGGTTTACGAACATCGATGGTTATGCCGACTACTGGGAAATGTTTTGGTTTAACTATGAGCCATCACCCACATGTACAATGTCTCTGCAGTGTGGATCGCCATGGCTTGTCTGCCAAGGAGGATTTTGCATTTCAAGAGCTGCAGAGGTATCTGGTATACCTGTAGCAAGGGGTTTTGCAGGTGAGATGGAGGCAAGACGTGGCAGAGAAGAGACTGCAAGCATGCCAGATGTAGGACCAAGATTCATTATGCCACCATCGGAGAGTCGAACTCATGAGTTCCGATCTCGCACGAGGGGGTCACTAACAGACGTAGAGGGCTCAGAGATGAGGGCAATGATAGGTCGAGTGAAGAGGGCAGCTAGTGTCGCCCCATTTGTAGATAATATGACGATTTCTGAGAAGTCAGGTGACATATCCTTGGCAACGAAGTCTTACAAAGCCGGAACAGGTCTCATTACACCAGTACAAAATAGTTTCTTTATAAACGGCGAGGCGGATATGAAACTATGGGTATTCGTGCCGATTCAAGTAATTTATATGAAACCGAGTGACGAGAAGTTTCCTGTACATCCAGTGTACAATGGACAACCCAATCTCAACCAAGAATTCTACTCCATCAACTATCCTGAACTGGACAAACAAATTAGAGATGGACAGCCCAAGGAATTCTCAAACTGCAAGAGGGATCCTTCAGGGGCTGGTCAAATCCTTCTACAATCAAATGGAATGAATTACGTCAGCCGGTACATTGAATACGCCATCGTTGATTCCAGACTTCCGATTAGTTCTTCTATGGTTTACATGGGGGTGAAGAATCCAATGAATGAAACAGCAGAAGCAATCATATCTGCGCATGACCGCTGTGGACGAATGTGTCAACCCCGTTGTCTTATTCGTGAATCAAACCCACCTAGGTACCGGCCATGTTCTGGGGCAATTCGGATTTCTTCGGCTTCTCCAAAAATGTACGGAAATACTTTCGGAGAAGCAATAATGGATGTCTGGCACTGGTCGGACAGAGATCCCAGAAATGCTATCAGTACTATCCAACTGGTAATGATTTGCAACAACGATGAGAAATGGCCATGGAATTGAAATCATCAAATTTTTTTTAAACAAAATAGAATTTATGAACTCTTATTCCAAACATATTTTCCCGAATTATTTGAAATCTCCGAATGAAAAGATTTATTTTTATTTTTCGTCCGTTCCTAGTCATGCACCATCCATTACGGAACCCACGACTGGTACGCTGGAGAACTTTTAATTTGATATAAAATTGTGTTATTTATCGAAATGTATCATATTCCTTAATTTTTAGGCATAATTATAAATATATCGAAACTATACCTTGAATTCTACACAAAATTTCTTTATAACAGTATATTCTTTTGAGATAAAAAAAAATTGTCCTTTATTTGCCATATCTTTGATTTCTTCAAATATACTTATAACATTAGAAAATTTATTTCATGTATCCTGACCTTGGACATAGTTTTGAATCGTATAATATGTGATTTACGTTTCCGATCTAGAAAATGACGTTTCGAATGACCCAGTATACTCTCATATTTATTTATATTATTTATATATTATTTATATATTGTTTCTTTAATACTTGATCAAATAAATAAGAAAGAAGGGGAACTAAACATTCGCTGGGTTGGAGATCTTAACATTAGAAAAAAGAAACGATTGCCCCGAATGTTATTGTTATGTTATATCTGGTCCAGAAACATATGCCAGTAATTATACTTATTGCCACCACCACCAACACCACCCATAACAAGATACTTGATACGAATTATGATTCATTTATAAATATTCAAGTTTCAAGACCAGCCGTAGTTTTGGCAAGTTCGAGCTCATATCATGTACCTTATATCTGTATCGAGATATGGAACTTTTGCTGTCATAACGCTATGAAAAATGACATGAAAAATATTATAAGATTAGCCGAAATATCTCAGCTTGAGGATTTCTGTCTTGAAAAATCCATGTACAAGGTGATAAAAGTTTGTATATAATTTGGGAAAAGTATATAAGGTTCGCGGTCTTTCACGAAAAGTTAACTGTGTGGAAAATTTAAACCCTTGGCTATTTGGCATCGCACCATCACACTATAAGCTCTGACTTTCCCCTTTGGCCACAAGTTCACAAATATTTTCTAAATAACCTAGACCAGTGCACTCTTATAGAAAGTGTAACATCAATGCAATTTGAAGTTTGACTATTACTCCTAACTTTTGACCTTTACCACATACCATCTGACCTCTGGACTAAACGTTTATTAAAATCCTGTACTACTAACTCCTAGTTTTGATACTTTAAATTCTAGACTATATGCGAAATGAATGCTATTCCAGGCTGTTAGCTAGCTTAGATTTATATGTTATTGTTTTTCAAATAATATCTACAGAGAAGAAATTCCTCCCGCACTATAAGAAAATATATAGGCCTACACAAAATTCTTCTGCTAATACTTGATTTACTTTGTCACGCAGAGACAAAGCGTCTTAGATTTAAACAAGTGCTGATCATTCAAAAGGTTAAATATCGTCATAAATTTATATCAATTAATTATTATATAGACTATATAATTGCTATATTGTATTAAATTAGCATGGGTCTATCAAGTGTTTTAAGAAAGTTCGGCAAGAAAGATAATATGAAGTATTGTGTCCATTTACTCATAAAAAGCGTCTGTAGTAGAAAATTTTAATTGAACTCCTAATCTAGAATAGAGAACAGCTTAACTGAAAATGAAACCAGAAGAAAATACGTCATATTATCTAACCTAAACTGATGGATACAATAAATATTATTATCACATCGTAGGTAAGGTTTTCCTAAAGTATATGCAGTTTCATATTTTTGATATTACCACACGTTGAAATATCACTTTATGTGATTCTGATTGGTTCAAATAAGTCCATGAAATTATTGTGAGGTATGTTCTTTACCGATTGGTTGGGATCGTGGGAAAACGTTTTTAACCCCGCTTTCTGGAATGTTTTGATTTGAATGAACATTTTTGGCTGCAATTTTTAACTCAACTTGCAAATAGATATTGAGGTAATATTATATCGGCTGTCTCAACATGTATATGTTACTCCCACAGAGATTCATTGTCATATTTAACAATATCGTCATAAGAAAAATGGGATAAAACTACAAGACAAGAACGACAATAAGGAGTTAAACTACGGGATGGCGGGGTAGGGAGTGCGTTTATCAGTAGCATAAATAAAGAAGCCACAGTATATACAAGTCTGGTTTAAATGTTAAATTAAAGAAGTAAACAAACTCACCTCTGTTCACAGAATAATCTGTACATGAATGGGTTTCCTAAGTGACAGATCTTTATCCAACCACAGCATCTTTACGTTTCATATCTGGGATGTAAATCCGACAGGAAAATAAATTTGTTGACGTCTTCTCTACAGTCAATTTTTTTATTCAAATACTGCAAATTTCAGGTCACAAATCCATAGCAGTAAATGTGTGAAATTTTGCATTCGGTAATCCTATTTCACATGAAAATCGCAACAATGTAACGTTTAGATCTTAACAACACATTTAGGGTACACGTGTACTCTACCGTCGGCCTGTTGTACTGTGTACCGTCTCAATGTGGCAGCATCACATTCCATTCATAATTATGTTTTGAAAAAAGATGTTGTGGTTATAAAATGTTCTCTTTATTCGGATATAAGCATTTTCTTTGATTTATAGTTTGTAAAACAGTAAAATCTACTTTTACCAGTTCAGGTTTGTTTGGGACTATTTTGTATGCACAACAGATAAAAGGTACACCGCCTATCAGAATGAACGATATTATTCGTTCTTCTATCTAAACAATTTCCATTGAAATAAAAACTGTGATAAAAAGAATCTCAAATCGGTAACGATTTAATATTAAATTTTTGAAACTTGTTCAATAATGTCCAGCTTTCGCGATCCTCTATTCATCAATATCTTAACATGTCGCTGATTCAAGCAAGGGTTCGTCCACCTGACGTTACGCAATTTGTATCCCCATTTCCCCTCGTTACACTTCGTTACAAAAATCCAGACCACCTTTATTTGACGTCACAAATCTCTTACCCACCCCTTTTTTCCACAGTTTTTTTTTTGTAATACAGAAAAATAAATGTAAATCAGTTAACCGTACAGACAAAACAAATATCTTTTATGTAAAATAGTGTTTAAATAATTAGGCTTTTACAAGGTCTGCTTGGCTAGTTCACAGTTTTAAAATTATTTTTAAAATTTAATTAATTTAAAAAAACTAAAGTGAAATGTAAATTAAACATATCAATCACTTCAAGTCTTGTCAACATTAAAGTTTCAACACATCCACACAAAAAATTCTAAGCGTTTAAAATTTAAAGTATTTGTAAATAAATTTACTTCTCTTCAAAGTTATCATTATCCCAAGACAAACTAAGATGCTCCTCCATTGAACGAACAAAAAACCTATTTGGCTCTAGATTAACATAATTTATTGGCAGGGATATTCCCTCCAAATCAAGCTCATCCTCGTCAATCCAATCCACACATCATTTCCTGTTGCTTACTAGCAGCGACTCTCATTGGTCTGATGTGTTTCGATGGAACTGCTATTTGTTTGTGAAGGACTGAGTGACTCCGCAGTATAACCAAAGAGCTTGCACATGGCATATCTTGCAAATTCTCTTACTCAGCAAAGATTGGAGTAAAGGGCAATAAATATCGTAGGGAATTGTCCGAAATGTGTTTGCTGACCGAGGTAGAATGTCTTCCGTTTTGAGACCTTGAGCTGCAAAAAAAGATGGAAATTTGTGCAAGGCTCTATCTGTTGCTCGTTCTGGAACTTTACGCCATTCATATGTTTAAGCAAGGAGTAAAGGAGGAAGAGGAAGAAATATGCCTTTATAACATTAAAATATGAGCTTCGTGCTTTCGGACAGCACATGTTGTCGTCACACTTTACGATCTGAAGCAAGTATTGCTTGAGTAGACATGGGTGTCACATCAGTATAGATCTCTACACAATATATCCTCTTTCATGGGCTCTGAATTTAATGGATCCATATACTCAGCAATGGTTGGGTAATTGTCAACAGTCAACTGTTACCATATTTCGGCCAACCTTTTTCCGGCAAATACAAGGTTTTTCTTTCTCTAGCTCAATGTCAATTGTCCTATCTCGTTCGACTAAATGGCTGCCATAGTTGTCATGACGTAATATTAATCCACTCAATTCCATGCTCAGTGGCGCCATCTTTATCTCCATTTTGTTAAAAGCACATCGTCCTGATGCATTTGTTGCAAGATCATTTTTCAAGAAATGGTGGATGGTAACCTGAATGACTTCTTGATATCGTGGGATTTCACCGGGACCACCATCAAGAGTAAACACGGGAATCGCCTTGACCAATTTATAAATACCAGTCCTTGTGTCATGGAATTGTATAAATCCTTTTATTTATTAAATACATGTACTCGGGTTTCGTTTCTTGTGTACTATATTTCGAAACATCGTGTTCGGTTTATCCTCACGTTAGAAATGCCTTCGATAGGAAAAACGAAATTCTTCCAATTCACAGACGATGCAGGCTACATACGATATTTTCACCTTACGGAACGTCTTGTCAGTAAGTATTTGACTTAGGGATCTGCATAATGAAACGACTTATAGATTTGCAAACTTCTGAAACTCCTGGTTGACAAGTAAGTTTTTTTAATTGAATTTAATGTATTTTGCCCCGTTTGTTTTGTTTGACGAGGAATATGGAAAGACAGCGGAGAAAAGGAATCAAGGAGTAACGAACGAAACGCATACTGACTTTGATTTAAGGCAACGGAAGATTTTGAAAGATTGCATCACAACACTATTTGATGATGAAAATACTTCTTGTAATGTGGAGTCTGATTAAATGGATTTTACGGACCTGGGATAAAGGACAGAGTCAACTTATTTTTTTACATGAAATCTGGTATATTTACACAATGGACTTTGAATTGAAGCAATGGAAGAGAATTTGAAGGATGTAATCAATGCACTGTTTGATGACGAGACTCCTCCTTGTGATGTAGAGTTCGATTAGATCGATTTTACGGACCAGGAGAAAGGACATATTCAATATTTGTTTGATTTCTCTCTGATTTATTCACACAAATATATTTAATAGACTCGACAACTTTAATATACATCCTTACATTATTTAATTATAACTAATTATTAGAACTAAACCTCAAGATATTTAAACTAAATAAAATTACTAAATAATTTATTAAAACTCTCAAAATGATTAACTTATGATTTATATTGTCAGATTAGAATTAAAGCGAATATTTACGTATTTGACAAGAAACTCGTGGCGCCTGAGCAAGTGTTTACGTGACACAGAAGGGTAGTGTGAATGCTGCTTTTGCCTAATTAAAATCACAAAACTGAACTCATGCTCAAATAAGGAAACATATTTATTCATTTATTAAAACTATTGATAAAACATTATAAAAATTTCAAAACTATACTTAATTAACTTTCACTACCAAAATTGCATATATGGAAATTAAATATGAAATTAACTTAAATAATTTTAAAACCAAAAAATTAAAATTTAATTTCTTAACTCATTAAACTTTAGTCTTATAGAATAAAAATAATTATTAATTAAATAATAGCTCAAGGAATTTGATACATTAGAAGATACAGTTGATTTGAATGATGTACAATTCCTAACTCAAAATTTAATAAAATCGAAATTCAATAAAAAAAAAATTAACACAAGAAACACACACATAATGAAAACAAAACAAAACATGAATACATAAAATATTTTTAACTTTTGGCACTAGGACACACATAATGAAAAACAAAACAATACGTGAATACATAAAATACTTTTAGCTTTTGGCACTAGGACACACATAATGAAAAAACAAAACGTGAATACATAAAATACGTTTAGCTTTTGGCACTAGGACACACATAATGAAAAAACAAAATGTGCATACATAAAATACCTTTGACTTTTGGCACTAGGGGGAACCACATATGATGTTAGTCTGAGAGGGACCACACCAACTAATTAGGGACCTGGACATCTTCAGTTTTAGAAGTATGTAATTTACTTTTTAAATTCTTATGCATATTATTTATTATGTATATTTTAAGTTATAGCTATGTACGTACTATCACATTTATTTTTGTATGTTTCAATGTAGGTGTGCAGAGTATAATGCAAATATTTTCTATCCATGTTTTGTGACTTGGCACCAAATTTATATTACCAACATAAAGTTGCATTTTATTAAGAAATGTCTAGTACCATATGAATCTTATTGGATACAGGTTCATTTCTGAACCTTTTTATTGTTTTCTAATGTTGTACCAATAATGCAATTTGTATAACTTACTGTATATAATGTCATTACTGTTATTGCATATGCCCATGTCATACTTAGTTCATGGTGTTAAATGTATTTTCAGCTGATAAGAGTTATCCATGTTGATTGAAGTTGACATAGTACCAGTTTAAGAGCTAACCAGATAACCATAGCAGCTGTAGAGCTGAGTTATCACTGTTGATGATGTGTAGCAGGTAATTGGGCATTTGCTGACCAAATTGGTGGGCTCTGATTGCTTGATTGACCAAGGAATTTAATGGTGGTTGGTGACTACCTGTAATGATGCTTGCTTGATTGACCAGTGTGACTGGTAGCTAGGTATGATATTGATGAGAGTGTTTTGTGTTACTCTATGCAGTAATCTTTTAGCCATGGGCTAATTTTGGGGTTTTGTTATACACAGTGTTTTGGGAGTATAAAGATATTGAATATGATATCAATTCATCATTTTACTGTCTGAAAAAAATGCACTAGTTTTCACTATTTGATTGAATACATCGTTTTTACTATTGAGTAAAATATGTCACCCTTTTCATTGTATTCGAACAACTTAAATTATTCACATTTGTCCTTGTACTGCATAATGTCATTTATCTGTATTTATATTTGTTGTACCTTTAGGTTTGTGTGGATTATGTTAAATTGTCCAATATCTGGATCTCATACATGCACATATTAATCAATATTATTTTCTCATTCAAGTCATATATCAATAAACATTCTATTTTTATTACTGTCAAAGGAGTTATGTTGTAAATCCAAAATTCAACCCAGTTATCTTCTTACACCTGGTTACAGTATTGAACTGTGTCAGACAGAGCAACTTTTCAAAGTCAAATCTATGGCTGAGTGCTGCTGATGCGGAGTGTTTTCCAAATCGGGTGGCAATAAATGTTGGGCCAGAAAAGACAACAGCATTTGTTTTCAAGACCGTTGTGACCGATCTCAATGCCAGCATACACTGAGGGTATCAGCTTTGTGCCAAGCAGGAACTACTCAGTCGTGGTCAGGAATGTTTACTTTATACTCAACATGTATAAGCAGTGGACTCTGCTTATTGGCAGTGACCAAACCAATTGGGATGCAACATTTATTGTCCTGCCTGCTAAAGCAAATCTTTTCTGGTCCAAGCAAGGAAGACAGTTCTTCCAAATGTATTATTGTAGCTGTGCAAAACTGACCATCAAAATGTTTAGTTTGATAAACATTTTGTGTTCTAATTAACTTTACAATGGAAATTGTTACATGACGCTTAATTTCTGATCATGAACTACTCATAGGAAGTAGACAAAGGTATAGTCCACTTCAACTTATATTGAAGGCCATCGTTTTTTTAAATGGTCTATTAATTGGTGTCAGATTTTAATACTTCGGTAGACTTCAAATGGTCTTTTTTCCTGAGAAGCTGAACCATGCATTGCGATATCCAGTATAGTTTTATAAGCAATAGCTGTCCCTCTTTGATTTTTGGTTGACCACATCTGGCCCTGATATTCATATTTGTGCACAGTTCAGGATTATCTTCCATAAAGCATCCAGTTTTCATTTTTATTTTAAATCTCTTGCTTTCTAGGATCTTCTTTCATCATCAATCTGTCCCTTTATTTTTTCTTTTTTGTTTATCTTTTAGGTTATTTATTCCATTTAATGTGCGGCTTCCCAGCAGGACACAGGGTCTAACTTTAAGTGCTACTCAAATAATTACATTTGTTGTTTTTTCACATAAAAAATATTAAAAGATTAAAAGTTCACTGCGGACTGAATACCATTTTTCAGCTTGCTAAACTCATGTCTTTGATCTTGTCAGACAGTTGGCAGGATGGTGATAACTTGTTAGTCTATTGTTTAACTTTTCTAAACTCTAAGTTTAATCACCAGTTGGCCTGCAGTTTATTTAGTCTACATTTTGTTTTTAAGTCTGCATTTTTATTATATTAAAAAAGAATAACATAATTAAAAACAACAGTTTAAACCAGTTAAAGTTTATTATATATACTTGTTCTGAGATAATAATAGTAATAAAAGTCATCCACGAGAGTCATCTTTTGCAGATATAAATGGATTGACGATTCAGGTCACAAAATCAATTTTGTTCTTATACTATTTTTGAAAGAAGTATTCCTTAATCATATTTATTGTGAAGTCACATTTCTTCAAAAAATCCTCTCCCCATCTCACTTTATCAATCAATTTTGACATTTCCCAATCCCCAATGAATTACGTCATATGTGAATGATCTGCAAGCTAGGAGGAAAATAAATCTCGAGTATGAATTAACTTGTCTAGCTATCATACAACAGGTGCCTGTCTAATGTCAAAATCTAAAATTAGAAAATCAGTTTTTTTAATCAAAATTGAAGTCTGATTGTATCCATAACTATCTTTCTAATTTCATGGAAGAAATTTTTATAATCACAGAATTAATTTAAGACACCCTGTAGAGCATATTCATTACAAGACTTGAAGGCAGAGAATAATTAGGGAATATTTGTAAGAAGGATTTATCTTAAGTTATTGCACAAAAACAATTTATCTACTTTCAGTTACAGTGACCTGGATCTTTGAGTGTTGATCCCAAAGAAAATAGGTTTCTGCCTTACCCTAAATACAGTTATTCAACATTGTCTAAAAAATACAGCTGGTGCTGAGTTCCAGTTATTATGCAGAACCATTTTTCTTCTTTCGGTCATACTGAACTTGTGATCCGAAAGGTTTCTTCCGTACCCCAAATACATGATATCCACAATGTTTGGCAACTGTAGATGGTGGACACCTTGAATCGTTATGCAGAAACCAAATTAGTAACACACTAGAAAACATCATGGTGGCCATTTTAGCTGTCCACTATATACGTATAGGCCAAACTATACCTTTGTAAATGATAAATGACCAGATGGATGCACATCCACTACATAAGCTGTTCTAGTCTGTGGCAAGTAGTTCTATAAACTTATAAACACTTTGATATTTTTTCACCAGTAATCTTTATGTTTTTGTTGGATTCAATAGTGTTGATTCATTTCTAAAGTTTAATCAACAAGCAAGGTACTTCTACGAGAGCAATTGAGAATTTATTAAATTTGATTTTTTTTATGCTTCCATACCCCATTAAAATACTGTAGCAAACTAACAAGCTTTCTAATATGGAAGACACTAGAGTAAAGCAACAATTTGCTTATGAAAACATTTATCTCCAAGGTGATGCACTCACAATCTTACAAAACAAAACAAATTGGCATGTATAATACATCTTTTAATAAGCTTGGCACAATTTAAAGTTTTAAAGTGTATATAAAATTTGTATATAATTGAAGATTGTATGACATACCCATTTAATTTTACATCTGGCCTTTGTTACAGCTGTTCAAATCCAGATTCAAAAATGCATGCAATATTTCTCATGCATATCACTCAAAAGTAATTTGCTATTTTTTCTGCAAAGCTACAAATTTGAAAAACAAAAACTAAACCTGTATTGGTTTTAAAACCTTGTCATTGAAGAAAATGGATCGAAAATATTATTGATATAAATATACTCAATTCCAAGCAGAAGACTGCAGTGATTTTATTAGAGAAAATCACCCTGAAAACACTTCAACACAGTTATGTAGCAATCATATTACACAGGAAAACACTTCAACACAGTGATGTAGCAATCATATTACACAGGAAAACACTTCAACACAGTGATGTAGCAATCATATTACACAGGAAAACACTTCAACACAGTGATGTAGCAGGTATATTACAAAGGAAAACACTTCAATAGATTGATGTAGCAAGCATATTAGAAAGGAAAACACTTAAAAATGTTGAACTCAGTCACATATCAAAAGAGTAACATGTCATAACATTCTGAAGACATGTGGAATTACTTGCAGACATTAAGCAGATTTCCTGGCCAGTTATGACTTCAGAAAAAAAAGAAACTAATGCTTGGTTTCAGCCAAAAAAAAAAACTTCACCTAAATTGATGACAGTCTTTCAAGAATGTTTTCTTAGTGTGTAACACCAGAATTGTTATGAAAGTGCATGAATATTGAATGCTTCTAAATATTTATATTGTGTTTTCATGCTAATGGCAAAAACACAAGTATTTCAGCTGATTCAACACTAAAATATGTATGATACTTGTGCATTATGCAAATTTTCAATCGCAGATGCAGATAGGGGCCTCGAGTGGCCAAGTGGTCTAAAGCGCTGTCCGTCACGGATCACTGCCATCTCACCTCTGTCTGCGTGGGTTCGAGTCTAGGATTCGGCGAATGTGGATATGTGAGAAAGCTTGCCAGTAGCTTCTCGTGGGTCGGTGGTTCTTTCCGTGGATTTCCCGATTTCTTCCTCCACCATTAATACTGGCCGCCATGAATAGCCTATCTTGTGCTGAAAAAAATGGCGTTAAACCCCATAACAACAACAGATGCAGATACATTAATGGCTCACTCAAGATTTTTCATGATCAAAATTTAAAATGACAAACTCATAATTTCTTTCATACTAATTGTCTTTTAAAAGGTCTGTTACTTATATATATTGCAAGTTGGAAGAATACATTGCAAAAAAAAAATATGTCAATTAAATATATCTTGAAATTATAGTTAACTGTCACGATGTACAGTTATGTTACAAAGAAATGAAAGCTGCCAGAAATACTTGGCTGGAAATAAGAAAAAAGTTTGATGGTTACAATTATGTGATGCTTCATTAAAAACATTCCACATTTTGGATTTAAAGAATGATAAATTAGGCTACAATTAAGCAAAACAATATATTCATCATTCACAGAACTCTCTCATCATAAGTTAAAAAATAGAAAATTAAAATTCTCCACCTTGTCCCATTATCATCAAAATAAGCATGTATTTGTATCACAGACATAAAATGCATAATGTCATCTATAAAAAATACTATTTACATTCTTTGTTTTCATTGTGGGACATATTAAGTGTCTAATTTCATATTTTGTACTATGTTATATAGAATATACACATCACTGACATCCAAGAGGTGTCAGTGAATAATACAAATCAGTTCTAGTTTTACACTGTGGTTCTACAAAATGCATTCAAGTTCATATTTTGTACTATATTATATAGAATACACACATCACTGAGATCTAAGAGGAGAGGTGCTAGTGAATAATACAAATTATTTCCAGGTCTATACTGTGGTTCTACAAAATGCTTTCGAGTTCAGATCTGAAGGCTCAATGTTGGACAGCATATCTTGGTCATTACTTTTTGTTCTAACTATGCCTTTCAAGTCTTAGATTTGCTGGTGCATTATTCCAGAGTTTCTTGGCAAGGCAATTGCTAAGGAAAACTTTTACTAATAAAACTTGGCTACTGATTATTTGTTTTTAATTTAAAATTTTACTTGATCTCCAATGAATTTAAAACTGAAAGTAGAAATTTTTACATGACAATGATTTTTATTATAGGATGTAATCAATATAATATATAAACCTATTACTATATTAATCATTATAATTTATATTTTTATTATTAAAATTTAAAATGTGAAACTATATTAAATCATAATTCAATTTATATTAAATCATAAACCAATTTATATTTTGGAATAACAAAATTTATATTTTTGAATAACTCTGCAATATTTCTTGCATTAGCTGTGTGTCGCCATATGTCAACTTTCACTGGCCCAGCAGCAGGCTATATTAGTGTTGCGTCAAAGGCGCTACACCAGTTACTGCATGCTTCACTACTGAAGGACATGGCCAACATGTTAAATGTTTATAGTTTTATTGCTATTTCTTATGCTCTTTTATTAAATACAGTACCCCAAAAATGGCCAAGAAAAGCACAAACTTGATTAATGCCCATTTCAAGAAAATTGGACAAATGAATATGGATTTAAACAACAAAAGGATCATGCTGTTTGTGCTCTATGTTGTGTGTCATGTATCTAGTGTACTAAGACACAATGAAACCCAACATCAATCCAAGTTTAAAACCTCTGATGAGAAAAGTGAAGCAATCAAAACAGCATTTCTGGTTTCAAGAAACAAACTGGTATTCTGAGTCAAGCAGTTGGAATGAAGAATAAAGTTACTGAATGTAGTTACAAAATTGCTGTGTGTGTGGCTTCGAAAGGCAAACCTTTTACAGATGGAGAGTACATCAAAGAAACTTTTTTGAGTAGTGCTGAAATTCTGTTCAGTGATTTACCAAATAAAGAAATTATACTGTCTTGGATTCAAGAAATACCATCTTCTTCAAGATCAATTGAGAGGCGCATAACTAATTTAGCTGAAAATTTAAGTTAAACAAATGACTGGATGAAATCAAGCTATTGTATTTAGTGTCGCTCTTGATGAATGTGTTGACTTGAATGACATGCCATGCCTAGCTGTAGTCACATGATATTGTGAAAATAATCATATTTATGAAAAGTTGTGTTGCTTGTAAACTCTTCATAATACAACCAAAGCAAAGGACATTTTGACTGCATTTGTAAGCTATTTCAAAAATCAGAACATCGAGTTGAATAAATTATTCTGTGTAACAACTGATGCTGCTGTTGTGATGGTTGGCAAAAATAAAGTATTTTCAACACTTTTTGAGAATCATGTTGGACGTCAACTATTAAACTTCCATTTAAATTCTACTCACCAGGAGAGTTTGTGTGTAAAGATCTCATCATTGGGCTTGCACACTGTGATGGCAACTGTTGTTAAAATAATCAACTTTATAGTTTCCTGCTCTTCAATGATTTATAGGCAAATAAAGTCTCTTCTACAAGAAATTGAGAGTGAATATGCATATCTACAGTTGAATAGAAATGTTTGTTGGCTTAGTTGAGGTAAAGTCTTTAATATATTCGTTTCTTGTCTGAAAGTAACTAAGGTGTTTCTTGATGAAAAAGAACAATATTTTCTGGAATTGAATGAGGACTGGCTGTTGAAGCTTGTATTTCTGACAGACATAACAACACATTTAGATGAGTTCAACTTGCATTGAAACTGGCCATATTTTGCCATGATATCAACGCCAAAACATTCAAGTACTTCCCAAATGTGAAAGGTGAGTCATATCAATTTACAGTGAATATAGATGAGCTTCAGAAGTACAATGAAGCACTCAAACTGGAGTTTGCTAAATGATGTCAAGACTTTCAAATTCATGGACCCATATTTTAATACCTCATCAAGCCTGGCTTGCTCAATCTACACAATTAGATCTGGATCCTTTAATGTGGATGGATATTGATGATTTTGAAATGCAGCATGTTAAATTTGGATATTGATGATTTTGAAATGCAGCATGTTAAATTTGGATATTGATCATTTGAAATGCAGCATGTTAAATTTGGATATTGATGATTTTGAAATGCAGCATGTTAAATTTGGATATTGATGATTTTGAAATGCAGCATGTTAAATTTGGATATTGATCATTTGAAATGCAGCATGTTAAATTTGGATATTGATGATTTGAAATGAAGCATGTTAAATTTGGATATTGATGATTTTGAAATGCAGCATGTTAAATTTGGATATTGATGATTTTGAAATGCAGCATGTTAAATTTGGATATTGATGATTTTGAAATGAAGCATGTTAAATTTGGATATTGATGATTTTGAAATGCAGCATGTTAAATTTGGATATTGATGATTTTGAAATGCAGCATGTTAAATTTGGATATTGATGATTTTGAAATGCAGCATGTTAAATTTGGATATTGATGATTTTGAAATGCAGCATGTTAAATTTGGATATTGATGATTTTGAAATGCAGCATGTTAAATTTGGATATTGATGATTTTGAAATGCAGCATGTTAAATTTGGATATTGATCATTTGAAATGCAGCATGTTAAATTTGGATATTGATGATTTTGAAATGCAGCATGTTAAATTTGGATATTGATGATTTTGAAATGCAGCATGTTAAATTTGGATATTGATGATTTTGAAATGAAGCATGTTAAATTTGGATATTGATGATTTTGAAATGCAGCATGTTAAATTTGGATATTGATGATTTTAGCAGTAGATATTGATGATTTTGAAATGCAGCATGTTAAATTTGGATATGATGATTTTTAAATGCAGCATGTTAAATTTGGATATTGATGATTTTGAAATGCAGCATGTTAAATTTGGATATTGATGATTTTGAAATGCAGCATGTTAAATTTGGATATTGATGATTTTGAAATGCAGTATGTTAAATTTGGATATTGATGATTTTGAAATGCAGCATGTTAAATTTGGATATTGATGATTTTGAAATGCAGCATGTTAAATTTGGATATTGATGATTTTGAAATGCAGCATGTTAAATTTGGATATTGATGATTTTGAAATGCAGCATGTTAAATTTGGATATTGATCATTTGAAATGCAGCATGTTAAATTGGGATATTGATGATTTTGAAATGCAGCATGTTAAATTTGGATATTGATGATTTTGAAATGCAGCATGTTAAATTTGGATATTGATGATTTTGAAATGAAGCATGTTAAATTTGGATATTGATCATTTTGAAATGAAGCATGTGGAATTTAAGACATCAGAATTATGGACATCAAAATTTGCCAAATCGCGGAAATCTCTGGAAGGAAACTGCTTAGAAAATTCAACTGCTATTCTAAAATGCTGGACATCCTTCCCTGTTTGAAGAAAGTTGCATTTGCTCTTCTCTCAGCTTTTGATTCAACTTTTACTTGTAAACAGATGGAAGCTGTTTTAAGTCCATAAACAAGTCTCCTAACACCTGAACACTAAGAAGCCTGTGGTGTGAAGCTGAAAAGTGACCAAATATATCTCTGATATTGAATAATTAACCAAGAGCATGAAAGGACAAAGCTCACATTAACTGAGATACAGATGAATTACATTCAACTGAAGTTTTTATGTTCAACTTCTTTAAGTAAACATTAATATAATAAATTCAAGATCAAATTTACTTGTTTTAATAGTAGTTTCATATAGACAAGTACTTTTAAAAATATGGTAGAGCAGATAGACTTATAGGAATATAGATTGTTGGCATGCTGAAAGAATTAGAAATCCTACTTTGGCACACTATTATCACAAGGTTGCTGACCATTGCATTACTCAATAGCTGATCTTGCATGAGTGAATGTGATAATGTGTAAAATGTGGAGCATTCACTTGTACTGCTAAAATGTAAGGTTGTAATGTCCAGATACTCTGCTGACTTCCAGCTTACAATGACACATATGGTCATGAAATGAAAATGTTATCTATATCAAACAGCAATACATGTCTGTGTGAAGTCTAATACAAAAGTAAGACAAGGCACAGTAAATACGAAATAGGCTGTATTAATTTTGTACCACCATGTCCTCATCTGTAGATTAATCACAGTGACATGTTAGCTTTGTAATGACAATGAATTACATCAATGTACCCATTATATGGCATATCCCACAAAATAAACATATTTATGGGTACGTACATGTATGTGGATATATCTCACAAAATACATTGCAAGATATTTATTTTACACACACAAATTGTGAAACCTAACACTAGTCATATTGCAGGATTAGCCAATTGTTCTATCTATTCAGACTATATAAAAAAACAAGCTAGGAATGCCATAAATTTTAATACTGATTTGCCTTGGTTTATTTATATGTAAAAATATTTTGTATACATCTCTTTGCATCTCAATGAAAATCAAATGATTTAAGTTGTTATCTGTCAAACTCTCTCTCTCTCTCTCTCTCAAACACACACACACACACACACACACACACACACACACACACACACACACACACACACACACACAACACACATGCTTTTCCTCTGAGCAGCAATCAAAAGGAAGAAATTTCACTTGATAAACATAATTTATCCTGTCAACAGCTAAATCCCTATATGGCCAAATGAAAAATATTTTGTTTTGGTTACATTCAATTAGAAATAGGGAAAGCAGGTCAGGCAGACATTTATTTTATTTTATTTGGTCTGGATGGATTTAAATGAGGTGTAAACTAGTAAATAAGTGTCACTCACATCCTGAATTTAACTTTGATCATAGATTTATGCAGATAAAAGGAACCACACATAATTTTTTATTTGGCTTAATGGCTGTTCTGGTAAAATATACTGGGAGCTAGGAAGGCACATTTGATGTGAATTAAGTCACACACAGATAAAATTTACAAAAACAAAATTGTTTCATTTTCATATAAAATCTTTTGAGTAATCAGAGTATCTGATTTTTATTTAAAACTTTATATATTTTACTTAAATTATCTATATTTTATTTAAAATTATTTATATTTTATTTATAATTATCTATATTTTATTTAAAATTATTTATATTTAATTTATAATTATCTATATTTTATTTAAAACTATCTATATTTTATTTAAAATTATATTTATTTTATATAAATCATCTATATTTTATTTAAAATTATATATATTTTATTTAAAATTATCTACCATTGGTAAAAGTTATGGTTAAATGGAATATCCCTAAATATGTTATCAAAACTAATGCTATCAGGTTGAAGATATAAGGAATACAAATTGTTTGAATGTGATACATTGTCAGGCAGACAGAGAATTTAAACATAGGAATTCAACCTGCTGCAAACACTATAGACCATGAACTGCAAAATTACTTTGAATAGTCTCCATCAATTATTGTAAGACAAATTATCTTGAAGGAAAAAAATTCTGACTGAAGTGTTCAAGCAACAAAGTGTTGGTACTTTTTTAATAATTTAAGTGTTTTGTTATTTTATATCTCTATATTTTCAAAATTTAATTTTCAATGGATACCATATTGGCAGTTTTATGTTGATATAAATGCATACATACATACCTACCTAAATACCAACCCACCCACCCACCCACCAACCTACCTACCTACCAACCTACCTACCTACATACATACATGCATACATACATACATACATACAACAAACATACATACATACATACATACATACATACATACATACATACATACATACATACATACATACATACATACATACATACATACAATCATACATACATACATACATACATACATACATACATACATACATACATACATACATACATACATACATACATACATACATACATACATACATACATACATACATACATACATTACAAAGCATAAAAGACATAAGGCATTTATTCTTGCTTCTAATTGCATCGGTCAGAATGAACCTTTTCTCTAGGCTGTGTGTACAGCATGGAAATATCTAAGTAATAAAGACACTAAACCCAAGTCAATCAAAAACAAAATATGTCATAATAACAGTAACCAATAAATTTAATCTTAAAATCTAACTTTTGAGAAAGTCAGTGAAGTATGAAGCATAGATCACAGAGACCTCTTTCTGTTATATGAATAAGGGCATAGCATTTAACAAGCTTCATCCCCTCACCAAGCATAAGAATTCATGGCTGGATACAACACACCAAAACTTCATGAGCTAAAGATAAAACTTAACTATGGTCAATAAAAACTTTGGGTCAAAATAAGCTTATTTTGCTTTAAGGTTGTGTTATTAAATGAGATTCATTTCATCATCAAATTTCATGATCCTAGCATGAACAGTACCTTAAACATCAAATACAAAATATAAAGTCAATGAAGACAGTGGCTGACTTTCATAGCAGTGGGGTAGTACTTGTAATAATGCATCCTTTCACCAAGTTTTATGATTACAGGTATATTAATATGTATGTAGTGTACATGGTACATAATGCCCTGTGGTCCTAAGCAAAATGCAAGAATTTGACCAAAACCAGCAAATTGAGAAATGCAGGTCACAGTGAGCCTAAGGATGCAGAACTAATAGAGATGTACATACTTATCTAGTTTGATTATTCTAGCATGAAATGAGTTCAAGAAATAAATGTAGTACTCATCAATATGTAGTTTATCCAAAGCTTCATAAAACTACAACAATATACATACAGGGTACAAAAAACTTGAACTAAAGGAAAAAACTTAACAATAAATGCACTCATAATGTACATGTGCAAAGTTAGCTCCCTTATATATATGGATGGATGCCAGCTCCAATGACAACTTCTGGGGCTAATAAAAAAGCTGTCCTGTATTTCAGAGGCAAGCTAAAATTACCCTGAGATTCTCAGTAATGTTGATACCATACTGGCTAATGTGTATAGCATGTTTTCAACTGTCAACAGCATGAACTTGATCTACTACTGTATAATGTTACAACAGCATGGACTTGATCTACTACTGTATAACATTACAACAGCATGGAATGGACTTGATCTACTACTGTATAACATTACAACAGCATGGACTTGATCTACTACTGTATAATGTTACAACAGCATGGACTTGATCTACTACTGTATAACATTACAACAGCATGGACTTGATCTACTACTGTATAATGTTACAACAGCATGGACTTGATCTACTACTGTATAATGTTACAACAGCATGGACTTGATCTACTACTGTATAACATTACAACGGCATGGACTTGATCTACTACTGTATAACATTACAACAGCATGGACTTGATCTACTACTGTATAACATTACAACAGCATGGACTTGATCTACTACTGTATAACATTACAAAATATCTTGATCTATGCTGTTTGTAGTATAAAATACAGTGATAAAAAAAGTGGATCATTAGGAACAAGTTTCAATACAGCATAATTTTCGCAACTTTCTAGCACGGATTATTTAAGAAAAACCTGTAGAAGATAACACAGTTTGGCATATAAAAAATTCTTACCATTTTAAACAATGTCAATTTCTTAAATTTGGTATCATTTAAGAGACAAAGGGGAAAATGTTGACCTTGCGCCTCTTTCAAAAAATAAGCTTTTAAAAAAAAGAATATCAAATGTTACATAAACTACATAGGTACAGTTATTTTTTTCAGTCTGTCATTATCTTGGTAGGTTAAAATCCTAAATGAATACAGATGGATCACAAAAACGGAGAAAGAAATGAAAGGTCCAAGAACATGTCATAATTTCCCCCTAATCCTAGACCATAACCACCACCTCATTTTAATATTTGAGGAATAATTTGCTTATTACCACCTTTTTTTACTTGATTTAATCCATTAATGCATCACAGATTAATTATTTCAAATTCATAGCAACACCTAGAACTGGTCTTTATTGAACCTATGTGAAATTTAGGTATCCAATTTTTACTATAAATCAATAAAAATGGAAAACACAAGTGTGATGACTAAGAGAAAATTATCTTATTTTCATAGATCTTTCTAAAACAGCTTACTGAATTTGCTTTTAATTTAAAAACAAAGATATCAAAAATGTTATGAAATCTGTTTTGAAATCAGTATTAGAAAGGGTATTAAATAAACCAATATACATCCCCATCTGATAAATACAATATGTACTATATGTACAATATGTACTCTATCAGCATACAATATGTACTCTATCAGCATACAATATGTACTCTATCAGCATACAATATGTACTCTATCAGCATGTTAAGTGTTCCAGAGAAAATAAACAGAAATTACTATTACTATTTGTATCAATTGAATGTATTATTGAAACATTATATAAAAATAACATGTTAATATATGATTAATACTGCATGTTCCACTTAATTACATCTAAATAACTAAAGCCTTGTCCTGGCATGGACTGTAAAAAATAGCATAAACTGTCATGACCAGTCAAATTATGATTGTAGAATGTTCAAAGGGAGATAAAAAGCACTGACTATAAAAGAGTTAAGATCAATGCCTGATAAGATACTTTACCTTGACCTTTGAACCTGATAATGATTAATGTATTTATTCAGCCAATCAGATTTATACATGCTATACTGAGACCTTGTGAACTGATATAACTGCATCCAAATCATATGGCTGATGATAAGCCAGTTCCCCATTTTCATACAAATTAGAAAATCTGTACATAAGAAAGCTTTTTTGAACAAGTCCACCTCCCTTTATTCAAACAATTTACAAGGCAGCCACCCAACTCTCACCCTAGATTTATAAGGCAAGACATAGTTGTGCATAAAGCATTTCAGTGTTAAGAATAAGAGTGAGATTTAGAGTTGATTTTCCTACAGACAAACTAATTATGTTTGTCATCTTTAGATTGATTTAGAGTCAATATGTGGAGTAGAAAACCCTTGTGCATGAAATGAAAGTCATTACTCTCCACCAGTAAGAAATGAATTCATGCTCATTTTTAAACTTAAGTTATAATGTTTTGTGAAATCATGTCAAGCCTGTTTCCATAATGTTTGTAGTACAGCCCTTACAATGTGACTCAAGTGGCCTGGGTTCAGTCCCTATCTAAGTGCTCTATAAAGGGTCATTGTCTTGGATTCTTGGATTCTTTCCTTCTCTGATGCATATGGATGGACTAACAGCTGGATGTAATGAAATTTAATTGGAAATTTTCAGATCATAGCAACTTAAGGTGATAAAATTGTCAATAATGCCAGACTGAATGCTTTAAAAATGAAAAAAAAATTACATTATCATCATCTTCATTAAATTTTGAAAAAAGAAATTAAAATATGGCTTACAACATACCATAATATATACAGGTTGCACATCAAATTAACAAAAGAAGTGACACTGGCTTCAGTACAAATCTCTGTTCTTATAATCTTTTACAATGGATAATCTTCAATGATCTGTAATGATCATTTTTTACAAACTAGCAAGAGAACAAATCATCTACATTATATTCCTCAAAAAGAGTTCAATTTAATCTCTGCAAATAAAGTCTTGATTTCCTAAAATAAGTAGAATTCTTCAGCTCCTTTCAGGAAATAAAATATATTAAACTTAAGGCGAAATGCAACCAATTTAAAAGTTACCTCCCCTTGTTTTACTACTGACTTTTACACTGCCAATCTGCACTAGTGCCTACAATGCAAAGATGAATATATCTAAACCAGCCAGGTGCATGAGGTTACAAAACTAGATTTTCCAACATATTTACAAATTAAGCACAGGGTAAAAGAGGCATTACTGATTTAAAACAAATACTGTTTCTGTTTAAAGCACCCAAGGATAGGTGCTGGGTGATATTTTTCAGGATGCAATTTCAATCTCTTTGATTGTTTAGAGAAATCTACCTGTGTTGGTAGTCATTTGAGACTGGTTCTATATCTGACAAAAATCGATAAATTCTTGAGAGTGAAACCTAGACATTGACCTGGAACTACATGGATGTAGATTTGCACTATGTCTTTGATCAAGATGCGCTATTTTTATTCCTTTCATCTATTCTTGTGTGAATACATGTAGAAGAAAATGTACATAGCTGGTAATGTTGGGGTTAGGGAGGAAACAGAGAGAATGTAATTATAAGGTTTTGAATAGATTTATCCAATTCGTCTTTCTGTAACAAAAATATTTACATGAAGTTTCTATTTCTTGTTTACAGTTTACTTGTAAAAAAGCAAGTATTTAAAAATATTGATAAAATATGGCAGAACTACTTTGCATCATTCAGAATGCTATTTTCATTACACTGAAAAAATAGATGGAAAACATATGGTATCCTCATTTTCTCCTTTCTAAAACAACAAACTGAATTCACTATATGTGATCATATAAGATAAAAGATTTTTCAATACTGGAAATAAAATAAATCTTCAATAATTCCACCATGATTTAAATGTCCTAGATTTTCCTAAAAGCAAGTAAATGGCAAAGAGAAAAATGTGTGTTTTGCTGTTCTTTAATGAAATAATAAACTTGATTAAAGAGTCCACCATCAAAACTTATGTAAACAAGGTAAAGAAAGTGCCTTTTGCACTTTGCACTTCACTTTATAAAGTTCCACATCCATCAATTAAAAATCTCCCAGGTGCCTAAGTTTTACAAAATTTGAAAGCATCCATCATTTTTGTTTTCAAACTACTTCCTGGCAGACGATCATCATGAAACTGCATCATATTCTTTGCATGATACTGTCTGTGGCCTTTCCATTACCCTGATGTATGGGTTATCTCCCTTGATGATGATGCTGATGATGATATAAATTTTCAGTGTTAAGCTTCTAAGTGATGAAATCACACAGATGGTTCATATTTGCTTGGAGCTACTCGTAACAGCATCTGCAGAAAATATATTAAGTTTTCTGAAAATAGAACAAAGACAATTAAAAATGAGGTTTTCAAACCTACCAGTTTGGTTTGTAGGAATGTTTGTTAACACAGTCCAGCACAGCAATCTGGCATGTACTTGACCTATCAGATAACTATTTACTCAGATGTCTCTTCACAGTCAAAACTATATATTCACCAAGTTAGTCTGCCTTTGAAACTTTAAGTGAATGATTTCATACTTACACTTGAAAAGGTATGGCCAACATGCAGCCCATAGGCTGGATGTCTCCTGTTTAATATTTCTATCAGTCCCAGAATGACTCCCAGCAATTAAGGAAACAACTAGATTATGAGGTAATTTCATTAATATCATAACAGAAATGTGTGGCCCATGATAACTTACCAGAATCTGTAGAGTGGTTCCCCCCATGCATAAATATTGCTCATATTTGCACTTCAGTGACACATATATCTCAGTAAAGCAGAACTGTTAATGAACACAGAAATACTGTAAATTAACATCAGTTTGATATCTATTCCACATCAAAACTTTTTAAAGAAAAGATAATACAGTGCAATGTATTACAAGGTTAAAATAAACAACTCCCTTGAGTACTAAGTGACATATTCAGACCCTGACCTGACACTCCTTCTGCTGTGCCCCATTATGAAATGGGGGAAAAGAAGGGCAGGGGTCAGTATTCCTTAATTTTGTATTTTTTAATGAACTCTTTTTTTGATGAAACAGTTTACGTGTCCATCACAATCTTCTCATGTCCTAGTTATGGAAGGAAAAGTGATGAACTACTTACTCATAAATCTGAAGTTCTTCTTGAAGACTACGAAAGGAACATAAAAGAGCAGGCCACTGATAACAAACAGGAAGGCGTAGAGGAACTCAATTCTTGGCTGCTGGATAATGGGTGCCACCAGCAGGTAACAGGAACAGAGCAACACAATGATGGGAATTAGGATGGGTACCTGAAATACAAACAGGCATTTATGATAGAAAGTAAACTGGAGCAATGTGCCTTGTCCAAGGACACAGCATAGTAGCCAAACAATGTTGTTCCGATGGTAGGATTCAAACAAGTACCTTTTCAGCTGCAAGTCTAACACACAAACCACTAAGTATCATGGTCTCTGCTATTAAAATGGAACAAAAATGGGGAATACACAATCCAGTCACTCCAGCTCAGACTAATGTCATGGACACAATAATTCCTAAACATAAGATACACAATAACTACTACATATTTTAAGACAGAGATGAAGCTCTGGTGTGAGTGTGCATGTGTGTGTATGTGTATATATATATATATATATATATATATATATATATATATATATATATATATATATATATATATATATATATATATATATATATATACATATATATATAATATAAATATATATATATATATATATATATATATATATATATGTATATATATATATATATATATATATATATATATATATATATATATTTTTTTTTTTTCTTTCTGATATTCCAAAGTTTTCAGCTAATTTGCCTTCATCAGTAACATCTCTGAGAATGATGCATTTATGAAGGCAAATCAACTGAAATATATGGAATCTCAGAAAAACTTTATTATTTGAAACTCAATAGTCTTTGTATCAAAGATCCTGAAATTCTAATGGTTCATGCTAAACATTTTTTTTTTCTGAAACTTAATGGACAATGAACAAACTTTAACTGTTAATTGCTGGATTATATAAATGAAGTCAAAATTAACATCCTTATTCTTGTCAGTAATTGATAACAATGTTGACAAAAACTACTGCTTTGATTTCCTTAGAAGATCCGCTAAAGTAGAAACACACTTATGGATGACCATTCAATTTTCTAAAGTGGGTAGGGAAGGAAAAGAAAGTTCACTTAGGGACAGACCATTCAAATTTATAATGGGGGTGGGGAGAAGAAAAAAAAGGTCATTTAGGGACAGACTGTTCAATTTTCTAAAGGGGTTAGGAGAGGACAGAAAGATCACTTAGGGACAGACTATTCAGTTGTTTTAAAAGGTGGGAAATGATAGAAAGGTCATGTAGGGGTAGACCATTCAATTTCTACAAGGGATCTGGAGGGAAGAGAAAAGAGTTTGATTCTTTTAAAAAAAACTGTGTTCCTCTGAATGTGGAGAAAAAAGATTAAAGTTACTCAGCTCTTAATTTTACCTCAATGAAACAATTTTTCTTATAATAAAATTAAATATAAATACCCCATTTGGAAACAAGATATTTCTATCATGACTCTATGGTTTTAAATTAAGTAATAGAAAACAGTGAGAATCAACAAGGTTTTAAAAACTCAACGAATAATTTACATCCCTAGAATTCGTGAAAAATGTAAAAACGAACTCATGATTTTGCAAACAAAATCTCAAATAATCTATAGCACAAGTCCTAACATTTAAAATTCTGAATAAACTTTAGTGATACTTGTATTCCAAAATAAACCCAATGCTGAAAGTGCTAATGTGCCTGTTGAGGCCTTTGTCATAGTGATGTGCAAGCAGTCTTTTGTTGAATCACAAAAATACAATCTAACATATCTTTATTTGGATTTCATTATGAATCCAATTCTCTATTTCCAAAAACATTTATTTCTGAGCACTTTAATTTTATTTCCAGAATAACTTGAATTAAGAAATTTGAATAAATAAATGCCAGCAAAAATGAAATACTGAACACAACAATAATACAACTGGTTCTGCTCAGATATTAAAAAAAATGAATAAATGATTTTTTTCTGTTACAAGGTTATATTGTCCTCTACCTGACCTCAGGTAACAATTGGCATTTTCTAAAAAAAAACATTACCTAATGGAAAAATTCTGAAAGGTTCCAAATACAAGATAAACTCTTTGTTATCATTAGAGTGTCTGTTTCTAAAATTATAATATAAAAAACATAATAAACACAATGTTATTGACTCAGACCTAGATAAATATGTTAACTTCTATTAATAACAACCCTAATTTTAAACCTATATTCATAAAGAAAATATTAGCTATGTATTAGTTGTATAAAGAATTTTATAAAATCAATGATTCAGGACAGTTAGAAAAGAGCCTAATTTTGGACAAGGTCAAGTCCAAAATACATTTTACCATTGCATTTAATAAATATAAAAAATAAAATCAACTAACTAACAAACAATGCAATTTAAAATCTTTTTAGCACATGAAAATTTTCTCATTTAAATGTTTTTGCACTACGCATAAATTATTTGAATAAAAATACCAAATTCTATGTATGAAATATATGACTTATGATTTTTATGAATACATTTTGTGTGAAAAATTAGAGGACATGGAAAATTGCATAAATTACAGCATGATGCTGGTAATAACTTCAAATGAAAGACCTCATTCATTTTTAATACAGGAATTTAAATGTGCAAAATTTATTTGACATTGACCTTCCTAAAACAAATATAATTTCAAGTGTCATGGAGGTTGTGATGATTCCTATACTTTCATATATATATATATATATATATATATATATATATATATATATATATATATATATATATATAGTCATTAAGACCTACAGGTACATTACAGGTAAATATTGGGCTGAAATAACTATTAGACAACAGAATGTGGATATTATTGTCTGGTAGGGGAAAATTGCATTTTAAAATCAATGCTGGTGGGAAAAATGCATTAAAAAAATTAATGCCTGTTGCAGAAAAAAGGCATAACAATAGGCCTGATAGGAAAAAAGCCTTACATTTTTAATGACTGGTTGGGATTACAATATTTTTGCCTGGTAAGGTAAAAAGGCATTACAATCAAGTCAACTGTCCAAATGTTGGCTCATGAATGGATTTAGATGTGGGTGACAGTATGACATAGGAATTAAATCATCAGGAAATACATTTTGTGTGATTTGTTAATGACAAGCAAGAATAGCAGTCAAGGCATGGCATGGTAAGAAGCACAGACTATATATATATAGTTTGAACAGTATAGAAACAACTGAAAAAGATTGAGTACAGTCTATATATATAGTTTGAACAGTATAGAAACAACTGAATAAGATTGAGCACAGTCTATATATATATAGTTTGAACAGTATAGAAACAACTGAATAAGATGGAGCACAGTCTATATATATATATATATAGTTTGAACAGAATAGAAACAACTGAATAAGATTGAGTACAGTCTATATATATATAGTTTGAACAGTATAGAAACAACTGAAAAAGATTGAGTACAGTCTATATATATAGTTTGAACAGTATAGAAACAACTGAATAAGATTGAGCACAGTCTATATATATAGTTTGAACAGTATAGAAACAACTGAATAAGATGGAGCAGTCTATATATATATAGTTTGAACAGAATAGAAACAACTGAATAAGATTGAGTACAGTCTATATATATATAGTTTGAACAGAATAGAAACAACTGAATAAGATTGAGCACAGTCTATATATATAGTTTGAACAGCATAGAAACAACTGAATAAGATATGATCCAGACTGTTTCAGAGTTTTAGTCCAATATTAAACCATTTTCCCCCACTATATCTGTGCATCTTTACTGAGCCACTTGTTTCAAACAACCCAAACAAGACATGGCTCAAAGTTGGAATTAAAAATGTAAGTGTTAATGAACTCATACAGTCAACAACTGAAAAACAAAAACATTATAAATTGTATAAATTGCTTTGATTGTAAAACACAAAACCCCACCTTATATGGCCTTGGTCTATTCTTCTGTGTGACTCGAAGTATAAGAAGAGCTACCATGGTGGCTCCATAGAACATCCAGGCTGCAAAGCTGAAGAAATCTATGAGGGAAAAGATGTCCCCTGACACCACCATAGTGGCTGAGATTAATGTCTGGAAACAAACAAGATATCCAGTTACATTTGCATAAAAATTCATGTATAATATACAGGGCTTGAAAAGTTAGATTCTGATTCAATGGTCAATGACAAAAAGTAGGACCTGCCATTGCCATGGTCTGTGTAAAACAAGAAAACCTTAGCAAACCCATACAGTAGATATTTGTTTTTAGTTTAGGTTTCAGAAAGACATACATCTGATTGACAATTATTAAACTTAATCTAGTACTAAATTTACATATACAGTACTAGTATCTCACTACTGAACAAATTATTTCCAGTTACATTAGTGCACTTCTATTACTATTTTCAGATGTTTTAAAGATAAAAGTGTATACTTTATTCAATTAAAAGGAACAATTCAGAAATATTAAAGGTCTGATGGGATATTGACAGTGACAAGCTCATATATGACAGATCCACAGTCAAAAACTAACAGTTCCAAAACAATGTCCTCCATAATTTTCCATATGAGAGAACTTGCAATGTGCTATTATCTGCATTCTGAATGCATTTCATTGTATTTGAAATTAATCATAATTCAATTCATTTCCATGCTATTTGTGTGTGTATTTCATTTTTCATTTTCTCATTCACTTTTGATCACAGAAATGCAATCTGATTTTGCATTTATCACTTCTAGTCATAATTTTTCATTTCCTTTTGCTCATTTAATATAAAATGGAAGTACATTCACTGGTGTTATGTATATTTAATTTGCATTTGTTGGCTTTTCTTAATGATTGCATGTTATGTATTTTGCAAATGACCTTCATACAAAATCAATTTAATAGTGTACCTTACCAGTGACCTTTATTTTGTAAACAACATAATATATAATTTCATTAAAATCATATATTAAAAAATTTAGTACATTATTAATGAAGGTAAACATTTTAATTTGAATCTGACTTTAAATGTTTTTAAAAAACCTACATCCTGGCTCTATTATTATGCCTGAACCTTCAAAATCAATATTGTTTGCTTCATAGATTACTAATTCTTGCCTTAACATCCAAAGCAGAATCAGTCTTATTATTCTTTTCAGGTTTTAATGTTGGTGCATTCATGTATTCAAATTATTATACACTAGAATTACAAAGTGCTCAATAATATTCTTGGACTGAAACATTAATTTGCAATTATAGTTAATTCAGACAAGGACATTTTTGGATCATATTAGTGTGATACATCAAAAGACAGTTAACATATAACCACACTCCAGGCCATTTGCACATTAGCACATACAAGATTACAGGCATATCAATACATTCACAATTGGAATTTATTTGGAACACCACTGGAATTCTCTTGGAACTCCATGCATTTGGACTTGTGACAAAAGTTTTAGAACTTTTTGAGATTTATTTCACATTATATTTAGTTCTTTTTAAATTTTTCACTTTGTATTCTTGGAAAATAAATATTTATTGAATTTTACAAAACTTGTTGCTTTTCAATTTTTTCTGTGACTTAGTTTAAGACCATATATTTGTAATAGTGGTAATTGGCCAATATCACTATTATTTGCACAATATTTCTTATAAATTTATAAACTTAGATTCCATTATCTTTATAAACACTAACCAAGAATTGTATTTTAGTAAGTCTTTACATAGTTACATGTCACATCCCTGCCAACTTCTAAACTGAGGGAGGGGAGGTTTATGGTAATAAGGAGCATATAAGTGATATATTATAATGAATTTTAAAAATAATTAATTAATAAATTATTTGGCTCCAGTAGCCTCTTCATTTTGCTGCAATTTTAAATTCAGAAAGAAATAATTGATAAATATTTATAAATCATTGATACACTTAAAATAAAACTCTTTGGGACATTATGTAATGACAAAAGAGGTTATCATTAACAAGTAAATAACTCTATCAATGCAAAATATCTAATGCATTTTTACTTTCTACAACCTTGTTAATAACATCAATATGCCTGTTGTTTCTGTTTTATCTTATTCATTTTATTTCTTTTAAAAGATAAATTCCCAATATATACCTGCTATAACATGATATGTAATGTCAAAAACAAATATTTTACTTTCACACCCTCTGCCATGGTTGTGATTTGTAAAAAAAAATGATTTTCAATAATCCTGAGATACCCCCACGCAAATAAAATACCACCACCTCAACATATGCCCATTACATGTACGATACATAAGCAGCAAACTGTCCTGCTTGGAGCTCATGCAAAGTTATCCTTGGAAAAGTTTATACAGCTAATTGCCATGGTGCAATTAAAGAGCAAGGAGGTCAAATATAAACAACCACCATTTCACATATTACTTAACTGGATGATGATAGCTAGGATGAGGTGTTGAGTACTTTGAAGACAGCTCATGGAGATTCCATATTGCTAATTTGCAAAGGCTGTTGTTGTTGTTGTTGTTGTTGTTGTTGTAGGGTTTAACACCATTTGCAGCACAAGATTGGCTATACATTGCAGCCAGTATTAATGGTGGAGGAAGAACCCTGGAAAACCCCAGGAAGAACCACCGACCCATGAAAAGCTACTGGCAGGCTTTCTCAATTACCCATTTTAGCCGAGTATGGACTCGAACTTATGCAGAAAGAGGTAAGATGGCAATGATCTGTAACGGTCATCGCTTTAGACCACTCTGTCACTCAGGACCCAACTTTGCAAAGGTAAAGTTCACAAAGTGCAATAACCAAATTTATTTTAAGTTAAACCAAAGTGATGCTAGATTTGTGTTGAAGAAAAAAGTTATTACAATAATTGCCTTGAATGAAAATGTATAAGCAATCTCTATTAAAGATTACTGGCAAGTTTGTGAACATAGGGAATGTTTCTTTGAAGTTAGATTTTACAAAAAGGATGATTATTTAAGTCATCAGAAAAGTTTTCAAATGTGATTCATTTTTTAATGTGATTTAGGAAGAAATAAGCTACAGTTAGCAGTCAAACAAACAAATCCCAGCAAAAATAAATTTTGAAACACTTGGTTTTACTTTGAGAAGCACAGCAACAAGGGGAAGCATTTACTTCTTTGCACATACTGCAAACAACATATTGTCATAAGTCATTCAGGAGTATACAATGTCACTCAAGAAAGCTTCATAACAAACAAAATGCTTTTTTTAAGATTTGGTCAAAGTCTGCTAAAAAGTTTTGAGGAACTACTTAAGTGTTTTTCTATTTTTAGAAATGGTGGCCATATTTGATGGTGGATTGGCACAAATTGTATAGGCCTTCATTTCAGGGTGCTTTCTGTCTACATAGCAGCCAGTATATTTTTGTAGAGGAAGTACCCATGAAAAACCATACTACAACTGGAAGCTGCTTTTTCAAACTTTCTCACACACCCATCTTGGTTGAGCCCAGATTCAAACAAACATGGGCAGAGGTGAGATGAGAGTGATATTTAAAAGCTTTTGTGTGACAGGGCTCATACTCAGTAACAAATAAAAGAGTGAAAGCTAACAAGCTTTGTAAATTATAATAAAACAGTTTATTGCCCTAGACAACAATGTTAAACTTGGTAAATAGGTCTTACAGTTTGTAAATATAATCCAAATATGATTCTAAGAATAAAAACACAAGTCCTATCACTAAATAGTCTTATAAGAATCCAGGTTCGAGTCCCAACAACGTATGAATAATGAGGGTGATGATGTCAGATGTAATCCAATGTATGTATAACAACAATTCCTCACTTGAATCACAGTCTTTGTTTCCGAATATTTCCAGAATTAATTTCCTTGAATATCTTTCAGAATATTTTTATAAAAAAATCAACTTATTGAGTGTCCAGGAAAACAAATTATTGAATCCACAAATCTGACAAAGAATAAAATATTCTGGCAATAAATACATAAACACACTTTGTTCCTTCAAGGTTTTGAATGACTCTGTCCAAAACTAATATTAAAAATGCTATTAAGAATGTGTATTTACACTCAAAAACATCACTTTAAATCATACAAGATTGGTCATGTGGTCTCTTATTACGTTTTTTTATGTCATGCCTGCAGTACAGACTGATTTAAAAACCAATCACAAAAATAGGCTGTTTACAAACATTATTCACGTGGAGAAAGTATTACAGCGATGCTGACCAATCATTTTAACTTCCTGTTGATTTGTTACCAAGGTAAGGCGAACTAAATGCCAACCCTCATGTATTACTATTTCATCTTGAATAAACAAAGTTTGTGCTAAAATTATATCTCACTGCCAAAAATAGAATCCCAAATTGGAGAAACATATTCACTGCAAGTAAATACAATGAAACAAAACTGAAATAAAAAGAATTTTAAACCTTACACAAAAGCAATTTAATAACATATACCTAACAAAGCAAGTGCCTTATGACCACTCAGCCACCTGAGACTCTGAAAACAGTTTTAAACAGTACCATGCCAGTATTCTTTCTATAAACAGTTCCATGCTAGGATTCTTTCTGTAAACAGTTAAATGCCAGGATACTTTCTGTAAACATTTCAATGTCAGGATGCTTACTGTAAACAGTTCAATGCCAGGATGCATTCTGTAAACAGTTAAATGCCAGGATGCTTTCTATAAACAGTTCCATGCCAGGATGCTTTCTGTAAACAGTTCCATGCCAGGATGCTTTCTGTAAACAGTTCCATGCCAGGATGCTTTCTGTAAACAGTTCCATGCCAGAATGTTTTCAGTAAACAGTTCAATGCCATGATGCATTCTGTAAAGAGGTCAATGGCAGGATGCTGGCTGTAAACAGTTCCATGCCAGGATGCATTCTGTAAAGAGGTCTATGCCAGAATGCATTCTGTAAAGAGGTCAATGCCAGAATGCATTCTGTAAAGAGGTCAATGCCAGGATGCATTCAGTAAACAGTTCCATGCCAGGATTCTTTCTGTAAACAGTTCCATGCCAGGATGCTTTCTGTAAAGAGGTCAATGCCAAAATGCATTCTGTAAAGAGGTCAATGCCAGGATGCATTCAGTAAACAGTTCCATGCCAGGATGCTTTCTGTAAAGAGGTCAATGCCAGGATGCATTCTGTAAAGAGGTCAATGCCAGGATGCTGTCTGTAAACAGTTGCATGCCAGGATGCTTTCAGTAAACAGTTCTATGCCAGAATGCATTCTGTAAAGAGGTCAATGCCAGAATGCTTTCAGTAAACAGTTCCATGCCATGATGCATTCTGTAAACAGTTTCATGCCAGGATGCATTCTGTAAAGAGGTCAATGCCAGGATGCTGTCTGTAAACAGTTCCATGCCATGATGCTTTCTGAAAACAGTTCCATGCCAGGATGCTTTCTGTAAACAGTTCTATGCCAGGATGTTTTCAGTAAATGGTTCCATGCCAGGATGCTTTCTGTAAACAGTTCAATGCCAGAATGCATTCTGTAAACAGTTCAATGCCAGGATACTTTCTGTAAACAGTTCAATGCCAGGATGCTTTCTGTAAACAGTTCCATGCCAGGATGCTTTCTGTAAACAGTTCAATGCCAGAATGCTTTCTGAAAACAGTTCAATGCCAGGATGTCTTCTGTAAACAGTTCCAAGCCAGGATGCTTTCTGTAAATAGTTTAATGCCAGGATGCTTTCTGTAAACAGTTCCATGCCAGGATGCTTTCTGTAAACAGTTCCATGCCAGAATGCTTTCCCTAAACAGTTTCATGCCATGATTCTTTATGCAAACAGTTCAATGCCAGGATGCTTTCTGTAAACAGTTCAATGACAGAATGCTTTCTGTAAACAGTTCAATGCCAGGATGCATTCTGTAAACAGTTCCATGCCATGATGCTTTCTGTAAACAGTTCAATGCCAGAATGCTTTCTGTAAACAGTTCAATGAGAGAATGCTTTCTATAAACAGTTTCATGCCAGGATGCATTCTGTAAACAGTTCCATGCCATTATGCTTTCTATAAACAGTTCCATGCCAGGATGCTTTCTGTAAACAGTTCCATGCCAGGATGCATTCAGTAAACAGTTTCATGCCAGGATGCTTTCAGTAAACAGTTCAATTACAGGAAGCTTTCTGTAAATAGGTCAATGCCAGGATGCTGTCTGTAAACAGTTTCATGCCAGGATGCTTTCTGTCAACAGTTCCATGCCAGAATGCTTTCTGTAAACAGTTCAATGACAGAATGCTTTCTGTAAACAGTTCAATGACAGAATGCTTTCTATAAACAGTTTCATGCCAGGATGCTTTCTGTAAACAGTTCCATGCCAGGATTTGTTCTGTAAACAGTTCCATGCCAGGATGCTTTCTGTAAACAGTTCTATGCCATGATGCTTTCTATAAACAGTTCCATGCCAGGCATGAGGATTCTTTCTGTAAACAGTTCCATGCCAGAATGCTTTCTTTAAAATTTGTTGGAATTATGTTGAGTAGTTTTTAAGACAAAAATCATTCCAACATTTTTCTTTTTGAAATAGAGTGGCCATATTTGATGATAGATTGGAATCATTTGCCAAATAATTTAGAAAGATTCATGCCAGGCTGCATACTTGCCATATTCCTGGACAGTTTTGGGTTTTTTGAGACTCAAAAAGTGTGTTTAGCTGTTCAGTGTGTGTGATAAAAACAAATGATATTATCACATTGAGAGTGTAAGCTATTGTTTTTATAAGCATTTAAAAAATGTTTGAAAATTTAAATCTGAATTAAAAAATAAATGTGTCTTTGTTCAAAGTATTAAATACAAGGAACATTTAAAAGATTTAGCATTGTCAAATATCAATGTCATATGCAAAGACACACACCATCACAACCACACTGACAATAAATGAAAACATTCAAGTTTCTGTCATTAAAATCCATTAGATGGCAAAATATATGACTGATTTTGATGCAATATATAATTGTGTCATTAGTTATATAGGGGATTTGATGGTGTTAGTGTTCTTCTTTTAACTCACTAGAGATTGAATGGTTTCCTGTTGCATTCTCAGAGCTGTTAAATATAACCATAACATCAGCATTGTCAGAACTGTATTTGATGCAGTTTGACCATGAGATATGCATGTCACTATAGGATAATGAATATATATCACATTTGGGACATGATTTCATTGCAGGAAGAAGGAGAACATAATATTTTAATGGTTAATGGGATCTTTACAAGTATCATAGCTGTAATAAATGCCTCTCTTCGGTTTGAGTGTTAATGCTTTATTAAAACAAATCAACTGTGCAAACATGGATGTGCACATTTAAACAATCTATTTCATGGCTAAAATCATAATGAATAGCATGGGTTAATTTTATAGATTTAACAAGATTAATAAAATGAAATGAGAATAAAGAGGACTAATCTAATTTTTTATTCAGTGTTTTGAATATACTTCATACATATTGTACTCCTATTTTGATGGATTTTGCAAATTTCAAAATGACTAATGTATATATGGTTAGAGTATGTACAATAAATTCAATGCTAAACTTTGTTGCTGTGCTTGACAAAGTAAAACTCTGTCAACCTGGAGTTCTGAATTTTTGAGGGGCTTTGCTTGCTTTGGTTACAGCATATTTCTTCCTAAATGGTACTCTACAAAAATGAATCACACTTAAAAAATATTCTGACAAATTAAATAATCAATTTTTACATTTTATATATGGAGTAAGATTCTGGCTTCAAAGAAATGTAGATGCTGATCACAAACTTCATTAAAGTCAGCTTCAATATTGTCCTTCAACACTGTCACTCAATGCAAGTGATACGTAATAACAATAGTCCTTTAGCATGTCTCTTGTCCTTCAACATTGTCATTCAATGTAGTGATGTGGAAGAACATTGGTTCTTTAGCATTTCTCTGGTCCTTCAACATTGTCATTCAATGCAGTGATATATAATAACAATGGATCCTTAGCATGTCTCTTGTCCTTCAAAACACTGTCATTCAATGCAGTGATATGTAATAACAATGGATCCTTATCATGTCTCTTCTCCTTCAAAACACTGTCATTCAATTCAGTGATGTCTAATAACATGGGCTTTTTAGCATGTCTCTGGTCCTTCAAAACACTGTCATACAATTCAGTGATGTCTAATAACATTGGCTTTTTAGCATGTCTCTTGTCCTTCAAAACACTGTCGCTCAATGCAGTCATGTCTAATAACATTGGCTTTTTAACATGTCTCTTTTCTTTCAATATTGGCATTTAATCCAGTGATGTGTAATAATACTGGTTCTTTAGCATGTTTCTTTGATGAACTTAACTTCAGACAAATCAGATTGTTTGTGTACTCTACCTATGGAAATGAGCATAATGGACTCTACCACAGTATAACTGTACTTGACACATGACTCTGCCATGCCTAGCTACCATCAGCCTAGTAAGTAATCACTGAAAATAGTTGTTAATTTCTGATTGCCTTTATTTTAATTGCCTCTACATCAGCTGTATACTCCTAGGATAAGTTTGTCTGAGCTTTAATCAGACTTAATGATTAAAAGCATAATTACACTGCAATGGTCAATAATCAATGTTGTTGGGGGAGGATTGATGAAAAATCTTTGCCACTAATATTCCTGAAAAGTGATTTTTTTCCAAAACATGACCTTGTCATGATGGTTTGGGAGTCTAAAATTATGTTTTTTGTGTGAGGTGGCATTTTGTCACAATTATCTTTTTAAAATTTAATAAAATTATGTTGTTAAAATGACATTAAAAAATTGCAACTGTGAATGCACAATGGCTGAGATGCAATGCATTTTGGACTACATTTAACAGATAAATGGCCATGCCATAGGTCACTAGACATTTAAACATTACTGCCATGTGAGCAAAATATTCAGTAGACAAAGGACTTCACCATAGGGTAATATGACATTATTGCCATATGAGCAAAACACTCAGTAGACAAAGGACTTCACCATAGGGTAATATGACCTTATTGCCATGTGAGCAAAGTACTCAGTAGACAAAGGACTTCACCATAGGGTAATATGACCTTATTGCCATGTGAGCAAAATGCTCAGTAGACAAAGGACTTCACCATAGGGTAATATGACCTTATTGCCATGTGAGCAAAGTACTCAGAAGACAAAGGACTTTACCATAGGGTAATATGGCCTTATTGCCATGTGAGCAAAATGCTCAGTAGACAAAGGACTTCACCATAGGGTAATATGACCTTATTGCCATGTGAGCAAAATACTCAACAGACAAAGGACTTCACCATAGGGTAATATGACCTTATTGCCATGTGAGCAAAATAGTAGACAAAGTACTTCACCATAGCGTAATATGACCTTATTACCATGTGAGCAAAATATTCAGTAGACAAAGGACTTCACCATAGGGTAATTTGACCTTATTGCCATGTGAGCAAAATATTCAGTAGACAAAGGACTTCACCATAGGGTAATATGACCTTAGTGCCATATGAGCAAAATACTCAACAGACAAAGGACTTCACCATAGGGTAATATGACCTTATTGCCATGTGAGCAAAATAGTAGACAAAGGACTTCACCATAGGGTAATATGACATTATTGCCATATGAGCAAAACACTCAGTAGACAAAGGACTTCACCATAGGGTAATATGACCTTATTGCCATGTGAGCAAAATACTCAGTAGACAAAGAACTTCACCATAGGGTAATATGACCTTATTGCCATGTGAGCAAAATGCTCAGTTGACAAAGGACTTCACCATAGGGTAATATGACCTTATTGCATGTGAGCAAAATACTCAGTAGACAAAGGACTTCACCATAGGGTAATATGACCTTATTGCCATGTGAGCAAAATGCTCAGTAGACAAAGGACTTCACCATAGGGTAATATGACCTTATTGCCATGTGAGAAAAATGCTCAGTAGACAAAGGACTTCACCATAGGGTAATATGACCTTATTGCCATGTGAGCAAAATACTCAGTAGACAAAGGACTTCATCATAGGGTAATTTGACCTTACACCTTGTGAGCAAAATACTCAACAGACAAAGGACTTCACCATAGGGTAATATGGCCTTATTGCCATGTGAGCAAAATACTCAACAGTCAAAGGACTTCACCATAGGGTAATATGGCCTTATTGCCATGTGAGAATTAAGAGCAAGCTGAACTACACACAATGGACAAGGGATACATAAAATGGTCACTTAACCTTATTGTCAGGTGAGCTAATACATATTGGACTCAGAAAATTCTCTTTGAAAAACATCAGTTATTTGAACTGTTGAAAAATAATGAACAGTTTAATCTGCAGTTCAGTGTTCATGGCACAAAATAAATTTTGTTAGTTTAAAAGAAATCAGATTTATGAGACCATGTTGCATATAATGAGTTCAATACTTACAGATACTAGAAGAGATGGTAGTGGTGTATACTGTGCAACATGGACATATGACAAAATCTCTGGCAGGTGCCCTTCCCTAGAGGCCACATACATTATTCTGAAATGTAACAACAAATTCTCTCTACCAACTACATTAAGGCAAGCATCTCTTCTACAGACATAAAGCAAATTTTGAACTAAATTATGTTTTGTCCAAAAACAATTAGCTGATAATATTAATGTTAGTAAAATTAATTTCCTACCTCCTGAATCCAGCCCTCCTGAAAACAGACAAAAATTGTACTTTCTGTCAATGTACTACACAGACAAGGGAAGAAGCTCAACCATTACCACATGTGACTGACACTATGTGGTTGTCATTATAAGTTGTGTCATACATTGAATAGGATACTAGCCATTTTGGGGAGGTTGGGAGGGTTTCATCATAATGTGATCAAGCAAGTATTCTTGGAGAAAAAATTAACTTTACCTTGTTCTCTCCTTTTAATACATTTCCTGATAAAATTGATGTTCATTAAAAGAAAGTAATTGTAGGAGGGAATACAAAACATGATTGGATTCCCTGTAGTAAAGATATCCTGTTCTCCTAACTTGAGAATAGTACAACTGAAGGTCACATAATCCATGACACCTAAACCCAGCTAAGAGAATGATAGATTTCTTCTTACTGGCAAACTATATCTAGTTAAGAAGAGAATAACTGGATTCTTTTCTTATTGATAAATAATTATGGGCAAATCCAAATAAAGCATTAGCCTTTGTAAATGAGCTTGTGCTGACTTTACATGAATCAGGTGTTCACTGGTGCCAAAGCCACTGGACCCAGCAGATTCAAAATTATTCTCTCTGTAGCAAAATCTCTGAAACATCAGAAGGTTGACTGTGCAATCCAGTCATTTGCCTCTATTGTCTTAGATCAAAATGTTGCATTCAATGCAAGGCTCACAGGACTGCTCTAACTTCAGGATGACTCTGATATTCTGAGACTTCAGAGTATGCTGAACAAATAAATCACTTCAGCCAAAATGAAAGTTGTGATATCCTCAGTCTTCATCATAAGAAAGAGGAGATGTCTTCTTGTTCCATATGTTCTCTGAGCATTTCAAGTAATACTTCAGTGCACAGACTGGGTCCTATATGATTGCTTCCTCAGATTATCTATTGGAGAAAGGAAGTATATGTTGACTCTTTTCTTCCACACCAATGGCAGCCTATTCATGCCTATTCATGCCTATTCATGCCTTCAAAGCATGGTTATATTTAGAGCATGCAATATGAACTAGAGATAGTTCAGTTCAATTGAAAAGACATGCAAAAGACATTGAAAAGACACTTTGTCACAAAAGGTCTATGACTGGATACCACCTAGGTGTGAAAATATGATGAGAAAATGATTGATGAAGGGACCATTCTGTCAGAAGGATTTGTCGCTTTCTTGACATAAAATTGGCCAGGACATTGAATTTGCTGGGAATGTGTCTGATTTGTATGGTATGTTTAGCTGGAACAGCAGCATATAAACTCCCAAACCAGAATGCATTGATCAGGTAATTTAGTCCCCCACCCAGTTCCAGAGCTAAATCACTATAAATGAATTGTCTAACATAATCAGAACTACCTTCCTATGAAGTCAGTCCTTCCAGACATAAAAGGCTTTGATTATTTCCTCCATGTCCAGAAGGTTTGTATGAAGGACATAGTTCCTCTGGACCCCATTACCACTGAACATGTTGAAGCTGGCAAAGATGCCACCCCCAACCATATGACCTGACATCTGTACAAATCATAATTTTGGATTAAGTCTTTTCCACAGGGTTCCCAGCCAAGAAGCAACTTTTATTGTATCAGTAATGTAGAATAGTACTAATTCAGTAATAATCTTGACTTTGTGATCTAGGTAACTGGAAAAGGATATGAGTCATTGAGCCAGCAGGACCATCAGCAAAGGGCACAGTAACAATTAGCCAAGTAGAATCAGATCTGCATGTGCTTTCACTAAGCTGAGGAGTTGCAAACATTCTATCATTGTATTCCACTCACTGTTTAAAACTGACTGTGCAAACTTGATAGTCCATAATCCAGGTACAGAGGGAGATGTCAAATGCTGAAATAGGTAATAAACTACATGCCTAAATGAGCAAAAGACTTGGATGGTTTGAGATCTCACTTTTCCCAGTTTACTAAATAATCCATGTGGGCAAGAAAGAACAGGAGATCAGTCCTGCCCTTCACTAGAATAGAACATATGTGTTTTTGGAAGATGTCTTTCTGATATACCACCAATGCTGTTGATAAAGTTAACTGCAACAGGGTGACAACACAGTATATGATTTTTGCAACAACAGTTTATGACTTTTGCAACAATACTATATAGGACTTTTGAAACAACACAGTTTATGACTTTTGCAACAACACATTATATGACTTTTGCAACAACACAGTATATGACTTTTGCAACAACACAGTATATGACTTTTGCAACAACACAGTATATGACTTTTGCAACAACACAGTTTATGACTCTTGCAACAACACAGTATATGACTTTTGCAAAGCCCCAAAGACAATGTAGAGACCAAACAAAAGTGCATGTATGATTTCTTGGCCTTTCACACAAAAAAAGCCTGAAATAAAACCCTGGAGATTAATTTTCTGAATGATCTTTAATGCACGCCTGTTGAGTAATGACTGGATCTCATTCTATATTATTTGGGCCTTCTCCAAATCTGAGACGCTTGTTGAGTAATGACTGGATCTCATTCTATATTATTTGGGCTTTCTCCAAATCTGAGAGGGGCACCAAGTGGCCAAGTGGTCTAAAGCGCTGTCCATTATGGATCACTGCCATCTCACTGCTGTCTGTGTGTGTTCGAGTCTAAGATTCGGCAAATGTGGATATGTGAGAAAGCTTGCCATTAGCTTCTCGTGGGTTGTGGTTCTTTCCGGTGATTTCCCGGTTTCTTCCTCCACCATTAATACTGGCCGCTATGTATAGCCTATCATGTGCTGAAAAATGGCATTAAGCCCCACAACAACAACAACCATATCTGAGACGCTTGTTGAGTAATGACTGGATCTCATTCTATATTATTTGGGCCTTCTCCAAATCTGAGGAGCTTAAGTTATGAAAGGAGAAGATGAAGAGAAATTGGGTTGGATAAATGAAATCTGAAGTCCTTCCAAAACAACTTGGATTACCTATTCATTTTGTGAGATAAGGTAAATTAAATGCTGATAAAATGAATTAGTCTGGCACCAGAATGGTAGGCCATCTGTAGTCTGATGGAGTGGTGAAAAAATCAATGGCAGTTTTTCGGAAGCTTGAGGAAAACGAAACCTTGTTAATCATCAAAATATCTCCAATACTGAGCAGCCATTTGTCTCCTGAAATGGGATTGCAGATGAAACTTGCTGAATATTATTTGGTTTCTTGAATCTTTTCCAAAGAAACCAAAGAACTGTGAGAACTAGCAGCAAATTATAAAACTGAATGATGTGTGCACTTACAGCTGTGGAAACATATGTCTGCAATAAACAGCTTATTTCTATTAATAGGTGAGATCAGACCTTAAGCTGCCCAAAATAGCTTTACAGTTGGTGGGATGATTTACTGGATTAGTAAACAGAAGGTCCTTAGCAACATTATAATTACGATGATTAAAACTGTCTTTATAAACTATATATCATTACTGGATGAAAGTTTTTTTAAAGATGAGATTTATCATGGTAACAGCTGTAACTTTTGAATTTACTTTCATCTTTAAATAATTTAAACCAATTTGTTTTAAAAAAAACAATAATTTTGATTTATCTATTAATTTTAGATGTTCATCTTTTTACTTACTCTTACTTAACAGTTAAAAAATATAGTTCCTGTACATGTGTGTCAGTAAATGTTTTGTTATTTTGTGTTATTGCTTAGAAAAAATACTATTTTATGTATTGATGGCTGAACAAAAACTATTAAAATGATGGGGGAAAAAAATGAAAAAGAGGAAATAAATTTAGATATTGTATCAAAAACAATATTTATTAACTAATGAATAGCAACAATATCATAAATATATTAAATTCAATTTTTTCTAAATTTAATTTCTTATCTTTACTAAGTCTATCTGATATGTATTAAATTTAAGCCATGAACAAAATCTATGATACATAGACTGCAAAATGCTTGGGTATTAATTGAACAATAATAACTGGAGATTTTCAAACCCTTGTAACACATTTTGCTTGGAATTTGTTCTTTCCTAGCATTTGTTTCATAAATTAATTACATGTAAGTTCTAATTGAAAATAGTCTGAATCTCAGTTCTGTTCCAAGATGGTGGACGATGACATCATATGAAGTCTTTACACAAATGTCCAGAATTTTCACTTTGAATTACGATTTGTACTGTTCAGTTTCAATTTAGAATTACCGTATTTTCCTGCATATATCCCGCAGATGAAGATAATGTACACCCTCATATAGCCTGTGTGTTTTGGGGTCATCTTTAAAAACATCGTTGGCATAACCCACACCTTTGTATAGCTCACAACCATAGATTGATGAACATTTTTGTGTATGTTCAGTCTACCATTACTGTTTTTAGAAGGACCAAATTCGTCAATGGTCACACATGAATGATACTACATCTACTACATTTTCACTCCCCCACCCAACATGCATATTTGTATTTACACTATCAAGTCCATTAGCTCGGTCCATATTCATCCCTCTGCATCAGTTCAAGTTAGTCACCCTGCCTCCACTCTATTCCGGCTGGCAGCCGGCAGATTGTAATTTTGAAGCCAGGTACTTCTGAGCAAGATATGCAATGATGTGAGATCCTGAGGCTGAATGCCACAATTGTCAATTTTGAATGTAGCTCACATGACATCAGTTAACTATTCATGCTCGGTACACAGTACTTGCATGTGTAGGCTATCCATAGGAGCTGTGCCACAACTACAGGCTTTATAAACATGGACATTTCTAAATAATCTTGTATTCTTGTAAAGTGTAGATTCAAATTTAAATAATGAAATGAAAGTTTTACACAGCCAACTTCAAGCTAACTGCCATTGCATATGCTGAAATGCATGGTACTAGAGCCACAGTCAGAAAATTTGATACTGACGAGAGTGTAATCCAAGGTTGGAAAAAAGAAAAAAGAGCATTGGAGAAGATGAAACCACAAAAACATGCTCATTATGGACATAAAGCAAAATGGCTTCACCTTGAAGCTGACCTGAATCAGTGACCTGACCTTGAAGCTGACCTGAATCAGTGACCTGACCTTGAAGCTGACCTGAATCAGCGTATCATGGCCCAGTGGGAAAACAACTGACCAATCTCACCAGTTGTCATCAAACAAAATTTTAAGTTTTTATCCCGAAAAGTTGATTTTTTCCCGATACCGTAAATTGTTGTGAAGTCACCATAGTATCCATAATATCCAACCCTAGCAAAACAAAACTAGAACAATTTTTAAGTTATTTAGTTATGTTTTTTAAACAATATATTGAAATATTATTATGTGTAAAAAATTTGTGATATAATCCACATACACCCTTAAGGGGTTTGTAAAATATGGTATATCCACATGATATATGTGGGAAAATATGGTAACTTAACCAAAAGTCTTTGTCCAAGCCAGTTGTGTGGTTCTCCAGGGAAAATAATTACTGTTTAACAAGTAGATGCACAACAGATCTACAACAATACACATCTCATTCTACAAACAATCAACTCTTTCTAGCACTAGAAATTAATACCTTTCTTCAAGATATGTAAAAGACTCTGCTAGGTGTTAAAATTTGACTCTTACTGAATGATTGACTACTATTTCACAGGAAACTGAGTATTTAAACTGAAGGAAAATTCATTGTATGTACACTCACTCACACAGAAATCATGATTTTGAAATCTCATCATGCATTACAAATCGTAAACAAGTATAATTAGAAATGACCTCAGTCACAACCAATCATCTATCTAGTGTATTTATCAGACAATCAATCTAAGGAGTCATATTTATGCTCTAAATAAACATGACATTTCACTCAAAATATTAAACCCTATGAATATAACCATCTTTATAATAAAATATAATTATACAAAAATAAAATATAAAGAATCCAAAAATTTTGACACACAAGTAATTAAATTACAAGGTTGTAACACCATTATAATTTAAATTGTAACAGGCATTTTACAATATTTTCTGCACAAGTTTTAAGAAATACATGCTTGCTTATAATCTGGGTCCAACTGCAAACAAAAAAGACTTAGGGACAAACGTTTTGGCTTCATTTCCAGCAGTTTTTGGTTTACAAGGTTGTAAACAAGACTTCTGTACAAAGGGACTAAACTTGTCATCGGCGTAATGATAATATTAAAGTTATGCATTCCGCAAAAAAATAATTGCACACCAAAAATGTTCAGTGTCCTGCCTGTGTCTTTATATATATATATATATATATATATATATATATATATATATATATATATATATATATATATATATATATATATATATATATATATATATATATATATATATATATATATATATACATATATATACACATATATGTGTGGGTGGGGGTGGGTGTGTATATATATATATATATATATATATAGATATATATATATATATATATATATATATATATATATATATATATATATATATATATATATATATATATATATATATATAGATAGATAGATAGATATATATATAGTGGGGCCCACTTGGCTGACTGTCACTGATCACTGCCATCTCACCTCTTCTCTTGGGTCAGTGGTTCTTCCTGGGGTTTTCAGGTTTCTTCCTCCACTATTAATACTGGCTGCCATGTATAGCCTATCTATGGCTCTAAACCCTAGAACAACTAGAACTACAACTACAGCAGCTACAACTAACACTATATATATATATATATATATATATATATATATATATATATATATATATATATATATATATGTATGTGTGTGTGTGTGTGTGTGTGTGTGTATATATATTAGAGGACACATGGATGCTAAAAGATGCATAAAATATTATTTTCTTTGAACTTATAATGACATTTCCTCACTACCACTATCTTTGATGGTTAAATCAGTCTCAAAATTGTACTGTATTTGTGCTTTTTTTAGTACTATCATATTGGAAGAGATTAAACCACCTCAGTGGAGTGCATCCAACATGCAAACAAGGAGCTAACCTTTTCTAGCATGTGTAAACAAATGATTACTTATGTGAGCTTTTTTGATGAGCTCATGAAATGTACCCTAAAAAAATATTTGGCCACATATGTCAAATATGCTAATTGATGCTTTGAGTTAACAAAGTTTTTTTGTAAAACGTTTTGTGTGTGTCAACATCATGAAGTCAAAACAGAACTTGATTCTTGCAGACAAGTAAGAACTTGACAAGACAGGAGTCTGATGTCTTACCTTCCTCCAGTGAAACAAGATCCATTAACTGCACCAAAGGTAGAGAAAGCAACAGATATTGGGATGATAAAGGCTGCCACCCCAAGAACACGATCTCCCCAGGTCTGAATAAAAACAAAAATAGCAGCTGTTATCATTCCTCATGTTGCAACTGCTGATGCTTCGGATATATTGTGCTACATTTATTATTGTTGTTGTTATTATTGCTTTTGAAATTTTGAGCCATAATCTTACATTTAAATTAATTTCTTCATACTTATAATCATGTACTGGTAGTATTACTCTTAGTCTAATAGTACAAATGTATTGACTGCTGCAAGTTACTTTTGCTTTTTAAACTATACAGAGTTTTTGAACAAGGAATTATTTTATTTTTCTTGTTGTCAACACTACAGGTATGAAGCTTAAAGAGTACATAACTTACATCACTACTTGCAAGTCATTATATTGCCTGTTAGGGAAATACTATGGCTTTGGAGAGAATCAGCCCTTCCTGGAATAAATGTATATCATCTTGCCCAATACTTAAACCTCTACTACCATGGAGAAAACCAGGTTTTTTTAATACTTTGGCATGATCTTAACCAATACTTACAGCAGCAATATACATGTAAAAGAATCAGCTCCTTTTTGAATAACTTCATACAGTCTTAACCAATACTTAACAGTAGCTACTGCTGGGTAGAATAAATTGGTGTACTTACAGCTAGTTTCATGTACTGAATGAACCCCTCCATGAATAATTATTTGTAGCAATAATTATAACCAATACATACAGCAACTATTTCCATGTACTGAATCAACCCCTGCTTGAACAATTATTTGTACCAGTAATTATAACCAATACTTACAGAAGCTACAGTATTTCCATATATTGAATCAACCCCTGCTTGAATAATTATTTGTATCAGTAATTACTATCAATACTTACAGCAGCTACAGCTGTGGAAAGAAGCAGTTCTTCTTTGGTCATGATGCTGAGGTAGGAGATGTTGGTCAGGACATAACATATAGTAACTAGAGGGATTCCAATTATTATGGCTCTTGGTAAATTTCTATAACAAAAGAAATTCATATACATCCTCTACAAACTAAATAACTGAATAAAGATGTTCATGCATATCTGAGAAAATCTGAAATTACATTTGATAATTAAGCTGACTTTAGACAATGTTCAAAAATATTTTAAATGCTAATAAACTGTTTTCAATTGCTGCAACTTGTGACTATTGATGAAGAAATGCCTGCTAAGTCCCCAGTCTAGACTCTTCAATTTTCAGAGCTGGATTATATTGTTCCATATTTATAACTGGTTTTTTTAAATTTATTGATTTGGTTTTCTATTATTAAATTCTAAACAAAACTTGGTCTAATAAAACAAATAAAGAAATTTACAATTATGTTACTAAAATAATGGATTCAGAGTAAAGTTACTTCTCATATTTATTGAATATTAAAGAATTTTCACTTCCAGACATATGACATGTATCCATGATAATCATGTTACTATGCATTATAAAAACATGTTTATTCACTATGCAGATAATAAACATCAATGTCTATTCACTATGCATATAATAAACATCAATGTCTATTCACTATGCATATAATAAACATCTGTATTTATTCACTATGCTTATAATAAATATCAATGTTTATTCACTATGCATATAATAAACATCAATGTTTATTCACTATGCATATAATAAACATTATTGTATATTCACTATGCAAATAATAAACATCAATGTTTATTCACTATGCATATAATAAACATCAATGTTTATTCAATTATGCATATAATAAACATCAATGTTAATTCACTATGCATATAATAAACATCAATGTTTATTCACAATGCATATAATAAACATCAATGTTTATTCACTATGAATATAATAAACATCAATGTTTATTCACTGTGCATATAATAAAAATCAATGTTTATTCACTATGTATATAATAAATATCAACATTTATTCACTATGCCTATAATAAACATCAATGTTGACTCCCAAATGAGGAAAGCAAGGCAACCTTAGCCTTGTAATGAACATGAGCACTTCAGAGAGTGACAGACAATACAACTATCACTGTCTACATTTATAACAAATTCAAAGGAATTGAGTTTTGTCTTCTCCCCTGCACACATGTTTTACAAAATGTCTTTGAACCTAACCTTGCCTGAGAGCAGATGAATATGAAAGGGCAGTGCCTTGCAGTTCAAGTAGCATAATAGATATCCATTCTAGGGTTCAGGACTTGTGGCAATACTTAATAACTTAACAAACACTTGACAATAATCAGAGTGAGGCTTGCAATGAATGCATATGACAAGGCAAAGTTCACAACAGTCTAAGTATGATAACCAGCACATACAGAGATTATGACCATACAGAATCGCTGTAACAGGAAATTTAACCAAGAAAATCCAATGACCTTGACGTGACTGGATATGAAAAGGCAGATATCTCTAATGTTGAAATCCAAGTATAAAAAAGTTGGGGTTTACTACCATACACAAAACCTTTAACCAAAACCTTAACCAAGAGTGATGTTGTCCTTGTTTGTAAGTCACAAAGGGAATACGGGCATAAAGATATGAAAGGGCAGGTCTTCTGATTCTACAGTCCAAGCATGAAAGATATCATCTACGAGTTTGAGAACTAAGACTATAATAGAACATTTATTCAAGATTTTCAAATAACTTTGGCCTTGTTTAGGAAAGGCAGGTTGCAAGTGTATGGAGTTGAAATGGCAACATATGTATGTATGTGTGTGTGTGTAGTGTGTATGTATGTGTATATATATATATATATATATATATATATATATATATATATAGATATAGATATAGATATAGATATAGATATATATATATAGATATATATATATATATATATATATATATATATATATATATATATATATATATATATATATAGAGAGAGAGAGAGAGAGAGAGAGAGAGAGAGAGAGAGAGAGTACAGTTTATGTTTGACATGAATCTAACAAAGGGTTTAGCACTTGTGACTAGTAAGAATAAGTAAGAAAAATTTTAAGTAAGAAAAATTTTAAGTAAGAAAAATTTTAAGAAAAATTTTAAGAAAGAAAAATTTTAACCAAAAATGTAACCATGACATAATGTTGATCTTGTCTGACAAATTATGGGGACGAGAAGAATGTATGAACAAACAATACTTAGCAATTAAATTATCAAGTCTGAAAGTTATCCATTAATGGTTTACAGGTGAGACAATAGTTGAACTGTTTCTTTTATCCTCTAATGCAATTTTCATTTCTAACCACATTATTCATTTATGCAACTTACTTAGATGGGTTCTTCAACTCCTCTGTGATGTAGTTCAGATTATTCCTGAAAAAATGACAAACTGATAATATAGTTCAATCTGACTCTACCATCTTTTTTCTTTAAATATGCAATGTACTGTGAATGGCACATTATTAGGGCATGTCGTTTAAAAAGTTCTCTAAGATAACTAACATTTTGCTTGTAAACCATTTTTCTCCTTTCAGTCACAGTGACCTTGACCCTTTTTCCTTTTGACTCCAAAATTAGGAAACTTCTTCCTTATCTCATTAGCAAGTCATCCACAAAGTTTGGTTCATTTTTGTCATCTATAACTAATGTTATTGTATGGAAACAAGCTTTTTTCAGTTATAGTAACTTTAACCTTTGACCCATTGACTTCAATGACTTCTTTCCTACCCCAAGTGCAAGCCCTCTGCATATTTTGTAAGCCATAGATTATAGGGAACTTAAGCTATTGTGCCTAAAACATTTTTCTTCTTTCAGTCACAGTGACTATAATCTTCCACCTTTTGATCTCAAAGTCTGAATAGGCTTCATTCTGATTTTATGCACAGGCCATCCAGTTTATTTGGTAACTGTAGATAGTGGACAACTTGCATTATTTTGCAGAAACAAAATTGGTAACAAACAGATATACAGCATCATACCATAATATACTCCATCTAAACAACAGGCAAATTCAGTGAAATTTTGTGGCCCTTCCTACCATATCAAGGTCACAAGAGTTCACAAAGATGAAATCTGACTTTTACCTTTAAGACAAAGTTGTAAAATTGCTTGCTAGACATGGAAAGTAGCCATGTTTCAATGTCCCATCTCAAAAGGCATGAGATGAAAAGTGCAGAAAAGAATTTTAAAAATGTATCAGTAACTATGACCTTGAATTAAAAATATCGTGACTGAGACAAGATAAGTCAACAAATTCAGAAGGACCTGTGCATGATGATTCATCTGTAGACCTAAGACAGTTTTTATGACATAAAGCTGAAACAAGAGAAACCTAAAGTATTTGACATGTGACCTTAACCTTGAACACATGATGTTTAATGTGGCATGTGAGACACTTTTTAGTGATAATATAGAGTTCTGCCTTTTTTCATCCCTTTGTACACAATGGCTACAAAATTAAAGAGTGGAAAGAAAAGTATGAAAAAAATCAATATATGACACCATGACAGTAACCCAGATGATAAAGAGACCCTGATATGGTTGACAATACACCTGGTCATAATGACATCTGAGAATACCTTAATCTTAAAAATCCTTTATCTTACAGAGTGGATAGGAAAGTGAAATGCAAAATCCAAAATAATGAGGCATGGCTTTGACATAAAGGATAGTAATACACTTTCTAGAGATGATGTACAAATATACCAAGTGTCAACTCTTAATCTAAACTGACTTCAAAGCTTGTGAGCAGAAGGGAAAGTGTGATTAAGACAAAAACTATTGAGCTGTGACCTTGACCCTGAAGACCCCAAATGTAGTATGCAACATACCTTCTAGTGATTATAAGTATACCAAGTTTCATCCTTTAATCCCAAATGGCATTAAAGTTATAGAGCAGAAACAAAAGTGTGATGATAACATACAATACTTAGCTAGAACCTTGCTATATAACACAACCCACTTGTGATGTGTGTTTCCTTCCTCAATCTCAAGCAGCTTTAAAGTTATTGAAGGGGAAAGTGTTTTGGTAAATTATTGAGTCCTGACCTTGACCTTAAATATAGCACCCCAAATATGATACACAATAGACACAACACACTTTTATTGAATTTCAGCCCTTGTTCTGAAATGATTTTCAAAATTAAAAGAAGATAAACTGCAATATAAAATATAAAATATTTTTGCAATAATGACTTTGAAGCTATTAATGTGAAGTTAGTAAGATTCTTTCTGGCTCTAAGAAGAACAAAGGCACTAAATTTTGTTGCATTATATTACATAGAACAAATGTTATGTGCAAATGAAATGCAGGTACAATCTGTGGAAAGGGTAGCAAACATATAAACCAAATTGGAATGAATTTTGTTGACTAAAATTGAAGTTGGTATCTGGAAATAGGAAAAATCTAGTTTTAGCAACAGTCAATTTGGCATTACAAACTCCAAAATCAGTAAGGTCATTCCTTGGGATAAGATGAATATATGTAATAGGCTGCATTGAAATCTGTCAGAACCTACAATATAATCTAGAAACTGCAAAGGAAACCCAGCTACCCTGGGTGGAAAATAGTAAATTATAATACCATATAACTTTCACAGGCTGGGTACAAAATATATGATGTGGGTAATTTTAATTTATCAAATGCTGCTACAGTACACAGGCTTGCATTTTGAAATGAACAAGGATGTGGACATTTTTTATGTTTACCATAAGAAAAGAGAAGATGTGGCACTACAGTTCAAAGTGTTATAATGTAGCAATTCATTAGTGTTGTAATAGTGGTATAGCAGTATAATACTCAGTATTACAATATAACAGTATGGTACTCACTGTTACAATATAGAAGCATAGTACTTAGTGTTACAAAATAGATATATGGTACTTAGTGTTAAAATATAGCAGTATAGTGCTCCATATTTTAATATAGCAATATATTACTCTGTTAAAATACAGCAGCATAGTACTCTGGGATACATGATAGCAGTATAGTAATCAGTGTTACAATATAGCAGTATAGTGTTCAGCACTATAATATAGCATTATAATACTCAGTATTATGAAGTAGCAGAAGAGTAATCAGTATTATAACATAGCAATTTAGTGCTCAGTAATACAATGTAGCAGTAGCATAGTACTCAGTATAATACTTGTGTATGAATATAGCAGTACAATACTCTATGTTCTAGTGTTAACAGTACAATACTCAATGTTCAAGTATAGCAATACAGTATTTTCTCCAGCTTCAAATGACCCCTTGCCTAGCATAAATGGGGTCATTTTGAAAATTGTGGGGTTACTCCAGACATAAAGGCAATACATTATGTGTATATATCTAAAATTACATACAATTCAGTTATCAATACATAAATTTGTCTAACCCTGTTTTTACAATATAAATGTGATCACTGAATTTTAAAATCCTCAATTTTAGTGACTTTTTAAAATTAATGAATGAACAAGAAATTGATGTGAAAGGATATTTGTATTTACATTTACCTATACAATGAAAAATTTAAGAACAACAACCTCTTTGGTTAAGACAAGTTTTACATGCATGTTATGTCAATTACAGATTGATCACTTGTGGCTTTAATTGAAATCAGTGTAACAAGCTGCAAGAAAAACCAATCTACCTTGAGTGCATAAGCCATGCATTACAGCCTAGCCAGTGTACATCTAGGCTCATGGTACATTCAAATTTCACATTACAGAAAGTCTTGTCAGTTAGCAGTCCACTTTACAGAGTAATGTATCCAACTGTAGAGGTTTGTGGATTATAGTTTCCTATCTGTATTATATGATAGAATTTTATTCTAATATTGATTGTGTAACTTTGATAGTTCTGAACTGTCTAATGAAAGGCTAGATTTTGTTATAGTCTGTTTTCAAGTTCACCAGTATAAAACTAAACAGAAGGATTGCATTCACATTAATGTTAAATGAATTAAGGAAACAGAGAATGTTACTTCAAGTTTTGTAAGAGTCTCATTAGATTCAGGTTCAGATATGAACCTAGTTATTATGTTAAACTTATATGAAAGTCCCAATGATATAACTTTTATAAAATGATCAACTCCACATACATGCATATATCATGTATATCACTGCATGTTATACATGACTGTGTCAATGATAATACAAAATACAATGTGGTAATGAAGACCTTACAAGTTAAAGTTTCAGTTAGTCCACTTACTTGGCAGAGAACATTTTGCTTGTGTTGTTATTGCTTTCATTTGTACAATGCTGACTGGAAATGAAATACCTAAGGGTTTTGTCTGAGTGATATCTGCATCAAAACATTCAGCATTTCACTAAATAACTTTTTTCTGGAAGACACCTTTATGCCAATTTTTAAACTAAAGCCACATTGGACAGTTGCTGTATGCAGCATTGGCAACACAGCTGCTATACTATGCCTTCTGCAAGTTGGGATTGACTTCACAGTGACATGGCATGAGGACTTATATTTCTATGTAGACTAAACTATGTGACAGAGATATTGTTATTGAACTATGAGTGCCCTGTACTTCTGTCACTCAAACAATATCTTCTCAGCATCAATAAGTGATGGGTTGCCATTTCTCTAATGTCCACAGTACCCAATAAAACAGTCATTTGATTAACTCAAAACAATATTCTTTTTTCATCTTCACACAAGAATGACAATACACATACTGAGCACAGCAAATCAAATTGCTATTTCCAGATCACACTGTTAATGAAGCTCTCCCTTCTTGTCCAAAACTGTTGGCAAAGATCAGGAGTGTCCACATTGTCAATTCCATTAAACTCAAACAAATTCTCCCAAGTAACTGATACGAATTCAGAAAGAAAATGGACATCATTTGTCTTAAGTCATTGCAACTCTTGTATTACACTATCAAAACTTGGTCTCAACATTTCAATATCTATTTTCTCTTTTTAAAAGAGCAAGCTCATATTAGGCAGTCTCTGGGATTATGTCCTTTTGAAGACAAAAGCTGAGACTGGGTAATCTTTATGATTACATCCATCAAGAAAGCTGAGACTGGGTTATCTTTATGATTATATCCATCAAGAAAGCTGAGACTGGCTTATCTTTGTGATTATATCCATCAAGAAAGCTGAGACTGGGTAATCTTTGTGGTTATATCCATCAAGAAAGCTGAGACTGGGTTATCTTTATGATTATATCCATCAAGAAAGCTGAGACTGGCTTATCTTTATGATTATATCCATCAAGAAAGCTGAGACTGGGTAATCTTTGTGATTATATCCATCAAGAAAGCTGAGACTGCGTTATCTTTATGATTATATCCATCAAGAAAGCTGAGACTGGGTAATCTTTGTGATTATATCCATCAAGAAAGCTGAGACTGCGTTATCTTTATGATTATATCCATCAAGAAAGCTGAGACTGGCTTATCTTTGTGATTATATCCATCAAGAAAGCTGAGACTGGGTAATCTTTGTGGTTATATCCATCAAGAAAGCTGAGACTGGGTTATCTTTATGATTATATCCATCAAGAAAGCTGAGACTGGCTTATCTTTATGATTATATCCATCAAGAAAGCTGAGACTGGGTAATCTTTGTGATTATATCCATCAAGAAAGCTGAGACTGCGTTATCTTTATGATTATATCCATCAAGAAAGCTGAGACTGGGTAATCTTTGTGGTTATATCCATCAAGAAAGCTGAGACTGCGTTATCTTTATGATTATATCCATCAAGAAAGCTGAGACTGGGTAATCTTTGTGGTTTTATCCATCAAGAAAGCTGAGACTGCGTTATCTTTATGATTATATCCATCAAGAAAGCTGAGACTGGCTTATCTTTATGATTATATCCATCAAGAAAGCTGAGACTGGGTAATCTTTGTGATTATATCCATCAAGAAAGCTGAGACTGGCTTATCTTTATGATTATATCCATCAAGAAAGCTGAGACTGTGTTATCTTTATGATTATATCCATCAAGAAAGCTGAGACTGGCTTATCTTTGTGATTATATCCATCAAGAAAGCTGAGACTGTGTCATCTTTGTGATTACATCCATCAGGAAAGCTGAGACTGGGTTATCTTTGTGATTATATCCATCAAGAAAGCTGAAACTGGGTTATCTTTATGATTATATCCATCAACTGATGACTTGTTGTGATGAAGTCAAGCCTCATGATCTTCTTAAAGAAGCCCTTTAACAATGCTATCATTTGTTGACTTCATCTGCAAACCACATTACACTGTGAATCTCTAAATGGAAAGTTAGGCTCCTCTAGTACCTTCCAGGTTTTTTTTGGTCTTCTACTTCTAGCAGTCAATATCTTAAAATGGTAAAATATGTCACAGCATCTTCTGATATACTTTGAAGTATAGTACTTTCTATATGGTCTGACTATAACACTTTGCTAATCTATATACAATACAATGAACACAAAGAATAAATGGTGGGTCATGATTTCTAATCAGTGCCACTAAACTAGCCACATTAGAATGAACTAATACCACTTTTTCCAATAAAATTTTCTTAAATACCACTTTTTCCAATAAAATTTTCTTAAATACCACTTTTTCCAATAAAATTTCCCTCTCTATCAATGTCTGTTTAAGGTTTTCATATACAGTCTTGGTGGCAATATCAGGCATTTGTATATTTGAAATGAAATGTGTTTCCGCTTCCAATTCAGGGAACAGAATTCTTGCATATATGAGTGTTAGTCACTGAGAGTTCACAACTCTCATCAAGAAGTACTGTTTTAAATTGGCTGTTATAAAATATTTTGCTTACAGAGTCCATCAAAATACTAGCATATGAATCTAGCATCTCTTCTACACCATGTGATGTGTATATTGCAGTCTGGCCAACAATTAATTCATCAGGAATAGTGAAAACCTATATTCACTGAAGATTTATGAAAAACTAAGATCTTGGCATTTGTTCCTTTGCTAGGCACAAAGCCCAAGATCTCCAAATGATGCTTCATCTTTCTTGAATAATGACTGGGATTGCTTTGGCATATTTAGACACAAAGATTTTCATTATAAAGCTGCCTTATGTTACAAAGAGGAATGGTATCTAATTATTGTAGACTGTCTGAAATTTGTACACACATGCATGAATGGATTTAACTTATTCTTTGACTTGGAACAACAAATATCACAAAACATGTTACTGTGTTCGTATTGTAACAACATATTTGTATCAGTACATTTTGTCTAAATACTTGGTTTGTTACAGATTTCAGTGAGGATTAGTGGTAGATGGCATGCTAATCTCCTTTACAACATTTTCATCAGTCCATTTCTATTTATCTTCAATATTTGTTTTTTTCTGAATGAATGAAAACTACATTCAATCTGTGCTGTTTTGGCTGGGACATTTTCCTGGAAATGATTTCACTGATCATATCATCTGTGTTTTTAGTTAGCATTAAATGCATTGTTTTATCATCTGGTAACTGAATATAGACTAGTCATTGTGCAGTGTTGATTTATTAGAATAACACAGTGCTGACAGAAATGCATCTAGTAAAGATAAATGCTTCTGATATAATCAAGCAAGTTTTCAAATACAATTGTGTCCAACAAACACATGATGAGTTTATTTGCATTATTGTCAATATTAATGCATCAGAAATGTGAGAAATGCACCCTGGAGAAAACACTGGCAATACAGTACTCATTGTTATAACAAAGAAGCATACAACTCATGTGTTCTAGAATTACATTATTGTACTTAGTGTTATAATATAGCAGTAAAGTACTCAGTGTTCTAGTATAGCAATACAAAACTCAGCATTACAGTATAGTAATATAGTTTAGTAGTAAAGTACTCAGTGTTCCATATAGGAGTATAGTGGTCTGTGTTCTAGTATAACAGTACAGTACTCACTGTTCTAGTATAGCTGTACAGTACTCAAAAAACATCCTGAACACTTACAGCATCCACCCTGTATATTAAAATAGTTGACAATAGTTACTATTACCATGAGACATGTGATATCTTGCTGCTTACTTTAAGCCATGTACAAAAAATGCTTGCTATTGGTGAAATTAGTATGGTGGTAATTCTTTTTTATCTCAGACACACAGGTAGGGTTGGGGCCCTATTGCAAAGGTATAGCTGATTTGATTAAGAAAGAACTAAGTAAAAGATTCAGTATAAATGTAATTTAAGAGAGAACTAAGTAAAAGATTCAGTATAAATGTAATTTAAGAGACAACTAAGTAAAAGATTCAGTATAAATGTAATTTAAGAGAGAACTAAGTAAAAGATTCAGTATAAATGTAATTTTGACTAATTCAAGACTATATGAAGCCAGCTGACTGAGTCCAATGAACTGAAAGGTAATCTAGCAAGTTTACCAATTTTTACTGTTCTCTAGTTATATTTCATGAGTTACTCATAATAATTGTGCAGCTCATCAAGAAATATGAACAAATTTGTAAACCTTTAAGTAACATGGAATGTAATATGAAATGTTTGAACTAGTAACGTTGAGTCTCTAAAAGCTGACACAAATGGAGCTTGTTAATGACAAGTTACAGGAGTGATTATTTTGTTTGAGAAAAAAAGTATAAATATTTCCATCTTTTACATGCAAAGGATTGACATATTTTGAGTTTTATAAATTTCACTTGAAATGATACAATTTTAAGATTTCATTTATTGTGTAATAAAACTCACTTATTTTATTTACCAATAAAATCAGAAAATTAAAACTGCTGTTCATTGAAACATCATTGGAGATTATGCCTTTATATTGTACAACATTAAGACTTCATTGGACAATATGCCTTTCTATTGTATGACATCATCATCATCAAGATATCATTGGACAATATGCCTTTGTATTTTATGACATCAAGACTTCATTGGACAATATGCCTTTGTATTGTATGACATCATCAAGATATCATTGGACAATATGCCTTTGTATTGTATGACATCAAGACTTTATTGGATAATATGCCTTTGTATTGTATGACATCAAGACTTCATTGGACAATATGCCTTTGTATTGTATGACATCAAGATTTCATTGGACAATATGCCTTTGTATTGTATGACATCAAGATATAATTGGACAATATGTCTTTGTATTGTATGACATCAAGACTTCATTGGACAATATGCCTTTGTATTGTATGACATCAAGACTTCATTGGACAATATGCCTTTGTATTGTATGACATCATCAAGATATCATTGGACAATATGCCTTTGTATTGTATGACATCATCAAGATATCATTGGACAATATGCCCTTGTATTGTATGACATCAAGACTTTATTGGACAATATGCCTTTGTATTGTATGACATCAAGATATCATTGGACAATATGCCTTTGTATTGTATGACATCAAGACTTCATTGGACAATTTGCTTTTGTATTGTATGACATCAAGATATCATTGGACAATATGCCTTTGTATTGTATGACATCAAGATATCATTGGACAATATGCCTTTGTATTGTATGACATCATCAAGATATCATTGGACAATATGCCTTTGTATTTTATGACATCAAGACTTCATTGGACAATATGCCTTTGTATTGTATGACATCATCAAGATATCATTGGACAATATGCCTTTGTATTGTATGACATCAAGACTTTATTGGACAATATGCCTTTGTATTGTATGACATCAAGACTTCATTGGACAATATGCCTTTGTATTGTATGACATCAAGATTTCATTGGACAATATGCCTTTGTATTGTATGACATCAAGATATAATTGGACAATATGCCTTTGTATTGTATGACATCAAGACTTCATTGGACAATATGCCTTTGTATTGTATGACATCAAGACTTCATTGGACAATATGCCTTTGTATTGTATGACATCAAGATATCATTGGACAATATGCCTTTGTATTGTATGACATCATCAAGATATCATTGGACAATATGCCTTTGTATTGTATGACATCAAGACTTCATTGGACAATATGCCTTTGTATTGTATGACATCAAGATATCATTGGACAATATGCCTTTGTATTGTATGACATCAAGACTTCATTGGACAATTTGCTTTTGTATTGTATGACATCAAGATATCATTGGACAATATGCCTTTGTATTGTATGACATCAAGATATCATTGGACAATATGCCTTTGTATTGTATGACATCATCAAGATATCATTGGACAATATGCCTTTGTATTGTATGACATCAAGACTTCATTGGATAATATGCCTTTGTATTGTATGACATCAAGATATCATTGGACAATATGCCTTTGTATTGTATGACATCAAGATATCATTGGACAATATGCCTTTGTATTGTATGACATCAAGACTTCATTGGACAATTTGCTTTTGTATTGTATGACATCAAGATATCATTAGAAATTATGCCTTTGGAATGCATTATCTCAAGACATCTCTGAACACTTCATGACTGGATATTATTCCTTAGTATTGTATGACATGATTGGAAATTATTCCTTTGTATTGTATAACATGAGATATTATTAAGCATTATGTTTTTTATTGTATGACATGTGTCCATTCCTCAATATTGTTCACTTAGAAGAACATAGGAATGATAACAAAATGTATTTTGATGAGAAAGGGGTAAAACTTATTTTAATTATGTAATACTTTTCTGTCATTATTGTTTAATAGAGGTGCATGGTATTACTGATATACCATTTTACCATGGTACTTTTCTGATGGTACACACCATGGTACTTTTTCACTAATAAAGGGTAGGGGAGTCATTGTGACCAAAGCACTGAAAATTATCACTCTGCACTATCACACAAACTTTTGATAAGTAACAAACCAATGGATAATTTTCCCTAATCAAGAAGAATATGAAATAATGTCTTACATGCAATACGTTTTCCTCAAGTGAAAAGTTTCCATTAAAGACAAGATGCCATCCAGTAAAAATATGAAGGAACACTATTGCACATGGGGTTATGTCATAAAGTCAGACTGGGTCAGTGCATGTATTCTAAAAACATTCTAGAACAGGAAGATGGTGCATCTGGCATGGATGAAGGTTTTTCCATAGAAGAAATGGTAAAAGCTAAATAATAGCACCAGGTACTATGCTATTGTTATTAAGCTTGATTTTTCCTCAAATATTTTCTTCCTTGCTGCCTCTTCATTATTTATGCCACCATTTTCTGACTGCTGACAAAATATTCATCTCATTCACTGTACATTGCATTCAAATCTTCATGTTCATACACTGAGGTTTGTGTACCAATCAATTAGAATAATGGTTTGGAGGAAAAGGGAAGTAATTTAGAGAAAAGGGAAGTAATTTCCCTGTAAAAAGATTTTGGTGCTGTAGTATTTTTATATTCTTTCACCTGTATCCAAAGAAATACCTAAAATTTGAAATATTATTTTAAAAGAAAGCAATTTTTCAGAATTCAATATTTAATTTCATAAAACTAATAATAAACTAATAAATTTAGAGTCCCATGTGAAATGAGGAATCATACAAAAATGAAGCACTTTAAAATGAAAGAACACTGTACTTACCATCCATCATATGCCCAGAGTCCATCATAGAATGCCAGTGCAATGAGAGCTGAGGAAGCTGTGGTGTCTTCAAACCCCTCCTCTAATGACCCCCTTTCCCCTAAATAGTGAAATATATACTAAATTTCTGCAATGACAGGTATTCTAGTTCTAAATTTTTGTTTCAATTCACCAATTTTTCCATGTAAGGTATGCTGTATATAATTGCTTATAAAATGAGTCCAACTGCAAACTTCACAGATCCAGATCTGCTGTCACATAATACACTTTCAGATCTGGGTCTATGTGGCTTGTTAGATGTAATCAGTAGAACAAGCAAGATAGATCCTGATCTGCAGGTACATTATGTTATAGCATATCAGGAACTATGTCCTTTGCAGTTTGACTCAACTAATAAGCAAGTTTATAATATTAAATTGGAACTATTGCTAAGTAAAGTTATTGTGGCTGTTATAAGAATGAAAACTAGATGACCATATTTTCTAGATTGTCTATGAGATGATTTCCCACCAAGAAGTAAATATTGATGCTTATATATGTAAACACACAAAGTTATGAACTACTACCTGAAAATAGCAGATCATATGAAATTCCATGGAACATGAACTATTTGTAACCTCTTGTCACTTATAATTATACAGGTAAAACCTGTTATAGCACAAAATGTTATAATGTGATTCTGCTTAAAACATAATGGCTACATGGCTCTTATTTTTTAATTCAATGAGACATCTCTTTTTAACATCCTAAATATATGCTCTCGGTAAAGCCAATTACTCATGTCCATAGAAGTCTAATGAAACCCCGTGAAGAATAAAAATGAAATATGATTAAGAGGTTAGCTAAAACTGATGACACTGAAATTTCAATGCACATTTTTGATGAGCAAGTTTTTCAAAAACTTTGTTAATGTAATCATGCTTATATTGTGATGTTATTCTTTGCTAGTTTTTTTATATTGTTCCATAAAGTCTTGGTACATATGCTACCATTTTCACATTATTATCATTTGATAGTCTAGTCAAAAATTATTCTCCAGGAAATTTATCATAACCAATCTCATATGTATTTTGCAAGCTTAATATCATCTTTTATATGACAGATAAGAAATACTTACTTTAAAAATCTAATTTAAACTTACAAGCAAATACAAACCTTTTCCAATCATGACAAATCCACCAATAGAGATTATGGCAATGGCAATGAGTTTAGTTGCTGTGAAGAAATTCTGCACCTTTGTGGCCAGGTTGACGCTGTAGGAATTGATGAAAGCTACCAGGACTGCAATCAGGAATAAGCTAAATTTAGTACATATACTAGGTCTTATCACTCAAAAATCCATGTTTTTTCTTTCATATGCTGAAAGCTACAATTTAATCATTAGTGGAAAACACATGCTGTTACTGAGTGAGATGTCTCATTTAAATCTGGAATATTTTTAATAAAAAAATCTATGCAATCCAATGGGACACAGACTAAGATTTGTTTTGTAAGAAAGTTGATTTGCAAGCAAATGAAATAGTAAGATGGAATGAGCTCTGATTTCTCGATGCTCAGTAACAGGCTGTTATTGAGTTACTGTGGACCAACAATAAAGCAGATAATGATGTGGAAACTGCAGAACCTGGAACCGAAGATCTTTTCCTCATCTAAGCCAAACTGAAGGTGTTTTCAATGTGAATGAAAATGAAAATTTCAGGTTGTACAAATAGGCATCCTGAAGTTTGATGTAAATAACCCAGTCTAATGGATGCATTTTGTTGAGGAAGTGGTATACAATGCTCCCCCAGAAGAAACCAATTTATAGGGGAGAGATTGATTATTAAACAAAATACTTTTCTTTGTAATATTTGAGATTAGTATGTAGGAGACTAATCGATCAAGACCCTCTCAACTTTTTACAAAGGGTATGCACATCTTCCCTTGATTGTAATGGTGGTGAATAACAGAGGGGGTTGTTCCCAACACTGAAGTCAGTAACCCTCACTCACAATAGACATGACCCACACATTATCAATGATGTGTCACCAAACCTCTAAAAAGAGGCCTAGTTGAATACCTACAGAGACATTTGAGAGAAAAATGCATGGCAGGAGACAGATCAAGTCCCTAAGCTGTTCTCCCAACTTCCTTGGGAAAGGAAGGCAGGTTAGAAAACTTCCTCCAAGAGGTTCTTCATCAACTTTTTCATGCTGTAAACGCAACAGATGAGGAAGAGCTCTACATTGGACTGTGGCTGCATCTCTTTGAAATACTGAGTGGGCAATATTAGGGGTGATTTGCATTAGAACACTTCTTGGCCTGTTGCAGTGGATCAGGTGCAGATGTAAAGGATCTATTTTGACAATTCTTGTAAAGCCACTGTAGAGATGAGTCCTACAAAGAGGGACTTCAAATGGTCAACCCTTTCAAGGCATTTACTGTTTTCAAGGAGTACACCCACATCATGGTGGATGTGCAGAATTTAAAGTGATAAAACTATTGGGACAGAATGTGAATGCCAGGAAGTTTTGGCCATAGTTTTCAGCAAGCATTGTAATGCAGCTGGGTTCAGAGCAGCCTCCTTCAACATTTTAAATGAAACAACTGAGGAGATGTCAGCATGGAAAGCTATGGTGACCAGAATCTGGACTTTTTGCTCAACAGTAGCAATTGTTTTGAAGGGTAGACATACAAAGGGTCCAGTTGAAAAACCAATTTGGAACACACCTGCATCCACCTGGGTAGGTTTAATGAGACACTTCAGGATATGTACCCTATAACATGAAGTAGAGACCATAGGTCACAAGCTAGCTAGAGAGAAGTTTGCAGCATCTTCTTGGCTTACAAGTGATACATTGGCTTGATGAAAACCTCTGTGATATTTCTTCAGTTATAAAAGGATAAGAAAGAAGCAAGAGATCTGGTTGTGGTTGAGTCCGAGAGATCTTTTTTTTTTCTAAAATGGAAAGGATCTTCTTGGGCTGTGTGCATGATGATTTCAGGCATTAGTCTGCAGCTAAAGCTTTTAAACTTCATTTACTGCCATATCAAAGAACCAGATCTCCTCGTCATCAAACTGAAAAGAGTTGGTGGACCTAATAAGGGACATCAAATGATATGTTTTTACCAGAAACTCCTTGGACTTGACTAGTATTATTATTAGGCATCAACAACAGGTGTGTGCCTAAGCATTACTGTGTCCTTTGGTTCAAGTATCATAAAAGCACACTGTGACACTTTCCATACTTGTTCATTGTGAGTAGGGGCTCTATCTGTTTTAGAAATCCAAGATGAAGGATAAAGACAAGACCAATTCCTGTCTTTTTTAGATAATGCTATGCCTCCAGGAGGTGATGGCAGGACACAACCCATGGCATTACTTCCATTCTGGGTCCTGAGTCCAGTAGCCCAAATTGGGTATAAGAGACCAATTACCCTGAGGTGGAGAGCCCCATATCATATAGGATTCATTTGGATAATAAGAAAGGGGGATACCGACCTGGTCCATTTCCCTAGTCTGACTCCCAAACATGTAGTGTGAAAAACTGGTCCCATAAGCTCCTGAGACAATTAACATTTCCTCTGCCCTCTATATGTACATCTGGAATCTGCTAGATTCTAGGTTTCTAGGCTTCATTAGTCAATACTGTGAAAAAAGTTCAATGATTCTTATGTATGCATAAGAATCTGTCTGGGTGAATGACCCATGGCCATTTTTTACAAACAATCCTGACATTAAGGTATTTTCTAAAATATAAGTTATCTGAAAGAGAACAATAATATTGATAATAGGTATTATTTTATGTGAAATTCATCTGCTTTGTATATAATGTGTGCTATATAAAACCCAGTAAATTTGCACAAAGTCAACAATGATTGATGACTTGTGAGGAATTTCCTGTCATAGTTTAATAAGGAAGACATCAAACCTTTATTGTTTTCTAGGAGCAATACAGACACACACAATAACAGTGATGTGAGTCACATGAACCATATTTAATTGAATTGAATTGTAAAAGCACCAAAGTGGTTTTTAAACTAATATTTAAATTAAAGGAATACAAGTTCCTGTTAAATTGATGTAGGGCCTAAAAATAACTGGTGTACCCAAACTGCTAAAGGGTGGGATGTAATATAGTAATCTAATGGGTCCTTTTCAGAATTAATTTCTAAGAAAAAGGGCAAGGGTCACAACAGTGACTAATAAGTTAGTGCTGCTATTTAAAATAAGACTTATTTGGTTGTTACAAACATGCTACCTGATTTAAAATATTATATAGTGAATGAAAGATTCATACACAAACACAACACTGCCACTAGCTTGACCACTTCATAAGGTGCACCACATTCTCCAAAAAATGGTTCTGTTGTGTACAGGGCAAAACTCAATGCCACAACTCCACACAGTGCTGGCTTGAGAATTAAGACTGATGTCCATGCAAAAAGGAACCCTGGGATAGGTCCCCACACATGGTGAAGTGGGCTGAAGGCCTCCTGAAGGTAGGCATACTCAGCCCCTGATTTGGTGATCATTGTCCCCAACTCTGCATATGACAACGCACCTGTAATGACAAAAAACATAGACGATATTAGCCTCTGTAACTTCATAGCATTGATGCAACACATGAATAACCTAAATGCTTCATACTCTCACACCCATTCTTTTACTTCATGAATATAAAAGGTCATAACAGTTGCTCAATGGGTCAAATGGACTAGTCCAAAATAAAATGAGTGCAAGTTTTTGACTACAATATATATTCTTAAATTGAGAGCACTGACACAGATCTGCCATTACACAATGCACCAGCAAATCTTGGTCAATGTCATTTGTTATGAATAATCAAATAACAGACAACACAGATCCAATCTACCAGCACATTATGCAATGGCAAATCAGGGTCTATGATGTTGGTCAGTTGGTATATACACACACACACACACACACACACACACACACATACACAGTATGTTGATCATAAGTGCATTATTTATTATAACAGTTTTGTTCTGCTCCAATATAACACCAGTCACTACTACCGATAATGACATTTTTTCAGACTCATTCATACTTATTCATTTTTTGATAATATTTGACAAAAATCCTAATTAAGCAAATTTCTTTACTAACTTTGGTTCTGAACTTTACAGACTAATGACTATTAAAACATAAGAGTCTATAACATTAGCTTTTTCAATGTAGTATCCAGATACTGTATAATAATATGATGCTTGTGAACAACTTTAAACATTGCAAGTTAATGTGAATTTTATTATTAAAGAAAATAAATTTGTCAACTTCAACTATTGCCTGCTTTCAATGAATTAGATTATATTTTACATATTTAGATTAGATCTGAGCATGTATTTTATTATGTATTTCACCTCATTTATGTTGTTGTGGGGTTTTTAATGTCATAACAAAATGTGAAGGCTATAATTGTTATACAAAAGTCAACATGTCCAGAGTAATTTCCAGACTGAAGTGCAAGAGGTCAGAGGTCACACTGTACAAAGGGCTGCTCCAGGGTGTTTTCGGAGGGCATTATGGCAATGTAAAATGTTATCACAAGAAGCTGAGTGTCATGTATGTCTCTCCATTCTATTTTTATAACAAATATGAAGGTAAAGGAGGACAATATGGCACTCATTTTAAAAATGTTGAATTTTTGAAACCCAGTTAATACCATCATCAGACATGACAAATTTTGATAAATCCTTTACATTTGGTCTTATTAATTTTGTCTAATTTGTTTATCAAAATTCCAACTCTCATGTATGATGAAACTTCTGCATTATTCAACATTTGCAAATGTTTAATTCTGAAACATTTTTTATGAAATTCGTGGAAAGGGTTAACTAAGCAGAAATTTCCCTACTCAGGTCAAATCTGTATTGATTCTATGCTGTGCATTCTAATTGGATTAAAACTTTTAATTATTATCTGTTTGGAAATAAGATAGTACTAATAAAATTAACAACATTTTTTTATCACTATCTTTTTGCCATTCAATGTGCCTGGGTTTCAAAATGGAGTCAACTATGTCTCTCCACATCAGCGGAGGGCAACGTGACCCAGTAGCCCTAAGAGTTTATTTTGCTAAATTGCCATGGACGTCTCTCCATATATACATATTGGAACAGCCCTTCCCTGAAAGAAAGGGAATCAATTAATGCAAGTCAACAAGTGTATCAACAGCAGCATTTCAATAATATTTCATGATTCTGGATCTCCTATTAAGCATATGGGCATTCTGACCATGGTGATTGCCCATAGTGATGTCTGATGTCTGCTGCATTGAGCTGTCCCAGAAACTATTTATCAATGGAGGGCAAACTGGCATTAACTAGCATTAGTACATTCATGTGTTTTTGTCTCTCCTGCCACCTACTCTAATGCCATTCTTGTCTCTCCTGCATTTGTGGAGGGCAAAATGGCAGGATGGGAAGTTCAATTCCAAGACACAAAACAAAGTATTTTGGAAATAAAGTATTTTGGTGATTGATTTGTTGATGAAGATTCCTTCATTGATATTTTAAATGTTACAAATTTTAATGTATGGATTTTTTTTAAATTTCTGAATAAAATGAAGGCATGGGGATGAAAATATCTGCAAGAGGCAGACAGATGATGGATCAAAGGTGAAGGTCACTTAGGGAAAAACTATCAAATGGTTGGTTTATAATGGCATGCTCTGCAAATTTATTGTCCATATCATCCCAAGGAAATGAGAGCAACTTGTCTCTTCCCAAGGACATACAGAAACAACCAACCTTGGCTAGCTTTGACAAGTATAACCTATGACCCTTGGATCATTATGATTCCAGTGTTCTACCAACTCACTACAGAAGAAAATCTAATGAGTTTAACCTGATAATTCTAACGTAAAACAAATAACCAAATAAAAGAATAAAAGGTGGAACACGGTCTTGGAGATGAACTTCCAATTTGTAAATTTTGCTATGCCAAGGTGTCTCTCCAGATTGTAGGAGGGCAGATGGCACTTTAACTGTTCCAAATACATATAACCTACAAGGTAAAACTAAGACATGCCACACGTCTCTCCAAAGAAACAGGAGGGCGAGATGGCACTCTCCATTTGTGCAAACAAAATAGAGCAAAGTGCAAAAATTTTGTATGCCATAGTGCCTCTCCAAATAACTGGATGACAGATGGCACAAAAGAGGTCTAATAATGATTCCAAATGAATCTCCAGAAAAATAGAGGGGCTGAGATGACAAATTAAACTGGTATGTATGAGGTATAATTTCATGGGAAATATCATTCATTTTGGTAATACAGACATATTTAGATAATAAATGGATGCAGTCATGAGTTGGATGCTTTTAATACCCTCATTAATATAGCTTTTTATAACTTATCTACGACAGCTATGAGCATAAATATTTGCACAAATGTACATCTCTTTCATCAGCAGAACTCAAAATTAAAATTTTAATTCTGGCCCTGAGAAAAAACCCTAAAATTAAAATCAATTTTTAAGAGCTTGAAATATCTGTTTTTAAGAAAGTTTTATAAGAAATTATTGCAGTCATTATAATAATGAAAGAAATTCTTTAATTTTAAAATTTGAATGCCATAACAAGATTCGTACAGGTTAGGATGGTAGGATTCAATAGTGCCATTATCTGAACATTTAAAGTTACTTCATTTAAATTTTTTAAATAATATATTTTTGGTAATATTTATTATTTTACTTTTAAAACATTGCAAAAAAGGAAATACTTTTCTTATTATTTAACATATTATTTAACATATTTCAAAAGTTGTTTTTTTCTGCATATCAACCATAGATAGTTTGCTTGAAATGCATCAGCATGTAAATACATTACTCTTCCACTGTTAAATATAGGTCAATGCCATGAAGTCACATGACTAGGAACTAAATACTCATCAACAATATGCATATATAATCGAATACTAGAAAACACAACAGATATAATTATATAGTTGTTGTAAATCACATGACTGCATATCACATGACTAACATTACTGGCACTAATTTAAACAAATGTATAATCATAAGGCTATCAAAGTAGTACCTACTGAAATGGCTGTATAATTACTTATATTCATGTTGAATCAGATGGCACTAAATTCATTTGATTACCAAGGTAGTACTTAATCACATGACAGTATCATTGCCACCAAACTGATCACAGAATAATAACAATTGGCTACAAATTGTGTCACATACGTGTCATAAGCACAAAGAACAAATGCTACAGATTGCCATTTCAAAATGCAAGACATTTGTTCTAGACATACCAAGTTTTCCAAAGCAACTTTTGCTATCTAAATTCTTTAAAAGTTAGTTCAGAATTTTTTCAGTCATCCAGCAAAAGGGGAAAAATATTATTTAAGATCATTTTCATTCTGTTAGGAAAAATGCTAAATGACTAAGTACCAGTAATAGATGGTGGAATAAATTAGACTTGATTTGTATGTGTCTTTAGTGATTGTAGTCAAATAGCACTAAAACTTAACAGGTATAAGTAATATTTAATTGAATACCAATCAAAGTACCGCATAGTCATATTATAATGATATTTAGCATATCATAACATTATGGATGTACAACTAAGAAAATAAGTAAAAAAAACATGGGTTCTGACTAATTCATTAGATTCAGAATCATCTAGTTTAAAGTTATTTACCCAAACATCCTTCACAATTACATTTATTATCACATTTATTTTCACATAGCATTTTCATCGTATCCTATGTGTATCATCAGGCCAGTGACCTATATAACGGAATTAAATGATGCTCGTTGATTTCAACATTGGGCTTTGAAGCAGCTTTGGACTGTGTTACTGTTTCTTTCCATTTTTGTTCTAATTTGTTTTCAAAAGATTCAAATTTCAGTTTCAATAGAAGTTTTCCAATGTTTTGATTGGTCAAATGGAATGGACTGCATCCAATGAATTTGTAAATAAGTTTTAAAAAAATGGTAGACATATTATATTTTTTTTTAGATTTATATGACAAATGAGTTATTACTTGTGAAACAAATGCATGCCTCTTGGCAATATTTATTTTTCTTGAACTAAATATCTGCCTGCCAAAAAAGGACATATACCCTGGTATCTTAACCATTTTAATGGGTAGTCAATTAAAGTCATCATAAAATTTTTACAAAATAACAATACCTAAAGTATATAAATGATATGAAATTCGGTTGCCTGATAGGAAAAATGGGAGTTTTTATCATTTTTTGTAAGATGCCTGGAATTCTGGACAATATTACATATTTCATTTTGAATCATATGACACTGCAATACATGTATGTATTTATCCATGTTGTATGGGAAGATTTTCTACCATAATGACAACTTGATATATTGCTTTTATAAATGCAATGGAAGAGTTGGTGAGACTATAAGCTTGCAAAATAAGGTGATTTACAGTATCACCATCATCACAATTTACATATATGACACTACAATGTTATGAACATAATTTTAGAGGTAAATGTAATGACACTTTGTGAAATGTAAACTTGAAATCTGGCACAACTGACCCAACTACTAATTTACTCATGTATGCTTCACAAGTTGAAAACAGCACTTGTTGATTGTTACAGGAGCATATTATTAGCTCTGATACATAATAGCAAGGTGAGCTGAAAATGAATGCTTTTTTTGAAAACAAAAATTTTGTTGAAACAAATTATTTTGTTGCTTAAAGACCATTGTTATCTTAAAAATCAATTTCAGGAATAAACTGAATCTTTTCTAAATAAAAAGTAAGAAGTAATATATCAAGGTACTCACAATACTGTTCCATACCTGAGTTCTCAACTCTTTTAGAAGATTATGTGAAACCCTGTCAATCAAAACCAGTAACAAACCATATATATCAAATCTGGTCTTTTTTAATGTGACTCCATTACCCTCCTGTCTTAAACTTAATAATCAATTTTCTTTTCTCTTCATTCTGTGTGCATGTCATTACAATTGTCACATAAAACATTTGGGCCCCCCACCTCATTCTCCGTTAATCATTACTGATTGTTCCTGAACAATTCAAAATAAAAAGAGCATTATGTAAATACATGGTGACAGTCTCTCTCTCTCTCTCTCTCTCTCTCTCTCTCTCTCTCTCTCTCTCTCTCTCTCTCTCTCTCTCTCTCTCTCTCTTACAAAATGGAAAGAGCATTATGTAAATACATGGTGACAGACTCTCTCTCTCTCTCTCTCTCTCTCTCTCTCTCTCTCTCTCTCTCTCTCTCTCTCTCTCTCTCTCTCTCTCTCTGTAAAAATTGAAAGTTTGGAATGCAGTGTTTAAAGTATTTGGACTAAAGGAGATGAAAAGTATATGGGATGATAATGGGAGATGAATGAAGATGGGTGGCAATTTGAAATTAAATTGTGCCATTGTGGTCTCTACAAGCAAAATAATGGAGGGCATAATGGCACATAGTAAACAAAGAAAAAATTTACAGGTTTAATATGTGATGATGCCATGTTTGTCTCTCCAATATGACAGATATTTTGTGGAACAGCCCTTCCTTTCCTGTAAGAGAGGAAGAGAAAACCAGATGAAGCCACGAGGCTGGACTGGTAGTCTAGATGTGATCCCTTATGTATATGGGAGTCACTTTGAAGTACACTGGTATACCATTCAGCTGGGCTGGTTCTCACATCCATGGTGACTGGTCACTATGGAAACTCCCACTTAGACTGTAGCTGACCTGTTGCAAGAAGAACACATTTCAATTTTTTTTAAACGGGGAATAAGTTCCCCACCTTAATGAAAACATGAAGAAAACATTGATGCAACAAATATACAAATCATTTAATTAAAATATCTCCTCTAAAAAAATTCTTACTGAACTAAAATGATAAAGACATAATTAAAACACAAGGTAATTATATCTATATACAATAACCATCTAGAAAACTTTACTTTGGCTTAAAACTATAACACACATTTAAAAAACTCTTTTTGCTTACAATAGTCTAATTTTAAAGAGATTGCAATCAAATGCATATGTTGGAAAAAAAAAACAACTAATATGAATATTGTTCTAAAGTTTAATTTCAAATACATTTCATATCTTAGTAATACAACTAATTTTGTGAAAGGAGAAAAAAAAACTGTTAAAACTCAAGTATTATGTATGTATGCATAAAGTTTATCGCATCAACATAATTCTGGTAATATAATGCCAATTAAAACTTAAGTTCTACGAATAGATAAAAAAAACCCTGCAAAATCTTTAGGAAGATAAATCTTTTGAAATGAACATAAACAAATAGTCATACAAGATAAAAGATAAAAGCAAAATATTTAAGAATTTTTGAAGAGGTATATAAAATAACTATAAGCATCACAAAAAACATCCAAAAAGCTTTTCAATGAGCCAAATCATGCTTTATTAGTAGATTTTTTAGAAAGCTGCCATCTAAAGAGAAATGATTACAGAACACTGCATGCAAATGGCTAGAAGATATTGGGGGAAATATTTCATCTAAACCTGATGTTGGGTTAAAGCACAAATCTTCTGATTCTGGTTCAGTCTGGGTAGGCTATCATAATGTGTTATAGGTCATGTACTTTATGCCAGTTATCTTGGCACTAATGACTAATATTTTAATTAGCTGATTATCTAACAAGAATATGTCCAATTTGTAGGTATTCAATACTAGTTTATCTTGTCCAGAAACCTAATCTCTTAACTGATTTCAGTTTTTACTTCAGTATTGTTATGTTAAAGACTATGCATTATCATGCTAAAAGAGTGCTTAATCAAGCCAATCTACACACTGGAAATCTGATCAGAGTTGCACTTTAAAGCAGAAGATAATCAGCACTTCAATTAATGGTGGTTTTAATTTTTATTATCAAAAAAAGGATGCTTTGTATCTTTGTGCACATTTGTTCATATATATTTGATACAATTTAATGAAAAATGTATTTTTCATTATTATTTTAATGTTTATACTATTAATCAAGCCATGTAGCTAGGAAGTGAAAATTTTTTAGGTTTCCACTACCAGCTGCTCGGATTTTGTTTTTATGACTTTGGCAATCAATAAAATTTGGTAACAGATTTTTCTCATACACCTAAAGTGCATGTCAACATGGCCATGTAAGCACATTTACTCAAATTGATTATTAATTTTTCTTCTAAAAGTGAATGCCAATATACAGTAGGTCAATCCTGATTGTTGAATGCTGAGTTGCACCTTAATTATCATCAAAAAACTTCCAAAAGAAAATGTTTGATCACTATGGAATTTTACAATGGTTACAATGTGCCAAACTATGTCAACAAAAAGGGATGTTTGGCCTATAAAAAAAAATAATGTGATACTAAGAATTTGTTTTCAACATGCACTACTTTCATTGTGACTTCACAGCCTGTGAAATTCAATCCAGGTTACATTGGATCACACCTTTAGAATGATGGCTGTACTGGATACACCTTGTCCAAAAATGTCCACATAATATAATATTGATTTTCCAAACATGAATTTCTCAGGCCTATAAATAATAACCTTAGAAAGGTACACATGAGTATCAAAATGAAGTGAATAATTGCCATTTAAAGGTATGTGTAATCAAATTCTAAAAATGACGACCAGTTTTGAAATAGTCATTCTGAATGCCTATATAACCTAAATAATGGTTATTTTATTACCATACATTAAATTAACAATCAGAGTGTCGACTTCTCAATTGCTAAGACAGCATGGGATGGAGATGTCATGTAGGAATACCTTTCCCAACTTAGAAAGGATGCTGAAACACAATTATGCCCATGCAAAATGATGACTGAAACAAATATTAATAATTCAAAATCATCATTATTTGTGAAAATAATTAGCAATAGTTCTTTATATATACATGAACATAATCATTTGAGACATTTCAGAGTTTATCAGTACAAAATTACTTTAAAAAAAGAAATAATCAAAAGCAGGTGGAAATTTTTATTGCAAAAGAACAAAAAATTTTTAAGAAGTATTCAGAATTGAAGGATAAATCAAGCTCTTCAGATAGAAAAAGGAAAGAAATAAAACTTGAGTGCATCAAAAATGACCCCAATCTTTACGATTTGTTTAGCAAAGGCTGAAGCAAAAAGACTTGTAATGGGAAACCAAACTAAGGAGAACTGTACTTTCAGGGACCATAAATCTTCTTATGGATATGAGGATAGTTGAAAATCCATACCATTGGATAAGTGCCTGGCAAGGGGTATAACTCATGTAAATGTTGTACTCTTACACTGAAAAGCAAACTTAGTCAAGATCTCATCAATATATTGATGCATGCCAAATTGGTTGAGATGCAAAAACATAGTATGGATGATAAGCAATGAAAGACTATTAACTATTTCAAATAATGATATGGCAGGCTGAAAATAGAACCCTGACAATGTGTCATAGATGTACAGTCATACAGTCAATGTCAATGTGTCATAGATGTAAATTAGTCATACAGTCAATGACAATGTGTCATAGATGTAAAGTCATACAGTCAATGACAATGTGTCATAGATGTAAAGTCATACAGTCAATGACAATGTGTCATAGATGTAAAGTCATCCAGTCAATGACAATGTGTCATAGATGTAAAGTCATGCAGTCAATGACAATGTGTCATAGATGTAAAGTCATACAGTCAATGACAATGTGTCATAGATGTAAAGTCATACAGTCAATGACAATGTGTCATAGATGTAAAGTCATACAGTCAATGACAATGTGTCATAGATGTAAAGTCATCCAGTCAATGACAATGTGTCATAGATGTAAAGTCATGCAGTCAATGACAATGTGTCATAGATGTAAAGTCATACAGTCAATGACAATGTGTCATAGATGTAAAGTCATACAGTCAATGACAATGTGTCATAGATGTAAAGTCGTACAGTCAATCAAATTTTACAAAAGCCAGCAATTCTAAGTACTGTAATGTTATCTTGTAGAAACCAAATTGCTCTTGAACATCTAAATGAACTACAGAGCCAGCTTGTGTACTGTAGGGCTCCATTATCTTCACTGAGCTAGAACCAAATGGTAATAAAGCTTACCAGGAAATTTGGATGGTAATGCTCAAGGCTATGTACCCCTTTGATATTATTGCTAGGTACTACAACATGCCAGTAAACCTACATTGTATTATAGTTTCATTTTTTATATAAGCCCATGGCTGATAAGAAGCCATAGTCACATTTCACAAATACCCACTTTTCAAAAAATTTGTAAGGTTAGACTCCATGGTCCTCATTTGGAAAAATACATTACTAATGAAAAGATGGAAACAACATTTATATTTCAAAAACTAAATAAGCAAATTATTTTCTGGGCTTTTTCATGATATAAGCAAACCAAAAAAAATATCTGCAATGCCTTACCACTGGCAAATATGTGTAACAAAAACAGTAACACAATATATTACATGCAAATAAACAGAGGTACTGCTAAATTTGGGAAAGTCTTTCCTGCAATATAAATCCTTGAAAGAATAGACTATTAATAAATATCTTTGTCATTTATTTGTGGGTTGTTGTTTTTTTTTTTTTACCTCTTCAATAGGCTGATCTGTCATGATGTACCTTCTAGGCAGTGATAGTTCCCTAATAACGTCTGAACGTGTACATTTATGACAGTTAGTAGCATGTAAAGCCAATAGAATTATGATAAAACAATGGGTTAAACACAACACTAGTTGTAAGCAAAATGTAAGATAGAAAATGTGAGTTACTACATATACAAATATTGCATCTACATGTGTATAACAAACAAATCAACTACAAAACAGTTTGCATCCCAGGTGATATCTTTATTGTACACCACTGTATTTACATTGTACACTAAGGGCAGTGTGCTAACCAGGTCCTGTGTTCTCAGTGTGTACATTGTATTCTAAAAAACATTTGGGGCTGAAGCTCAAACATGACATTATGACTGACTATAATGTTGCTGGAAATAATGTTAAAATCACTGAACTTTCAGGTCTTCCTTTAACTTGGATAGTATGCTAAATTTTAATGTTGAAGATATATTATATATATATCATATCTAATTGTAAGGTTTTGATCATGAGTTTGTGTTTCTAGCTCACAACATTTTGAGAGTATGGAGCCAGATAAGCAGCCATCAGTCAGATCAGAAGCTGTGCTCTCTGCTCAAAATCTGAATTAGAAACAAACAGCCTGATTGACTGGTGCATTATGGGAAGGCAGATCTGGGTGAATTTAGTTCACAGTTGAGCACATGTTTTACTAAATCTAATAAAATATGCATCTATGAAATGGACATCAGTTTAAAATGTGATACACCATTAGGACACATCACTTCTAATATATCCATTGTTTTTGTGCTGGAATTTAGAATTCATAAACTTTGGAATGAATATATTTAAGCATAGTGTATAGTGTGCAAATTAATTCTGTTATAGCATGGATTTTTATTAACCTTAATACACTACTTCAGTTTCATTAATTCAAAGTTATATTATGGTCATATATTATAAGTTTACGATATATATGTTGTTGTTCTGGGGCTTAACGCCATTTTTCAGCACACAATAGGCCATACATGGCAACAGTATTAATGGTGGAGGAAATCTGTGGAAAGAACCACTGACCCACGAGAAGCTACTGGCAAGCTTTCTTAGATATCCACATTAGCCGAATCTTAGACTCAAACCCACGCAGACAGAGGTGAGATGGCATTGATCCGTAATGGAGAGTGCTTTAGACCACTTGTCGGCCACTTGCTGTTCATTAGGAAATAACTATCTAAATGTCAAATTTTACATTTAATTAGAAAGTATTTTCTAAATAAAGACACAATAACTTATATACTTGTTTATACTTCTACTGCAAACTGCACAGATGCAGATCTACCATTGCATAATGCTGCAGAAGATCTGGGTCTGTGCAGTTTGTTGGGAGTAATTAGTAGAACAAACAACAAGGACCCTGATCTGCTTGTGCATTATGCAATGGCAGATTAGGGTTTGTACTGACTCAACTTATAAATGAGCATTGTTGGTAATGTTTGCCAGTGAGCTTCTACATGTATGGATGCTTGCAGGCAATTAAGAAGTACGGCTATCATACATAAAGCAGAGTTTCTGTGGCATCATTCCTAAAATACTGACCAACTAAAAGCCTCAACAATTGAGCATTAACATGTCACAAAAGTTCCTAAATATCATAAGTGACTTAAAGCCTTGTCAGTCAGTCAATATGGATGCTTAAATGTCTATTTCACATGGTTTGAATGTATGTATGTGCATGCCCCCAATGCCGGCAGTTTCTTGATTTGGTCATGCCCATCCACCTTTCCCAAGAAGCTTGATAGCAAGATTGCACAGAAAACCTCTCAGTGCAAACATATTAAATTTCGTTTGCATTTTTGTATTCATAAAAGTAACCTGATTTAAACTTAAAGTCATTACATAAATTTTTTCAATTTTATGTATTTTAAAACATTTTGCACTAAAAAAAAACCTTGTTAGCATGATTAATAAGCCAAAACCTACTAGAGGCAAATGAAATTTAGCACATTATTTAAATACATATGTAAATGACTAGATTAGATTTTCAGAAATTGCTCTTTTTTTAACACATTTTCAAACTTTTGGGAATTATGAACATGAATGTAGTTAATGCCTAATGCATTTTCTAAAATATTTTCAGGATAAAGTTAAATAAATTTATGCTTGAATTGCAAAAATAAGTAATTGTGTAACTGATTCATGCAAGCATTACATGTATTTCTATTAAAAGTCTACTAAATCTAGTAATCTTTAAATTCCTAAATACACAAAAGAATCATAAATGTCACTGGTTGAGAGCTAAAATGTACATACTGAGAACTACAAATAAAATTAAAACAACACTCATTCTTATAGCATAACAACATATGGACATCAATCAAAGCTGGTGCAAGAATTCATGCCACAAATGAACATGTGATAATTACACAGGGAAAAAATGACAAGCAAATTCATAGACAGTTCAAAAGTTCTAGATTTTTTTTTAATTAAAATAAGAAATTTGCTTTCATTTTTGCATTCCTAGCCCCCCCCCAAAGAAATAACACTTGAAGTTGAATCAATTTAATTGTGTAAATTTTTGGGATTGCATATCATAACATGCTTATATCCTAATTATAGAAGGGGATATCTGGTACATTTGAGCATGTAATGTTGATATTTGATCACTTGATTTTGACAGCTGGGATTAGCAATAAGATGCATCTCATTATAAAGTCTAACAGGATTCCAGTGTCCCTTACATTTGTGTCCATGATATGATAGGGTTCATAATGTAGCCAGAAAACTCCATGAACACATTTTCTAAATATCCCCTAGCATAACTGCTGAGAAAGGATGCCTGAGGCCTGAAGGATGTGTGAGGCCTGAATAATGCATGAGGCCTGAAGGATGCATGAGGCCTGAAGGATGTGTTAGCCCTGAATAATGCATGGGGCCTGAATGATTCATGAGGCCTGAAGGATACATTAAGTCTGAAGGATTCATGTGGCCTGAATGATAAATGAGGCCTGAAGGATTCATGAGGCCTGAAGGATAAATGAGGCCTGGAGGATTCATTAGGCCTGAAGGATGCATGAGGCCTGAAGAATGCACGAGGCTTGATTTCATTTACCTCCAGAATCTGCTGTGTGGATGTACAAATATGCACAAAAATCAGTATGCCAGGTAACTGAAGTTCAACTCTTGCCAGTTTATTCATGTATAAATAAATGATTTCTCCAAAGGAACAATGTGCTGAGAAATGGTTGAAAAGAAAAACAAGGAGTTGTGAGAGATGTTTTTGTAATGATTATATCAGAACAAAATTATCCAGAACTGACAACTAAAGGAATCTTGTAAACATTACAGGCATTAGCATTAATTCCTATCATCTAGATTAAAGTCAAAGATCAGCCTTAACTCATAAGTTGTACCCAGCTAATTGTTTTCTTGCTCATCAAATGTGTACATGCCTTTATCTTTAAACTGATTTTCAAACATTTGATAACTGTAACTATTATCTCTATACTCTTCTCATTTCATTACAAATGCATCATTTGCAGTGTGTACATAGTAAGAAATATCTGCATCCAACATGGATGACCGATCCCTATAATATGTAACAGAAGAATCCTAAGTCAAATACTCACTTTATACATTTTTGCAATAAAATGAGAAAAGCATGACCTGGGTCTTCCTAATTTAAATCTACATACAAAATTTTAAATCCATTAAATTCTTTAAAAATTATTAAGCAGAAATTAAAGGGAAAAGTTCTAAGTCAATCAAAGGTTTATAAGTTCCAACAATTTGGCCGTAAAATGGTAAAAGTAAAACCTGACTTAGGTGTTCCTAATATAAGATCTTATGTAATGTTTAGTTTGAAAGTCAAAGTCTGGTGGCCATAACTCAATGGCATTTTGCCAGAAATCAAAATTTTACCTTGAACATCTGAGAGAAAATCCATGTATAAAATTTTATTTTAACACTTGAATTTAGTCCTTCAAATATAATGAAGTAAAAATGAAATTTGTAAGGGTCGTGACGGAACAGACTCTATGGTCCTTCCATAATTGTGGCAAGGGTGTAATAAATAAATACAACAGGAACATGCAAATTGTAACCTTTCAACTTCAAAAATATTATTGAGAAACATATTCCAGGATTCATATTCACAATACAGCCCTATCACTAAAAAGGTGTGCAATAGAAATTTAATTAAAAATTGTAAATGAAATACAAAATTAACTAAATGACGGAAAACTCAAGCTATTGTGAAAAAACAAACATTTTTCTTTATTCAGTCACTCTGACCTTGACATTAGATGTCTAAAGCCCAAAATCAATAGTGCTATTCATTACCCCCAAGTACAAGCCATCCACAAAATTTGCTTACCGTAAATGGTCGACAACTTAAGTTATTATGCAGAAACAAAGTTGCTTACAGACAGAGAGATAATATCATAACATACTTCACCTTAATGTGGGCATATAAAAACAATACAAGATCATAAAATGCAATTACAGAATATGATTAAAAAAGAAATGCACATCTAAAAGCCCTATAATCTATATATTCAAAAGACATATAAATAACATACCAAAAAGGGAGAGCAATCCACATGCCACCCAGATCAGTAGACTCAGACCCACAGATCCTGACCCCATGAGAACACCTTTTGGAGAAATAAAGATTCCAGACCCTGAAAGGAAATGAGAAACAAATTATCTTGATATTTAAACTTTAAAGTTTGAAAATCTTTAAATTATCTGTTGTCTTCACGTCTTTGTAAATTTCACATATTTGCTAAATCAGGCCTGCCATTAAAAAAGCCCTATTATGTCAACAGTGAAAATCAAGACATGACTTTGATCAGTGCACTAGCAGATAGAAAACCAGTCTGTAAGCAACAATTACATAGCTAATCCATACAAAACTTTTAGTGGTTTCTTTTAGCAGCCACTGTCTCTAGTAGCCACAGTAAACACAGCTAATCTATACAAAGATTTTAAAGGTCTCTAGTAGCCACTGTAAATACAGCTAATCTATACAAAGCTTTTAATGGTCTCTAGTAGCCACAGTAAACACAGCTAATCCATACAAAGCTTTTAGTGGTCTCTAGTAGCCACTGTAAACACAGCTAATCCATACAAAGCTTTTAATGGTCTCTAGTAGCCACAGTAAACACAGCTAATCCATACAAAGCTTTTAGTGGTCTCTAGTAGCCACTGTAAACACAGCTAATCCATACAAAGCTTTTAGTGGTCTCTAGTAGCCACTGTAAACACAGCTAATCCATACAAAGCTTTTAATGGTCTCTAGTAGCCACAGTAAACACAGCTAATCCATACAAAGCTTTTAGTGGTCTCTAGTAGCCACTGTAAACACAGCTAATCCATACAAAGCTTTTAATGGTCTCTAGTAGCCACAGTAAACACAGCTAATCCATACAAAGCTTTTAATGGTCTCTAGTAGCCACTGTAAACACAGCTAATCCATACAAAGCTTTTAATGGTCTCTAGTAGCCACAGTAAACACAGCTAATCCATACAAAGCTTTTAGTGGTCTCTAGTAGCCACTGTAAACACAGCTAATCCATACAAAGCTTTTAGTGGTCTCTAGTAGCCACTGTAAACACAGCTAATCCATACAAAGCTTTTAGTGGTCTCTAGTAGCCACTGTAAACACAGCTAATCCATACAAAGCTTTTAATGGTCTCTAGTAGCCACAGTAAACACAGCTAATCCATACAAAGCTTTTAGTGGTCTCTAGTAGCCACTGTAAACACAGCTAATCCATACAAAGCTTTTAGTGGTCTCTAGTAGCCACAGTAAACACAGCTAATCCATACAAAGCTTTTAGTGGTCTCTAGTAGCCACTGTAAATACAGCTAATCCATACAAAGCTTTTAATGGTCTCTAGTTGCCACAGTAAACACAGCTAATCCATACAAAGCTTTTAATGGTCTCTTTTAGCAGCCACTGTAAACACAGCTAATCCATACAAAGCTTTTAGTGGTCTCTAGTAGCCACTGTAAACACAGCTAATCCATACAAAGCTTTTAGTGGTCTCTTTTAGCAGCCACTGTAAACATTAAATATCTTCCAAAAAATAAATTCTGACTAAAAGATAATGACAAGGAAATGCTGTCTGCTTTCTTTGATGCAATAATTTTAACCATACATTTTTACAAGTTTCACTTGGTACAGTATAGCCAGTATTGTGCTGACATACATACATACATACATACATACATACATACATACATACATACATACATACATACATACATACATAGACATAACAACATCAAGTATCATCATTGACCACCCCAAAGAAGCTAGACTGAAATGGGTGAAAGTCACTGACTGCATACTGCATCTTGTATTAGAATCATAGTCTATACATCAGTAATTGCCTTGGAGAGATATCCAGGATTAGAATCATATTCCATGGATCAGTAATTACCTTGGAGAGATACCCAGTATCTGAATCATAGTCCATACATCAGTAATTGCCTTGATAAGCCAAGAACATAGTTCACTCATCTGATTCCTATATTCACTCACTTATTCAATGCACAATTAACCTGTGAAGGGTAACCATCACAATATACATGTACTATGAATAGACAATAATATGGAAAGTTTACAACTGAATAACTATTTCAACTTTCCAACTCCAAAGGGACTTCTTTGAAGGCCAAGATGGAAAAAATATATGTGATCAAAACCTAAACACCTATCATATTTAACCCATACCCTCACAAAATATCATGATTTTAGATACAATGATATGCATGCAACACACAAAAACTTCTATGTTCATGAGCTTGTTTACTTTTTGTAAAAAAAATTAAAAAATCATCAAAAATAAAATATAGCATTGATCATCATGCTAAACCAGGGCTTTTGGTAAATTGGCACTGACCAGATCATTATTTATCTGCATAACAGATAATCACACTATGGCCAACAATACTTGAGAAACTGACCACACAAAAACTTAAACATTGATGTTAATTCCCAGTTTGGACTTACTTATTTAATGATAGATGCATGGACACCTACACCAAAGAGATCACTATGCCAAACTTGCAACACAGGTGGATTCAACAAAAAATCAGTTATTGATGAATATATTAGCATTTAGAATATATAAAACATTTTACAATATTGCTAGTAATATTACTATTAATAATATTACCAATAATATTAGTATCAATGCTATGCTATGATAATGCAACAGCTGATTTTCAATCTTGTTTCAGCATCTGATCATATATTTATTTATATTTTTATTTTAGCCCTCTGATGTACTATCTTAATGTCAGCTATGTGAAAATTATCAAAGTAACAGAGTAACACAAAATTAAGCTATCAAAGGACAAGTATAGCAGATTTGTTTGCCTGTACAAAATTCTCCATATGGACTGGATATAGAATCCATATGTACCTTTACAGAAATATTCATATGGAAATGTTATGGATTTGTTACGTACTCCATATGGAAAATCTCATGGAATATGCAAATTAGTCTATGAGATCTGTAGGTTGTCCATATCGAATAAAATTAAAATTCTCTATGGAATTTGGCAATATTCCATATGGAATTTGTGAATAATCCATATGGAATTTGGAAATATGCCATATGGAATTTGTAAATGGTCCATATGGAATTTGTAAATAGTTCATATGGAGTTTGGTAATAGTCCATTCCATACAAAATTTTCTAGGGAAATTAAGGTGGATTTCAGACAGGTTTCTTAAGCGTTTGATCATTATATAATATTTTTCTGAAGTTTGACTAGGTTTTTAGACATTTCAAAAGGTTTCAAATAAATAATGGAAATTAATTAAACAGGACTTTATTAACCAAGGTGATATTTCATGTGTACATGAAAACAGTACACAGATGTAATTATACAAAATCCCTAAAATCAAAATGGACAAAATATAGTTATGTAGGTCACTGTGACATCTATTTCTTGATTTATGAGTAAGATAATTCAATTACCAGGTATGATGCTCTGTGAGAAAATTTTGTTTCAGAAGAAAGAATATTCTTCAACAGGGAAGGATCTGACATTATATGGACCTTAATAAACGCCATAACTTGACACTAAACTTGATTATTTTTTTTTAGATGATTAAACCTGGATCCAAATTCATAAAACTTCTCAAGTGAAACACTAAACCTTTTAACTTTCAATTTGCATATGCATATCTTGGAATAAGGTAGCCAGAGTGAAAAAATTTCATGCAAGTTCCGGAATCATGAATTTATTTCAGATACTTAATATATCAGTGTTTTGACTAAATTTTTCAGCCTCAGTCTAGAAAATAATATTAATTGATCACATGATCAGTTAGTCTCAGTAGGTACTATGGATACAATCTGTGTTTTCAGTATCTATCTAAACTTAAAGTACTTTAGTGCCTTACCTATCATAGTACCAACAATAAGGGCAACCCCTGATAGAAGACTGACTTCCTTCTTCATCGAAATCTGCTGGGTGTCCGTAATGCTCATGGAGATGGGTGAATTTATTGGGGACCCGGATGAGGACCCTGATGAACTCTCACAATATCCAATCAACTTTAATCGAAGCTCAGGCCCATTCAGCTCATTAAAACCTTGAAGGTCCCCAACATCTAAATTCGACTCATCTGCATCGCTGTTGTTCACTGAAACAAAGAGGAGTCAGACTGAGGTCATTGTCATTGTTATTATTATTTTTATTATTATTATTATTATTATTATTATTATTATTTAATTCCTGTCAGATATACCTGTAATTAGCTATCACTTCCCTTTGCAACCCAGCATGTACAGTATTTTATATTGGCTGTTGTTTTTAAAACCACTAATTTTTTTATTTATAAAAATTATGTATTTTTCCTCCATTCATTTTTGGTACAGTCAAATTTGCATTTTTTATTGAGACTATTCATAGGAATTACTTACACCTATGATATTATTATTTGTTTACTGTCAAAATAATTTGTAATCAAAGTACTTATAGTATTGAAGATTTTAATATTATAAAATTATCAGAAAGTGACACTGTATTACAGTGATAAGACATACAAAATTTATTTCAAAAATATGGAACAGCAACATTTTATATTATCTCCTGAATTTGAAAAAAATGTTGCACCAGTTAGATTGCAAATACAATTAGTAACCATTAATGAAAATCAGGGCTCTCAACAGTTTCAGGATGAAGAGTTCTGGTCTCTTCACTCATGGAAGTCAGTCACCAGCATATTTTGAGAGTCCCTGGCATAACTTCATGAAGCCCTCACTTTCATAAGAATAAAAAGGAAAAATGAAAAAGTTTGTGATTATTATTTTATTGCATTTCTGGATTAAATTCTCGTCATCATAAGATCATGTCTGTGAGAAACTATTTTTTGGTTATTGTCCCAAAACTTCATGTGATACTGGACTCTAAGACCTGCAAACTAGTTTTTTAAATCAGTTTCTTTACTCTTTACTGTTCTTTGGTCTAACAAATGTATGTATGCCATTCTGGCATTTAAAATCTACAAGTACAGTTACGTCTGATGAAATTATTCACAGATTTATTTTATGGAAGTGTTCTGCTTCTGTGTTCATTTTTCATACAAATTCAAGTTTTCTCAAAAGTGTAAGGAATTGTGTCTCTTTGCAATCCTCAACAGCATTTAAATAATCAGGGTTAAATTTGTGACAGCTAAAGGTTGATAGTTTCAAGTTGTCACTTCCATTTTGAGTGAAAGAATTTGCTTCCCAGCAGTCTTCTACCAATCACCCACTTTTTAATGTCCCATCTGACTCCACTATTTTAAACTCTGACTCAGGCCTTCACTCTGATTCCACTATTTTAAACTGACTCAGGCCTTCACTCTGATTCCACTATTTTAAACTGACTCAGGCCTTCACTCTGATTCCACTATTTTAAACTGACTCAGGCCTTCACTGTAGTTGAAACAAAGTCAGCATTTAATATCCATTCTGAGTTTGAGTTCTCTTTATTGTATTCACTTGTGCTCTCACTTTCATCTATATTTATCTCCTTTAATTAGATTTAATGATATTTTCATTACATGTCTGTTTTATTGGTAAAATGAAGACTGATTTTGATGACTAGATTTTATGAGTCAAAGTCCAATAGAGTCCTAGTCTAAATGACACATACTGAAGTAGCAGTTATTATTATTATTATTATTATTATTATTATTATTATTATTATTATTATTATTATTATTATTATTATTATTATTACTATTTACTATGCTGGTATTGTTATAATTATTATTATTATTATTATTATTATTATTATTATTATTATTATTATTATTATTATTATTATTATTATTATTATTATTATTATTATTAATATTGTTATTATTATTATTATTATTATTTCAGTTTACTATGCTAGTATTGTTAATATTGTTATACTTATTATTATTATTATTGTTGTTGTTGCTGTTGTTATTATTATTAGTGTTATTATTATTATTGTTCTTGTTGTTGTTTTTAGTAGTAGTAATGTTTTATTAATATTATTATTATTGTTGTTGTTGATGTTATTATTATTATTAGATTTGATATTATCATTATATTATCAATATTATTATTATTATTATTATTATTATTATTATTATTATTATTATTATTATTATTATTATTATTATTATTATTATTATTATTATTATTATTATTATTATTATTTATTGAACTATATTGTCCAAGTGAAACTCTAGGAAAGCTTCTATTGCTTTCATGATTTATATAAGCATCATCAGTAATTTAATCACTATTAAAACAATAAAGGAAATGGCTTATTTTGCAATCAATCACAGGTTCTTACCATTCAATAGAACACCTGATTCTTTGAAGACATCACATCATAGAAGGATTAACTGATAATTAGTCACACTGGTTTCATGCTTGTTTATCTAAGTCTAGGAATCAGCTATTCCAGAAATTGGTGATAGCTGAACAACATATAAAAAGGGAAGTGTTAGACAAAAAAATAGGCACATCATGTGGATGCACTATACAGCAAAATGTTGCATCCTTTAAGGCAATTTGACCCAGAAGATCAGTTCCACAAGAATAAGGACTAAAACCTAAAGCTACCTTGCATTGAATTCAACAGTATTTTAAGAGTTGATAGTGTTTTGTATAAGTTTAACATGAAAGAAAAAACTGGGCATCTATAGACAGTGACTACTTCTTTACGGAACTGGATGAGATAAATGTAGAATTCAAAGCTAGAAGCTTCACATACATGATTTAATTGGCTGAGGACAAGAAAATATTATAACAGTAGGCTTGTTGAACTGTCTTGACCCCAAAATAAAATAAACCTTGTAATCTAAGACATTAATTTTGTATTTTATTTATCCTGCAGTGACATAATAAAGAAAACAAATCAAACATGAGGTAAATAAATTGTAATCCTGGTTAATTGTATTCTGATCGAAACCTGTTCATATTACAATGGAAAAATCTTAATGTTAAAAAGTTCATTACACTGTCATCTAATTCAATACTCCACACGAATGTTGTTTCTAACAACATAGCAAACAACTGTCGATTAACTATAAAACAATAAAGCACTTATGATCACCGTTACAAAATCACAATAAATAGTATAATTACCTATGTAAATAGGAATATCATTGAACAAAATCAGTAAATTATAAAATGATATTATCAAAAAGGTGAGCATATGGTCCTCTGGGGAAGCAATGTGTTCATTCTCCTTGATTGGCAGTCACATTGGATTATTTGTCTCTGCGTGTTGGTCCAGTGTTGTGTAGATGCTCATATTTAGTATATGAAGTGTTTCATCAAAAAGCAAAGATTATAGATGTGAATGCAAAGTCTGCAAGGAACAATGTAGATTCATTGTTTCACACTTGCGAATGTGACTTGTATTCACAAGAAGATAGCGAAGTCTGTGGACATAATAGAGAATATTGGTTAGCATATTTTAGAATGCTTTGTGTTGCTTTTCAGAGATGGGGTTGTGGTTTATCATGAACTGGATACTGTATGTTCACTAATTTGCATTATATTTGCTGGAGGCACATTTTTAATATTTTAATCAGGTGTTTTGTGGTCACTATGATTTCCTAAAATTTTAATGGAATCAAGATCAACTTATGCGATCAGGACTGCTCATAGCTTTTTTCACAATAAATTGTTCAGGAAACCATCTATGTCCTAGAATCACAATGCTAATGGTAGCCATAAGAGTATCTTGTTGATAGCACTTAAAAGACATTTTATAAAGCATCAAGTGTTCCATTGATGTTTGCATGCTGTTCTAAATGACTGACCTATAACAAAATAATGTCTTAGAATCAGCTTAGACTGAATAAGAAACAAGAAAAAACAGGGATGATATATAAGATGTGTTTAAAGAAAACTGAAAATTTACCCTAACAAAATAAAAGTAAAACAGTGTTTCATAACATTTGTTGGTACGATGGCCACTTGATTATGCATGAAATCGCAACATCATAATAAGTGTCAGTCGATATTTAAAAATATGGAAAAATGCAAGATATTTCGGACGGGTCAGCTGCTGTTTGTTAATTCCAGGAAAACTCATTTAAAAAAAAAAAAAACTTGCAGCAGTAAGAGGCAAAGTTATCCACTTTTGTTTTACCAAGCAGTAGGGCGGAAGTGAACTGACCATTTTAGAGCAGTCTGTTTTTGAGAGGGAAAAAACTGCAAACTTCTTCTTGCCTTTAATGATATTATACCCACACACTAAGAAAAATCCACCAGACTTGGTGTTTAGGAGACAAGGATATGATAAAGTTTAAAAACGTTTTCTCAAAAGTGCAAGCGATGCCTCATGGACTTATCACAATAAATTTACATGATCCTTGTTCGCAATATCGCATAGGTCTCGATACAATTATTGGTTGAGAGACCCATTATTTTTTATATTTTTTTTACACCCTTGACTCTTATCAAGTCACACAGCAGCAGGGAGGGTAACGACCAAGAGTGAATGTTCCAGGTCGGTAAACGAGGACGCATACAAATATGACACAAGCATCAAGAGATAATAATAATAATAATAATAATAATAATAATAATAATAATAATAATAATAATAATAATAATAATAATAATAATAATAATAATAATAATAATAATGCGCTAACCCTGTAGAGATCTCAGTTTAGTGCAAACCAGTTAGAGGTCTCCATTTAGCATTATTAATGTTTGTCTGTTCATTTTTGTAGGAAGCTTTATTATAGTAATAGACCTTTCGCAACTTGTCAATCATGCTTATCAATTAACCAATCAGCGAACGTAAATTCAACACACCTACAAGGAATCAGTACACAATTAATAAAATCTGGTTCAGTACCCACGAATGTAGTCCCAGTCTATTTTTAGATCACTTATTCCTGTCTGAAATTGGTGGTGATACTAGAGTTAGATTTTGGTATTCTTGGTAAGGATTTAAAGGCAATTGTTTATTCTCTAAAATGTGAGCTTATGGTATGGTTGTCTGTATGTATTTCATCGACAGTGCACATTGAGTAATAAGGTCATGGTGATGATCCGGAAGTGAAATCTGTGTTCTGTTGCCTGGTGTTTTGTTTACAATTCAGCCTCTCAAAAAAATGCAGGTCAACCCTTCACAAAAACTAAACTGTAAAGTCATCTTTGAAGGTGTTTTAGATTAACATATAATTTGTATTGATTGTCACACAGTGGAAAATTCAATACTGAGAAACAAATGTAGAGAGAATATAGTAAAATTAATTGTTTTCTATGGCCTGTCAGTAAAGCATGTGAGTAAACTTTAAACTGATATAAAATCTTTATTATTAATGATATACACATGAAATTTTAATATGTTATGTATATTGACTTTAAAAATATAAAAATGAAATTAAAAATAAAAAATAATTTTAATTTTAAAAATTTAAATGAAATTTAAAAAACAATTAAAAAATAAAAAATTTTCCAACAAGTATACACATATATAATATTTATTGGGAATGATATCAAATGATATCAGCATATATATACTCCTAAACCATATACAAGCTCAAATGATAGATATTTGTCAAATTTTGTCAGAGAAAATATCTTTGTTAGTGAAAATAAAACCCTCATTTAAAATACATGAAGACAAAATTCAATTTTGCTTTGTACCTTTAGGTCATTGAAACTATTTATTTGGGGTCCAAACAGTTAATTTATGTGTTTATGATGGGGTGACTTCCTGAGTAGCACATATCTGCTTGAATAGCTATCAGTAGTTGTTTGTTAACATAGTTATAGGGTATTTAGTGAGAGGACAGAGATGAAGACTTTATACTAGAACCTATTCAAGTTCTCTACAAAATCATATTATGCTGTCAGAGAATGAAATACATGTCAGAGGGGTAAAATATACTTTACTCAGGTATATTTACCATTGCATGTAAAAAAAATAAAATAGCAAAATGATGTAAGCTGAACACAGAATGCATTCCATTTTATTGTTCAGTTTCTTTAAGATGTTGATTGATGTAGTGCGGCATTGTGGCCCAGATGATATTATGGGAATTCTAATGATCCATTTTGCTTTATGCATTATTAATGACTAATAATGTTTGTTATCTGACACTTTAAAGATTACATAAGTAATATTCAAACAGATTATTTGAATTAAACTTTCTACAACTGATCCTAATATGGTTATATAGCTGACATGAACAAATATGCATATATTTTGGAAAGTTTGGAGTCAAAAGTTGACATTGTTAGGCTGACATAGTACCTACAGTGAATCTGTAAGGCTCAGTTTTGACTGTGTGCATTTAAACTATCCCAAGATGTTATTTTCATCATGAATATGCCTCTGTATGGTAACACATGTCAATTTAGTAGTTTGACAGAGGTCGATATTGCAGCATCAGCTGATATCTGATTCCATTGAATCATTGAGCTTAATAACTTGGTAGCCAACACTCTTAAAAATAGACTAAAAATGTTCAAATAGATTATTTGAATCATGTTTGCACATGTGATTTTAACAAGTGCATTGCATATGTTCCACACATGCAAATATCCATCCTTGTTTACAAGTTTTCAGGATGAAAATTTCACATTTAGTTGATTATATAGGGTCTATTGGTACCTATAGTTGATCTGTGTGGCCACATTTCACTGTATTCACTTGTAATATCTAAAATTGTTTTTACTTCATGAATAGGATTGCATATAGTAATAAATTTTAATTTGGTACATTGTAACTTAACTTTCCAGTATACTGGTATTTATCAATGTTTTCACCAATGATCAAATCTCACCGTTCCAACATTGCCTTAAACTTTATGATACATACTCTGTCTGATTAGGTATTTAACCTGTAAATGGCTAAATATGCTTGTAGAAACTTCATCTATTTTTAGGATACATATATCACTTTAATACATGCCCAGTGCTTCATATCTTTGAGTGTCACTCTGTCAAGTTTACCTTTTTTACCCATATTTGCAAGCTGAATGTTATTTTGAAATCACCATATCTAACACATTTTAACTTCATTTGCCTACATCTTCCTTTTCTTTAGAATTAAGTGAAACATGTTATATATTTCCAGGTCTAGTCTGGTATCTGGAACAAAGTATTGGAGTTGGATCAATTTGCAAGCTCTCCAGTAGTCCAATGGTGATAGCAAGGTCTCATAAGGACATGTGCAGTGTGCTGCTATAAGTGACCAAGATGAGTTCATATCAGTACACTGATATACAGCATCTCAAAGACATGGCCTAGATCTTCATGAGAGAGATTCACATCATTGTTCAGTAAGATGGAACCTCCCTGAAACTGTATTTTTGTCTTATATTGTTAACTTTTGTAGTTATTGACATTAAAATGGAACGCATATTTGCTATAAAACATGGTAGTGGTCCCATCAAAACTTTAAATTTGAGTGGGCTATTAGTTATACAAACAACTGCCCAAGTACCTGAAACAATAAATGTGGAACATAGCATCTGCCATTGTTTCTTTAGTATGTACACCTATATGCATCTGGATAGGCACATTGCAATTGTCTGTCAAAATCACTGTGGGCTATCATGCTTCAGTACCCCTGGGAATAATATTATTAGTTGTTCAGACCCAAAATACCATTTGTTTTAAACACCATTCATTATTCATCTTTGCTGCTTTAAATTTGTCAAACTGACAGTTATAACTTGTATGAAAATTTAATTATTTAAAAATAAAAAGTTTTTAAAATTTAAATATTTATTTAAATTTCCTTTAAAATTTAATATATCAATATATTTTAATTTCAAGCACATTTTCAGACAGGCCTTATCAAGTATTACAATTAGGTTTCTACTGCATTGAAAAATTCCTATAATTAAGAAAGATATAGAAAATTTAGTTTTGGTTTCTTAAGAACAATTGGACCTCAAATTGCACCCCATAGATCACCAGCACTACACACTTTCTGACAGCTGTCACATGTCTTTCTTGCAAGGAAATTTCAAAAGACTTTATGTATGAAGTTGAAACAGTAGTGACATGCAAAATAAAATGCAAATATAAAAGTTTGACAAAATCATTGACCCTTTCAGGAATCAGTACACAATTAATAAAATCTGGTTCAGTACCCACGAATGTAGTCCCAGTCTATTTTTAGATCAATTTTTCCTGTCTGAAATTGGTGGTGATACTAGAGTTAGATTTTGGCATTCTTGGTAAGGATTTAAAGGCAATTGTTTATTCTTTAAAATGTGAGCTTATGGTGTGGTTGTCTGTATGTATTTCGGCGACAGTGCACATTGAGTAATAAAGTCATGGTGATGATCCGGAAGTGAAATCTGTGTTCCGTTATATAATAAGCAAAAAACAGTATTGATCTATGAGAGCATAAGTATCACTAGAACACACAGAAAGATCAGGACTTCGGAAGAAAGGAACACGTGTTAGGTACAACTTCATTTCCGCTATGCATACTTTGATGGGAGAAAAGGAGAGTATGAAATATAATTAAATTAAATCACCTTTAAAATTATAGAGTGATACACTAGAATGATTGGATCCAAATTTCAAACAGAGGGGCTGTCATTATTTTGACGAGGTTGTTTAAATGAAATGTACTTTTTCGGTTTTGTGTTTCATGAAGTTGGAGTAGAATTATACTTTCCCAAACAGCTATTCAAAAATAATATTTAGATGGAGATTGTTTTAAACTATTTATTGGCAATATAATTTATTTTTCAGGAAGAGACGAGATGTTTGAAGATATAACCGATACTTCAGACTTTGGCTGGTCAAGCAAGGAACGAATACAATTCTCTGAATATAACCTCCCTGTTAATTCATATTTGTTTAATTGGATCTGTAAATTTCGAACTATACTTGCAGCTATATCAGTTTTAGTCATGACGATATGAATTTTGCCACAGTAGATTTTGAACTGCAATGTAACGGTTTTCATATCAACATTTTATATACACTTTGGCAGTTTCTAGTCGGATTTTAATTCTAAGTTTCCTTATAATTTGATCACTAGTATGTATACATGTATTTCCTATATAATTATGTAGTTTCACCATAACAGAACAATATGTATTGAGTTGTCTGGTGACTGACTATAACCTGGATGACTTCGGTGAATAGACGAAACTTAAGTAGCTTGTACGAGTGTTCTGGGTCACTGATAGGACTTTCAACTGTTATTTTACGTTTAATCACAGATGATCCTTAGCTTCGCTTCTCTGCAACTGTTATAAATGCAGTTAATTAAAGTCAATTTAAACTCATAATGTCAAGTGGTTAATGAGCTTTTAGAGGACGTCGTACAAAAATCATAGCATAAAACTTGATCAGCTAAATTAGATGAGAAAACACTGTATAATGGGCATATTTAGTCACACATAAACAAAATGAATGTTGCTTTCTTATGAACTGAAATATCCAGAGGAAATCTAAATAAAACGTGGATCACAAAGATGTAAAACAAAATGGGCTGATAGTATTAACCCTCAATGAGACAACGTAGGGATGTAAAGGTTAGCGCACATATCAACGTTGTATGACACAATTCCAAAGCATAATAATGTCTGAACAACCATCAAGTCCCGTCCTAATTATCGTTCATTCTAGAACGCATCCAGTTGAGATCTTATCATCGTGTAAATATCTGGTGCATTTTGTTATCCATGTCTAGCATGATAACTGACGAGTTGATTTACGATAGTAGGCCAGTTTTTTTCTTCTCTAACTGCAATCATTTGCTATCATCGGTAGCTTCAGAATACAACAAAATGAATAATACAGTATATAATTTCAGATACCTGTTGCATAGGTTGTTTTGGGGTTTTGTTTTCTGTTTGAGGGTGTAGATACCTGGCATTAACAACATGTTGTGCTTATACAATATTTTAAAATACTATTCCATATGACGATATGTCTGGTTTGAATTCAAACCTAATTTTGATACAAATCACATTACTGGCAGTGCACAAATTATCTGATGAAAAGATTTGTTATTGTACAACTATTATTTCTTCCTCACTTATACTGCATCAAAATTATCGAACGATTCACATACGTTATACAGCAAACGTGTGGAATGGTGTTCGACTATTCGACTTGGTGAGGATCACATGTCTACTAGGTAAAAAAAAAAACCACTATCTAGCGAAAATTACAGAAAGAAACAAAAGCGTATAAAATGATGTTGCGTACATAACAAATTATCAGATGAGTATAGTTATAATTGTTAGTATTTATGTCCTTGTGAAGTATGTATATGCATTATGTAAAATAATAATTTTACATTATACATTTATAAATATCAAAGAAATTAATGGGGCTTCGCAAATAGTGGGTTTAAAAATATTTCCAGGAGATACTTTATTGAAATGGAAAAGAAAACAAAAACAAATTTACAAAACAGCTGATATAATGAAGTACAAGAGTCACATGAGAGGATTGACACTGCGTCAGAAATAAAGTTCGTGAAAAAAAATCGATTTCTTCTGTTGCTTTATTCTTTCTAACATATGAGCTTTGAAACCATTTTAGACATTCATGATAAATTCAAAATATATAAAATTGTTTTACAACAATGTTTTCTGATATGTCCTATTCAACATATTCACAAATCGTACAATCAGCATTGTTTTAAAGATAATCCCGAATCGATGGAAGATGACCCACGTTCTGAATGACCGCTGTCTGCAATTAGTGAACGGGAATTGGGCAAAAAATGCTCACTACCAATGGACGATATGCATATTATCACAGGCATTCATTCGTCAGCTGTTTTTTTTATGTATTTAAGAATCATTTCAAGTTCAGGAAATATGCAAGGTGGATTCCGCATTTATTGACGGATGCAAATCATACTTTGATTGAAATCACCAAATGCTCTTAACCAAACATGAAAAGAATTACCAAAACGTTTGACTCAGATTGTTACATCTGATAAAACGTGGATTTACTTTAAAAAAAAAAAAAATACCGACTCAAAAGAAAATACTTAAGTTTCGGTCGAAGAAAACAAACAGAGAATCACAATCTCTCCACATATTCTAAATGTCAAGTGAGTTTTATATACCTGACTTTCGATGTGAAAGGCTCTGTAGTCCAAGTACCTATGCCTGACTGTTAGTCCAATGCTCATGTGTATGCCCCAAAACTTGTGCAACACCACTGCATACCGATATCCAAGGTAACAATCCATTTCATGGCAACGCATCCGGAGCACAAATTCGCGATGGTGACTGACATACTGACCTGAATAAGCTCCAAGTGAACTTTGGCTGATGGGGAGTATAGGGGTGGGAGGTGAAATGACGTACTCTTGAAAAAAAAAGTTTTGCTGTGCAGCAAACGTATATTAAGGGCTTTTAAATATTTTAAATAATCCTTTTATTAGGCTCGAATAAATAGTGGACACCCGTTTAATATGATTGGAATAAGCCAGTCCCTTGTGTGTCTGCTAATAGTTGATTTTGTCTGAGGTCTTTCTTCTCGGTGTGTGTGTGTGTGTGTGTGTGTGTGTGTGTGTGTGTGTGTGTGTGTGTGTGTGTGTGTGTGGGAAGGTCATCTTTATACTACAAAACCAAACGAAAAAGAAGCAACTGTTCATGACTACAAAACTGATATTGCAATTAATTGTTTCATACGATACACTGCCAGTTTTCTTTCAGCAAATGCCAGATAAACACTGTGGATATCTCGCTGATTAGAGGGTCATGTATTGCAGAATAAAATTAATGGAAATGAAATTTAAATATAGCTATTAAACTTTCAACATACAAGCCCAAGTAATGTCAATTTTATTTACTATCTCTTCCAAGCCACCCACCCACCCACCCCCAAAAGCCTAACATATATCATTTATCTACATAGCTCGAAATGTAAATAATGGGCCGAAATCATGGGGGTGGGGTGGCGGGGGTTAGATGATAGCTGGGTTGTCTTTCAACTGATGCCTTTACTCTTTATGCAGGCATTTACTGATCACTTTAGACCATATGTGGTTGAGCAGCGTGTAATAGCACATCAGCACAAGAAAGACTTCTGAACAGAATCAGATGAAGTAAAGTAATAAGCCCAGATACACATCATAAAGATGAATTGGACTGGTCTGGGCCTCATATGAATGGCACACGGTACTAATGGCATGGAGGAAAAAAAATGGGAAACAGTCTCGAAATGGGTGAAAATAGAATATTTATTGGTTTAGTTGGCCAGGATTGATTGATAATGAAAGAAATTTGAATACAAATTCTCTTTTGAGAGTTTATCCTAGTTGTAAGTGAAAAAAAAATAGATGACATTATTTTATTGATGGAAGTTCAGTCCTTTAACAGTCTTGAGTTTGGAATACTCATTACTGAAATTAGCACCCGACTCTGGTGCTGAATTGAAAGCACATGTTTCAAACCCATGTATGTCCAGAAAATGTCCCGGCTTATATCCTTTCCTCTACTTAGAAGCTGTCATCCAGGATTCATCTGTACTGATAAATATAGATGTGATCATGAACATACCTATTGTGATTCTGGCATGATAACCATGGCGCTATCATGGCTTCCTCAACTTTTATGTGTATGACTGCTACTCCCAACCACAACAGTACACGGCTTGAAAGTCAGTGCAGGATGATGAAACAAGCGGCATCGAGTATGTGGCCGGGTATTTATTTCAACAAATATACAAGGGTTGGGTGAAGATGTACCCCTAGCAAAATATAGATAAAATTCTAATACCACTTTGCCCACATCGGAAAATACATGTAACAGTTCAGTCAAGACACGAACGCCATGAGCAGTAAATTATACGCAGACCGCGTGTTTAAGAGTTTTCTATTTACGCATTAGATCATGGTTGACACAGGAGATTAAGGACCAGTGGGTATCAATGACCTTGACTATTGATAAAGGTATGCGGTCGTGAACCAGGTGTACAGAAACAGCCCCTACCTTCACCTCCATATATATATATATATATATATATATATATATATATATATATATATATATATATATATATATATATATATATATATAGATATATATATATATATATAATTATCATCATCATTATTATTATTATTAGTAGTAGTAGTAGTAGTAGTAGTAGTAGTAGTAGTAGTAGTAGTAGTAGTAGTAGTATTTAACAGGTTTAACACATTTGGTCATGTGGTCCTGAATTCGGTAACCGGTTTTGTTTAAAATAAAGAAATGAAAACATACTTATACACACTTGGTATCCTCGCACACATACTCAAACAGATTGAAAATGAACTAGTATGCAGAATTAACGGGTGACTATAGTGATCAGCATAAATGAAAAGTATACTATACACGGGTATACATATTTCAGAATATACATAAATGAACAGTATACTGTACACGGTTATACATATTTCAGCATAACCGAAGTCGTGTATACATAAATCGAATAAAACATTATTTCTGAACACTGTAATAAAGTTCATTACTGAAACCATTTTAAATGTCATTCCAGGTGGTCAAAATAGAATTGATGTTTGATGCTTCATTCAACAGAGCAAGGGTGGTAGGTGCTGATAAAGTGAATGAGCTTTTGTACTGTTTGGTTTTCGACCACGGAATCTGGAGCTATTTGGTAATTGTTAAAAGATGATTTTAGTTCAGTTAGGTTAGAAATATAATCTGGAGAAAGATCGTTTAAAGATCTGTATGTCATGATTCCTTTAAAATAAAAAATACGTTTTTGTATTGGTAGCCATTGCAGACGTGAAAGCAAAACATTCGAACGAGTCATAATAAAAAATTCAGAATGATTCGGGTGGCCCGTTTCTGGAGTTTGTCCGTAATGGAACAGATTATAATTGGAGTATTTCCCTGTATGGTACAGCCATAATCTAGCAGTGGTAGTATATATTCCGAAAAAAAAAAAGTTAAAGTCACTGGGGGAGGTATAAATTTCAAACAGTAATTTAGCACAGTTAGTCTTTCAATTAGCACTTCATATACGTAATCGATATGTGTATTACAGCTTAGAAGTTGATCGATGTTATCAATCACTAATGGAAATGAATCATTATGCAACTAGCATGAACTTTAAATTAAACTTAATTGTGCATACAAAATCGATTTTTAAAATATGAAGCCTCGTAATCTAACAATGACCCTTCGTATAGTGCAGGCGTTTTCGTAGATAAAACGAATTAAAGTTGTCATTACCAGTTAATTAATTTCACTTGGTAATTCCTGGCTAAAGAGAACCAAGAGCTACAAAGTTTGGCAAACCAGCATTTAAATGCCCGATTTCTGCCTGTTTGTCTTCAACGTACTTATTATGACGGTCTTATCCGTAAAATACCTCAATAATCATTAAGAATTTTAAAACTACGGAAAATCTTGAAATGCTTTTAAAGGAATTCACAACAATTTAAGACTCTATATGGACGGAAATAATTAAAATCCTTAGTGAGAATGCTAGATATTTGGTAAACAATATTAATTTGCATCAACCATCATGAAAAAAAAGAAGGATATTCAACTCAGAACAAACTTCAGAGTACTGAGTGACAAGAATACGGGTTTTTTTTTACAATTCTCTCCTCCTTTGAAATATTCAAAGCAAAATACAGGTTTACTTTCAAAATCAAACTTATTTTCAAATAACTCAAAGCAAAAAACAGGTTTGTTTTCAAATTCAAACTTATTTTCAAATAATCTGCTTTAATTATAATCTTTCTTAAACAAACTCCAAGATTCCATCCTCCGTGATCTTTCGCACCTAGCTAAGTCTGAAACTGTCAGCAACAGTAATAAATTGTAACATAAAGTTGTTATTGCAACATACAGTTGTAATTGTTACATACAGTTGTAATTGTTACATACAGTTGTAATTGTTACATACAGTTGTAATTGTAACATGCAGTTGCAATAGCAACATACAATTGTGATAATAACATAGTTTTAATAATAACATAGTTGTAATAATAACATACAGTTGTAATAGTAACGTAAAGTTGGAATAGTAACATACAGTTGTAATTGTAACATACAGTTGTAATAGTAACGTACAGTTGTAATAGTAACGTACAGTTGAAATAGTAACGTACAGTTGTAATTGTAACATACAGTTGTAATAGTAACGTACAGTTGAAATAGTAACATACTGTTGTAATAGTAGCATAGTAATTCCAAGCATTGATAGCAAAAAAATGTCGCTGGATACTAAAAGACAAAACATGAAAATGTTGGAGCTGATGGAGGTGTTGTGGGTTGATAAACAGCTTTTAGCTACAGTTCATGTAGCATATATGCAGTAATCAAATACACACGAAAGATATACTGTGTAATCTCGAAGATAAAAACAGCTGTGAAAACAAATGTTGCATTGGCTGTTATCAACTTTTGGATGCCTTAACATATCTCGTTTTACCACGCGATTACAAGAACTAATTTAATAATAATGAATCATGCCTATCTTATGTGACAAGATTCCAAGTGCATGGTTTCTGATAGCAAAACACAGTCTAAGAGATTTGAAGTTGGACACAATTTATAAGCAAGTATATATCAAAATAGATCCATAGCAAATACTAGGCTGAACAATTTTTAATTGAAGTAAACATTTTTGCTAATATTTTTATCATAATATTTTCGTTAAAACCTTTCTACGATAAGCTGCCGGGCCATTTGTGTCATTTTGTTTTACTCATACCATTTGAGTGACAACTGATTATGGATACAGCAGAGCGGAGAAGTAGCCTAGTAAAGGAATGCCAATTCTTCCTAGTGCAGAAGACAGACCAGGAACAAGTAGCAAACAGTAGCATTAATTCCTGTGAGATCAGAATTTTGCGTCTGGCACAAAGTCAAATTGGCGTACTGCGAATTCTAATGCAACTCTTAGATAGCTGTATAAGGTGAAGCTTCCCACTTAAATATGTATGGTTACTACTTAGTTAAGTATTAATTAAGAATTAATAATTGTGTAATTATTGAACTGAGTACTGCATAAAGACAATTCTTTATTTAACGTGTATTAAATGGGTTACACCATTTAAAGATGCTTTAAAACATATACCGGTTTTTGGTGAAGCGTGAGTGTGTTCCGATTCTACAAATTGCTCTAGGTCCATTTGCACTTTGTAAGAAAGATTTTACGTATGTCTTTCTATCATACTGGAAAATTAAATTTTGTACAAACTTTTTGACAACTGTCTGAAATTAAAAATATATAAAGCTGATTTCGACTCCAAGTTTATTTTCAATTACTATGCAAATATAAACGTTGATCAGCTCTGGCAAAATCTGAAGGTGAATATCATTTTTTGAAGTGTCTATGACATACTAACTTATATGCAAATTTAATTAAAATGTAATTCTGCAACACACCAGTCCAGTCGTGTATACGGGTATTCATTTCTTAATTTATAATAATATGAAAACAATCTTTGTATTTGTTAAATTTGTTGATGATGTGTTTGAAGTAAGAGATTGTTTATATTTGGTGATCCTGTCTTTTCCAGGTTTCGTTGATTACCATTCTTAGAGTTCCTGTTTACGCGTTTACGTATATCATTTGATAACATCACAGTATGTGAAGTATATACTCTAAAATTATGGACATGCTTTTGAAAATAATGTAATGAATAAGGATGGAGGGAACTCGCAGAGTTTACTTTACAGTTAGATGCCCCGAAAACACTTAAAATGCAGCATTCATGTGATAGTGGTCAAGATCGTCGACATAATTTTAGCACACGCCGTCCGAATTTGTTACTGAAGATAGTTGGTGGAACGATACACATGTAAACAGATATACCTGTATAACAAAAATACACTCTTATCCTTGCGATTGAAAAATAAAAAAGATATAGCCTCGATTGAATTTTGACCCAAATTTTATTTTTGCCTACATATATAACAACTAAGGTGAATTTTGAAATGTAAATACATCGAGAACGGCTTATCGACTCAAAATCTGACAATAGAATCTGCCTCTGTGCTTATGTCAATTAGTGCAAAACGACCTGTCTACGAGACAAATATTTTAACCTCTGCACATTTGAAAGTAAAGGTGTTGCCTGGGGCCCCGACAACAACAACAACAAAGGTGTTGCAATTAATGTTTATCTCCACTGTAATAAAAGTGATGATGCAAATCGGATTTTGCAAGTTTGTGTTTTCTATGAACGCAGTGGAAGGTGATGTGATGAAAGACAGCATTATCACCTGATGGGAGATATTACCCATCCTTGTTCTGTAGTGGAATAGAAGGATGTACAATGATGCACACGTAGGAATGTGAGAAATGGGTTTTTTTTTTTTCACTTTGAGATGCACAAGAACATCACTGATGACTGAATAGTACTTAGAACTTTCACGGGATAGAAACGTGATTGCATTATTTGTGTGTCTTTTATCTGGTATTTTTCATTGTATTCATTATTTTTTATCAAAAATGTTAGACGTGTATAATGCTATTATCTTCGCACGAATCATTCTTTTCTTGTGCTGATCAGCCATCATTCCCATTTCCAGTCAGCCAATCATTCGGATGATTCAGGTTCATTAATAGGCACAAACATCAAGTCTGATATCAGAAATAGCACATGTTTAGGTCAGTTTATCAAATATCCGTGTATGTATTTTTTAATATAGCTTTAACAATTTGAGTGATATCGCTATGATGTCTGCAGTATAGCAGTTGATAGTGATGTCTAACACTGGGGCATCAAGCTGCAGACATGTTATATCATGTCCCACACAGTACAAAAGGCTGACCAGTCCTAACATCGCCATCTTAATGCTGAGCACCAAGCGAGGTAGCTGATAGTATCATTCTTATAAGTCTTTTGTATGACTTGGCCTAAGTACGAACCCGCAACTTCACGCATCCGAAGCGGATGCTCTAACCACCTAGGTTAGTCTATGTCACTTGCAACAAAAGAAGAAAAAAAAGAGACGAAAATCACGGAGTCATTGGATAAGATCGTATCGATACAGATTCATGTACATTATGTTGATTTCCTGCATCGTGTTAATATTTAGTATAATGCAATATTATAAACATATAAAAGTATATTCTACCATATATAATTGCACATTAGCGACAATCCTTTGTAAAAAGCATTCAGATTGGTTAAAATCGCATCATGCGACGCAAAAAAAGCTAACGGTTATTAGCTTACATTACCTTAAATGAATATATGTGTTCATACTCCCATCTATGGAATTTTGTCAATAGTTGAAAACAATGGTTAAAATATCTTTATATTATTTTTGTTTCGTGAGATTTTTAAATTCTTTCTATAACTAGTTGTGATCACAGACACTGAAGTTCATATTTTGCAAGGGTTATGAAGGTATGAAAATTGGAAGTCGACTGCACGCTATATACGAACTGGCTTGACTTCGCTACGACCATTTATGCATTATCATCATTTTTATCTTTTTTTTGACTCGATGAATTCAGTAAAATACGAAGCTTTGTTCTTATGTGATAGAATAACCTAAAGATACTTGTTTCCTTGTTGGCTATTTTTTTTGTTTTGTTGTTATTGTTGTTGCTGTTATTTAATTACAAAATCATAACATGATGAAACTTCAACAAAGATGAAATTTATAAAACTAATAGAATTGTATACAATATGCATTATATCATAAAAATTTAACTTATTCAATGTGTTCCACACCTAAAAATACGATCATCTTATTGGTTTTGTTTTCATTCTCAAAAACATATATCATTTTGTTGTTGTTGTTGTTGTTGTTGTTGTTGTGAGAATTGACACCATTTCTCAGCACAAGATAGGCTACACATGGTGGCCAATATAACTGTTGGAGGAAGAACCCGGGAAAGCCCAAGTAAGAACCACCGATCCACGGGAAGCTAATGGCAAGCTTTCTGACAAACCCATATTGGCCAAGTCCGACACATGAACTCACGCCCATTATTAATTCTGAAAATGAATACATATATATATATATATATATATATATATATATATATATATATATATATATATATATATATATATATATATATATATATATATATATATATATATATATACAATAACTCACAGAACTCTCTTATCGTGAAGCAACATCGCTTTGGCAATACGATAAAACTCCCAGCTAACTGGAAATAATCAGACCTGCAGATGAAATATTTATAAGACTGATTGGGCTATGGAGAAACCAAGCGTGTTTCGGAGGGAAGTTTGGCATGTGACTGCAAATCAATAAATAAGAAGATGGGGGAAGACTGGAGATGAGTGAATAGGAAGTAATGCAAGCTCTGAGTTCTGCTATGAATTAGTGTGTATTCTGGTAATAACAGGGTCCTCTAACCATATTCCATTTGAGATTCTGGACAACATTTGGAAAAAGACCAAATAATAAGTTCAGGCTTGACTGGTCTCACGACCTCTTTATGAACCAGCAAAGTCTTGATGTATCCGTTCGTCACACTTTTCTTGACTATGAATCATCTCCAGAGATTATATAACGTATAGAACATTCTAAAAACTTCCTTGGACGAATTAAAGCCCAAGCCTGATTACAACTCTGTCCAAAACTTTTACATAAAAGGCAAATCTGTATCTAGGAAAATCCAAGTGTCCGCTAATAGCAACCCCTCGCCCTCTTGTCTTCATATTTACAAGAAACCCCCGGATTCCAAGGATTTGTTATTTACACCATGTACCATAGCGCTCAACAGCGTCTGTGTTATCTCGTGATTTACTATCAAATTTTGGATAATATCCCTATGCCGACTAACTCTGTGGTAACATTAAAATGTTAAGAGCAACAAATTTGTTCCAAACGTGGTCCCATTACTTATCTATTTTTCATCACTTACTGAAGTTAATCTAATATATCTCTTGAAAGCAATTCTAAAGTTAGCACAATTCTTTTTTTTTCAAGTGTGCTAACGTGGTTTTGCAATGCGTAAACTGATAATGCTTATTGGAGCACTTCTTTTGTCAAATGTTCATTTTTGAAGACGCGTAGTATTGCAAGTTGCAAAGCTCTTCAATTTCGGAGGTAAGTAAATCTTTTTTTACAGTCAACAATTCTATAATGGATAGATAAAAGTGATCTGTTTTGAAAACAGTGGAACTTTTAAAGTTTGGTTATTTTAAAAATACTGTGACTGGTTCACAACACTTTTAACCAAGGGACAGTAATTTTCACTCTATCATTATATGTGTTTCACATAATTTCTACAAGGAATGTATTCTTCATAAACACCACAAGGTATAGGAAACTTAAAAGCAAAGCTATTTAAAAATAACAACACTGTATTCTTAAGACCTAAAAGCGGAATGTCTCATTTCTAATTTTAAGAAATACACATTGCTATATAACATAGTCCCCACCATTGATGAGTTTATATGGTACATTACACACAGGGTTTTAGGACTGTCTCTTCCAAATTAAAAAAATACACATCACTATAATAATGCAACATTCATTGTTGATAATTATAATCTAGGACATCGACAGCATGTAATGCAGGACCGGATTAAGGCTTTTTTGTTTGTGGGATGGGAGCCACTTAAGATAGTGAAACCCTTATAAATCTACAAATACACCCAGAAAGTAGTCTTCCAACCGGCTTTTATGTGTATATTTTTTGTTATTATTATGACTATATTAGGCTAAGTATTAGGTGATCAATTTTTCATCAAAATTCACTTGCAAAATCAAATTAATTTATGAAAATGTGATCTGAAATGGGTAAAAGTTTTAAGACAAACAATTATGAAGAAGACTTTTCTTCAATATATTTCCATTTTTCAAATTACCGTACGATTTTAATCAAGTTCATTCAATTGATAAAAAAAATCAAGACAACAAAGGTAATTGTATTTTCACAACTGTAACAACAAAATCAATGTTGAAAAAAAAACAAAGATATAAGAAGATTAATAGGGAAACAAAAACTGTAAGCTTAAACAAAGACATCTGAAATAAGAAAGAGATCTTGCTCATTGTGTGAACGTCGTTAATCTTGATGAGAGAATATTCACCAGTGATCGCAGATTGCTTTACAAGAGTAATGCTTGCTAAACAGCTTGCACTATTGACACTCAAGCCAGGCGCAGGGAGATGGGTATCTGAGTTATTTATATATTATTGTGATTACCACCACACATAATATACATAATAATAGAACTCGTATACACACGTTACATCTGATACGTATTCTGAATTAATTATAACTGAATTGTTTCAAAAGAAAACAAATCTAGGCAAAATGAAGCATCATAACTTGATATTTTGTCTTAAGTTTGAAAGATAATAGCAACAAAAGCCCTAAAAGAATTTTGCAGACGATGGAGAATTCTGTAAATAATCAAATAAAATAAGGCGCTTTAGACTATAAGGTGAGATAATTATGCAATTAAATGGTATGCCTCGTAGCAGGAGTGACCTTACATGACGGTTGCAAAACTATTTTAACACAACTTTTAAAAAAATATACAGGAATGGTCAGCAAAGTACTAAAGTAAATACACCATGTATCCCACCCCTACCATAAGATGGATGTGATTAAACTATAGGCTAATAGGGTCAATAACTCTTTCAAAAAGTAAGGTAGCAAACATATTTGTTAACTTGTGCATCTTTAGACGATGACTATACTATTTACTAAGTTTTGCAGCAATCCATAAAAGCATGCAATACAGGGTTCTTTTACAAGATTCAGTCTTACATTGCTTTAGCTACATGACATAAAGAACAATAACTCTAACACAAAATGTGGGAGCAAAGAGATTTGTATATATGCATATCCGAATTTTATAACCATAACATGTGAAAAGGTTCACAGCATTCCACTGAAAACTGAAATTAGTTGTGCTCTCAAGAATCCGACACACGCTGTATATGGTTGCAGGACAAAAGGGGCGATAACTAAAAGCATCGCAGAAGCAAAGTGATTTGTTAATACGCTCATATTAAATTACAAGAAAAAAGTCCAATAACTCTAATCCAAATAGAGGCAACAGTGATTTGTCTACATGAGCGATTTACCAATGCTTCAACTAAACTGAATGGATTACAGAAATTTGTCGATACGTGCTTCTTTCTGAAATGACCGTAATGGTTGCTAAGTTTCATGGAGATATATCAAAATCTGAAAAACGAGATACAATAACGAAATTGTATCGTAAATTTCATAAATATACAAAAAAGGACCCTAACTCTAATAAACATTTGCAAAAAGCATAGTGATTTGTTGATATGGGCATCTTCGGGTGGTAACCATAATACTAAAGAAGTCTCAAGGCAATCCATAAAAAAGACAACGCAGTACTTATTGCGGTAACCAGCTTGCGTCAAACATTAAGCTGCAGGACATAAATGGCAACAACTCTAATAAACATTGCTAGAGAAAAATGATATGTCCCTATGTTCACCTTATGGTAATTAATAACCATAATAATTAACACATTTCATGGCAACCATTCAAAAACAGTGAAACTAGTTGCGCTAACGAGATTCTGTGTTACACGGAAGGACAGACTAACTGACACGGGGATTTTATATATAGCTCCGCTTCAAAAGAGTGCATTAACACAAACACACACACACACACACACACACACACACACCAAAACACACACACTACTTCAAAATAATACTCTAATAACCTTTAGTAGGTTGGCTTATTTCTGCTCACATGATTACATTCAAAGAAGTATGTTAAATCTTAAAAAAAGATGATATTTCTGGAATACAATCATGGTGAGCTAAATCTATTGTAGAAATGAACATTCTTTAATTAGAATTTAATTACATGCTATAAATTGAAAATCAATGAAACTGACCCTCGACCCTGTCCTACGAATATAACCATTAGGCGGATTAATTTATTTCCAGCCAATATCGGCACAATTTAATCTCCCCAGCATTCCTTAAAGTCTTATGTATGTTCAACCTATGTTAATCACATTAGCTATGAAAACTGAAACAAACCATTATGCCTAATGGAGAATAAGTTCTCATATTACAAGCAGAAGCGTCACTAGTGTTGGTGTCACCCAGTATGGTAACTCATAGAGTCATCCCATATACCTCCTTCCTGCACAAAAAATCTAAACTTGTATAGACAGTCAAGTGCGGCAACTCATGCTGTCACCCCATGGACCTCCTTCCTGCACAAAAAATTCACAATTTTTATAAAACAGTCATTTTGGTGTTCCCTCTAATGGGATCACCTGTGCGGTCCACATCCCCGCAATCCGCACCCCCGCACCACCACACCCCCGCACCTCCTAGTGACGCCTATGATTACAAGAAATTACAAATACTTGAGCATCACTGAGCATTTTAAACAATAACTATACACCTATAATAATATTGTAAACCTAAGCTACGTAAATATTAGGCCGATAAATAAGCCATTCAGCCGTGATGATACTGATGACGTGGTTAGGTTTAAGTAATTACAGAAGTCCAATGTAACTGATGTATATATTTTAAACAATGCTCATATTAATTTGAGAGGTTGAACTGTATTATGTTATTAGCACTTATAATAATGCATTCAGTTTCCAAGAATATGCATATTATGTTGTTAGCAATGCATTGCATATTGTTATTTATGTTAATGAGAGACTACCTGTCCATAACCATCATTACTAATTTACAGTTTATGTTACATCCATCACAGATAACAATTAAGTGTTAAAGAAATTCGCCAGTGCTAAATGAAAATATCTAATTTGAATTAGAGTAATAATTAAATATACTGAATGACATATTTTTTTTTATTATTTACAAGTATTTCCTTGAAAATATTAGAGTTCAAGTCTGTTATTTTTATTTATTTTGTGTTGATAGCTTTCATAGGAACTGGGGAGTACTTAAAACCATACAATATTTTTATCAACATTTTAACTTTCTTTCATTACATGCATCAATTGATACCTTTCACTATTGAGAGAGAGAGAGAGAGAGAGAGAGAGAGAGAGAGAGAGAGAGAGAGAGAGAGAGAGAGAGAGAGAGAGAGAGAGAGAGAGAGAGAGAGAGAGAGAGATTATGATATGGAATCTGTATAGGCATTATGATTTAGGGTCAACAATGTTTAATAAGATTTTGCTAATTTTGGGTGAAGTGTCATGCTGATTATTAAGTAAATATTTAATTAACTAATTTATTTATTTATTCTGAAGTAATTGATTTAAATAATTAATTCAATTACTTCAGAATAAAAAAAGAAAAAGGGGCAGCACTTTTGTATACAAGTGCTGTAAATTTATTTATTTTGTTTTGAACCTCTGAGCTTGTATTTTTATGTACAATTATTTGGAATCTTATAACTTGGAAGTGTGCCATTTCACCTTGCTAATCACAATAGAACAAGGATAACATATTGTTACGTATATGTGATTAAATTGCTTGTGTGTAAGGTTTAAAATTCTTTTTATTTCATCTTTGTTTCATTTTATTTAAATGCAATAAATATTTTTCTTGGATTCGGGATTCTATTTTTAGTAGTGAGATATATTTGTATCACAAAGTTGTTTACTTAAGATGGAATAGTAATACGTGAGAATTGACATTGAGTCCGTCCTACCTTGGTAACAAAATCAACAGGAAGTTAAAATGATTGGTCAGCATCCCGGACATACTTTCTTCGCGTGATCAATGTTTGTAAACAGCTTTTTGATGATTGTTTTTCTTTAAGTGGAGTGATATTGACCTACGTGTGAATTTTAGCGTAGTAATAGACCACATGATCAAACTCGCGAGATTTGAAGCGATGTTTTGAGTTTAAATACGCATTCCATATATTTTTTTGGAGAGAGTCATTCAAAGCCTTGAAGGTACAAGGTGTATGTATTTTTTAATTTGTTGCCAAGATTCTTTGTTATTCGACTGATTTTGGATTTAATAATGTATTCCCCTGAAAACTCAACAAGTTGACTTTTCTATCTAAAAAAAATTTAAAGATAGCCATGGAAATTTATTCTGGAATTTTTCGGAAACAAAGACTGTTATTCAAGTGAAGAATTGTTGTTATTCATACATTGGATTGCATCTAACATATTTTTGTATTCTTTTTTCTAATCGCGCATTAACTTAAATGAGCGAGAATGATACTACATTTCTTACCTGCCATGTTCGAAGTCTGCTTGTCTCACATGATAGTTAAATTCACGCAGCTACAGCCGAGTCACGTGACTAAATGAACCGAAAGTTTCCAATCAGCGAACGATATGAAGTCACATAGGATTGGTTGTTATTTGCAGTATGGTGACCACGAAATTTAGAAATGTCAACGCCCTTTACTGGTTGAAATACCAACAAGTGGAAACATGATCCAAGCAGCAGCATCAATCAGGTGCCATACCTACAGATACAGGGTACTATACTGTTCAGTGGACGCAAATAGGAGTTCCTTCTTCTTCTGTAGAGGTTAGGAGCAAATTTCGCATTTGAACATGATTTAGTGCATCTGTAACTGCTCATAAGGAGAATGCTGCAATCGGTCCTATGGGTGATTTATTAAAAACGACCTTGACTGTATAACCAGAGCCTCTAGATATTATCGAACAGCAAAATTATGCAAGGAAACGTGCCAGACAATCCAGTACAGAGACAGAATAAATGCTCTCTACTCTTATTAATCTCCACACATTGTTAAAGAAAGCAATCCAGATTCCCACGGTTTCTAACAATGCAAATGATTTAATTCTGCAAAACATCTGGACCTCATTTAGCCACACTCCATGTTAATGGTTCTCCTTAACAAGCACGTACGTTCATCTAGATCAATATGTATGGAAAGGACTTAGACGGCTGTGTCAAAATTGAATTTGAAATTAATATTCGGTCAATTGAAACTGCATTTTCTTCAATATGGCATTGACATAGAATAAAATGCTATAAATTACACAAAATTTCATGAAAGTTTTCAGAAATCTCTATTAAAGATATCAAATGACGAGTATACTCTTAAAAACGAATCCCCTCACCATCAGGAACAAATGTGGGGTATCCGACGATATACAGTGATGTATAGAGGGAAACACCAGAATCACTCAAGCCTGAATATTAGGTTACAAGGGCCTTCTTTGGACATGGTTGAGTTAGCATGTCTCCACAAGCCGAGTCTAAGGAATGTTAGTTAACAATGATCCAAATGTAGCAATGGATAGTCGAAAAATCATATCACAAAAGTGTGTAAATTAGGTCACAATGATGTAATTTTACATGGTCGGGTTATTCATATTTATATACATCTGCATCGGATACGTATAGTTGAAAGATAGCTAAAATGAAAAAATTAGTTATTCAACCAGTTATTTATTCCTTATTCAATCGGGAATAAGGAATAAGTAACCAACTTGACGTCAATTGAAAATATATGGTCAATTTGAATTAATGTGGGATTGGCTCTGTTACTCTCGTTAAAATGCATATACAGACACAAGTTTTCATGACTATGTAAAACTCGGTCCAATATATTGTGAGTGTAACAAGTGAACTGTTGACATTTCATAATTTATTCATGCGTTATAATTAGGTCACACTAACATAGTTTTGAAATGTTTAAGTTATTTTCTCTGTGATATAATCACACATTAGTTTTGATGAGTAGAGGTAAAACGGTGTCTGAGATATTGATGGTGTAAGGAAATCTTGAGAGGGTAACGGACTGGCAACACGCTTATATACACAGCCCTCTTGCCCAGCCTCGCCATTTTTGGCAAGGAGATAAAAATTAGATCAGGGTGACGCCTATATATGCTTTCGCAACGCTGACTCGAATACAATGGTAACTATATGTATCATTTAAAAAAAATAACCAAACACAGAATATGGAACCCGTGGAATATGAATCCAAAAGGATCCTACAGTCGGGTCATAGAACAGAATTTTATTCAAAACAAGAAAGATACACTCATACATAAGCCTTCAATTGGTTGATTAATTATCTGAATTTGGATTGGTTGCAAGCACGTTCCATTGTATCTTTTTGTAGCCACTATTGCCATATACAATTTTTATCACTGCATTTCTGACCCGGAAATCGTAAAACTCTAATGACGGGTTTGATATTGAGTTTTCACAATTAGTCAGTCAGATAAAATGTTTCAAAAAGTAACGTTATATGTGATTAGTTGAAACAAAATCTTAAGTTCAGGAGTTTCTCTGATTTTTAAGTCTTGGACTGGAAGTTAAAACACAGCATATAGAACTGTGGTCCCCAACCTTTTATTGCCTACGATAATTTTTGAGAGTTTATGAGAGATTGGCGAGCACCAATCAATTAACTTAACCATTTTTTTTATTTCTATGCCAATAAAGGTATGGGCAACAAAAAATTTACAAAACAAAACGTTTAATGATACAAGAAACCATAAAAGCCCCTTTCTGTAAAAACATATAAATTTGATTACCAAATTTAGTAGCCTAAAATAAGGCACCCGAAATAAAAAATTGGCGGACCCGCATGCACCGCGGTGGGGACCACTGCCAAATAGTGTGAATTCTTTTTAAGCAATATATACAATAAAACCTACAGCTGAAATATTGTTTACATTCCGTAAATAAGATATAATATTACTCCCTCTTTATAACAGTATTTATATTTTATGAGCCATTAAAGTTCTAAGTATTTTAAAGCGAAAAGAAATTATGTAATTTTAGTGCGATCTATTAAGACACCAGAATTATACGAGGAATGGTAGCATACTGAGAGCTACGAATCCCAACAGACAGATGAATCTCTTTGTGTAACAATACCTTATTTGCTGTCATCCGTTGTTAAAGTTCCTAGGTAATAATTGCGTCAGCTAAGGACTAATTTATACCTCTCACAAAATAGGTGTGTCACGGCTATAACTTACGGTCTACGTGCGAATCCACACAAGATCAAATTTTACCTGACACAGCAATTTCTTTTATGTATGTGTTGGCAAAAATGCGAGGTTTCTATGAGCAGAATGGAATCAGAACGTAATGAAATTACATGTATTAGGGTTTCGTACTGCTTGGAAACAGTGTCATTCATTTTTCTCATTCGGATAAGGGTGTGCATAATACAATATCCAGTGCAAGAAAGGGCACATAACTTTTCGCAAAGTGTGTAAGCTTTCTGAGAGTACATACTGTTTACAGCCATTAGTTTTGCCAGTGTGTTTTCTTGCAAAGAACACTTTCATGTTGATGAAGCAAAAAAAAGAACATTGCAATACATTTGTATTTTTACACAAATGGGTATGTGAACATGTGTACGTGTGTACGTACTACAAGGTCTTTCATACGTAAACAAAAATAAAAATTGAATGGTGTCCAAATGTTATTAAGAACAATTAAATAACAGGTGCTCATCTAAAGGTATGTATGTATGTATATATATATATATATATATATATATATATATATATATATATATATATATATATAGAGAGAGAGAGAGAGAGAGAGAGAGAGAGAGAGAGAGAGAGATAGATAGATAGATAGATAGATAGATAGATAGATAGATAGATAGATAGATAGATAGATAGATAGATCGCTGTGACGGACACATTTTATGAAGTTGGGCACCATTTTCAACTTGGACCAATTAAAAATCTTTCGAAGTCTTTCGGTTAAAACCTTATTATTAGGGTTATTATTATTATTATTATTATTATTATTATTATTATTATTATTATTATTATTATCAGGATTATTATATTATTATTTTTATCAGAATTATAAACTATCAAAACAATTTTATGATGGTTGTCATGGTGTCCATGTTAGATGTCTGATCAAAACCATTTAAATTTAGGACCAAATGAAAATCACAATAAGTCGTTTGGTGAAAACCTTATGTCCATATTTACATTTATCTGAAAGGAATAGCAATAATAATATTTTCAAACTGGCCACCATTTGGGCCATATCAGCTGGACGTCATTTTAATATAAGCCAACTAAATATGACAACATGTCTTCTGGGGAAAACCCCATGTCGATGTAATTTTTCACTGAGGAAGAGTAACTATAATATACATCAGATCGGCACCATTTTCATTTAAGACAAGCTAGACGTCAAATGAAATTTTGTATTGAAAACTCTGCGTTCATATGACCATCCATTTAGGAAAAATAGTAATAACACTTTTTTATGATTTTGTTTCGGGGGGACCAGTTTTCATTATGGCCAACTATACATCTTATGAAATCTTCTAGTTAAAATTAAAAAAGAAAACATCCATGTGCAAATGAGTTTCCAGGAGAAATTGCTATAAAAAGATTTTCAAGATGACTGCTGTGGCTATTATAGTGAATGCCTGACCAGTGCCATTTTTATTTATAACCAACTGAACATTGTTAGAAGTCTTTAAGTGAAAAGCTGATAAGACATTTTGGTTCATGCAAAGGATCGATAAAAGCAAGATTCTCAATATGGCTGCTGTGGAGACTATATTGGATGTCCGAACAGCACCATTCTCATTTTGGACCAACTAGACCCTGGGATGAGTGTGCAAAGTTTCAAGTAGCTTAGAAGTAGTGATAACAATACAATGCCAACGAATGGACGAAATTATATCAGACAGCAGACTATTTCATACACTGTTTTTAGTCAATAATCTTGGAATAGTCAAAACGTTATGTAACAACAAAAAAAACCCCAAACAAACAACAAAAAGAAAGAAAAACAAACCAAAAGGTTATGTAACAAAAACAAACAACAAAAAGAAATAAAAAAAACAAAGAAAAACAGTGCAATCGAAATAGTAAAAACAAAAACGTCTTCTAGGACAAATAAACAGCTCTTAGTTAATTATAGGAATGTCATGCCAAAGACTTATAAGAAAACGTCACTAGCAGCTGCTTCGCTTGGGGTTCTGCATTAAGAGGTTAGTGTTAAGACTGGTCGGCCTGGTGTCATGATAATGTGACTGGGTGAGACATTATGCTTCATGTTTGCAGCATGATGCCCCAATGTTAGACATCACTATAAACTGCTACACTGCAGACATCGTAGCCATATGACTGAAAAATTGTTAAAGCTACGTTAATAACACACACACACACACACACACACACACACAATTGACGCTAGTTTAATAACATCATGATTATTTTGCATGGTTCATTTTTATAAGATAATAATCATACACTCATCTTTGAATATGTAGCACTGTAAAAAGTGAGAAAAATATACGCATGACTTACAATACTGAGACTCTTTGAAGTCAAAAGTCTAATATTTTTCTTTCTAATCGATAGGATACCGTCATACCGTCATTGGACCTTGTCATCTGATCTGGATTGATGGTATCTAAATATATTGTACTTGTTATCTCTCTAAATTCTCTTTCAATTATTCATTTTAGTCCTGTTCCTACCGCTAAATTCCAATATATTTAATTAAAAAAATTCAATTTTAAAAAATGTTAAGAGCGCATGTGGAAACTCTTAACAAATGTGATACAATTTCTTAATTTTTTAAATTACTGTAAATTGTTTCCCTACGAATATGGGAACTTTTTCTTTTCAGATGTTTGAAAACAAAATACTCAGTGCGAATGCACACGTCCTTAACATTTTCAAATGTTGACAGCTTGAATGTTTGACGTCATTCACGGCAGGCGAAACGAGATATCACAATCGGCGCCACCGTGTTAAATTTATAAAAATAAAAAGTCATATCTTTAATAAGTCGGCAACCATTTCGAATTAGGCATGGTCACGTGATATTCCCACGTTAAATTGATGGACATCCGACTAGCTTTGTATCATCAGTTTCGTAAGCATGTATGATAAATATTCATTAAGTGCATTAGATCCCCGTAGACCGCCCCCCCTCCTTTATACCCACCACAATGTTAAACCCATGAATGTAACTTTATGTTCCCATAATCGCCATATTGACATTTTACAAAATGACGGACTGATGTTAAAATCCCATAACGGCCATTCAAGTCCTCAAAGCTAAATTTACGAAACCTACGAAGTTTTATCTAATTATAAACCACTATAGTGACATATTTGCAAACGGCAACCTAAAGTTGCATTCATATCACTGACAAATTACATTTTTGTTCCATTACTACTGTTACGTAGTGAAGAAACATCTTACAAAAAGAAAAAAAAAATGAAAAACAGAAAATTCAGTTATACATGTTGTATGTGACATTGACTAACTAAAACAATCAGATCTGAACCCTGATTCCTACAAAACACCACGAAATTTCTTTATTTTCCTGTAGCAGGTACGTTACGATAATGTTTTTGCTTGCATAATTTACATTATATTCATTTTAAAGTCTTACAGAGACTGCCAACCCTTCCCCATTTTTTTTATTGCTTTTGAAGTTGAGATAAAAATCATTTGGAAGTGTGTAAAAAGTTGTTTTACTGCAGCATACATCTGTAGTTAATGGTGATTCAATTGTTCGTTTGTAGATTTGGCCATGTTAAACAGAACTGATTTGCTGGTTGCTTGCCTATTTATAAGACCACAGTCAAATTTGTCTTGAATCAAAACAAATGGTCTCTTATGACAGTTGGTCTCTTAAATGAAGTTTCTCTATTATGTAATATAATTTATATGTGTATTTAGGATCTATTGCTAGATGACATGTGGTCTCTTTAAAAAGCAATCTTTAAATACAGGTTTAACCTTACTTTAAAATATTGTTATACATAAAAGAAACATGCAGATTATGATAAGACGAAAATACATGGATTTGTGAAAACACATGCTGACTTCATAATTTAGCCACCTCAACTGTGCCTTTTTTGTTATAACGTACATAATGTCTAGGCTGTGAATTGATAGCAAACCCTACTGGTATGTTTTACTTCGCTACTGGTAGAGTCAAAAGAACTGCATTCCACAAAAAGACTATAAGCCCATACATTGCATGCAAAAGCGCCAATTAACTTTTGAAGACTTCAGTATGCCGATTAGTATTAATATTATTATTGTTCTTCTTCTTACCAAGCAATATCCTAGTTTATAAATTATCATTCAGATATACAGCTACTGCAATATTAACGAGCATTGTTATCATAAACAATGTCAGACGTCTCTCGATACTCTCAATATCAAGCATGTCAATCACGTCGTTTTTGAAGAATATAGTTCACCAAACAGTGTGTGTACGTGTCTTTCAAGGGAATTCTCTAGATTTTTTAAATTTGTCATTGTTTCTGTAGCTTATCTGCATGTTGCAAATTACTCTAATTAATGATGCAAGGTTTATGTAAATCAATGTCCTTTTTTCATCATAGTATGTAACTGCAAGTTATTTTGTCAAAATCTGAAATACTGTCTCTTTTGCAAAACACTCATCAGTTCATGTTTCATGACAATAATATTTCTTTCTACGGACATGCAGATTCATTAGATCTTTTACATGATGATCTTGAAACTCGGTCTTGTAAACAAGGTGTATAGAAGTATAACTCACTCGGCATGCACTATTCGGCTAAGGAAGCACACGTGTGGCACATAAAAGGATGGTACTGTACGTAAATGTAGTAACAGGTGTTGCACACACTGTAAACATATTTTACTTATGCTGCATAACTGATTTCCTAACTACATGTGTCCCATCCACGGATACACACACACACACAGACACACACACACACATACACACACTTTGTTATCCCTAATCCGTCCAGTACTGAGCCTAATAACTGCATGAATAACTGTCAGAATATCTACGTTTCCTATCTAATAGGAATGTCGATAAGCAAACATATCTGCTACAAACTTGCGGGATCAGCAAAACTTTAGTCAGCATCACTGTCCAGCTACAGTTCAAGGTATTGTTTTAGTTCTACAGCTTCAAAAGTTATAACAAGACTGTCTTCCATTGTTTAATTTTTATATGTCCGGTATTTATTTAATCCTAGGTGGTATATATTCTATTACACGTGCTGCATATTTCATTATACGTAGTGTTTATTACATCATACGTGATGAATATTCCATTATAGGTGGTGCTTATTACATTATACATGGTCAATATTTCTTTAGACGTGGTGTGTAATCCATTTTGTGTCGTTCTTATTTCATTATACGTGGTCCATATGTCATTATATGAGTGCCTATTACATTTCTGGTATCACTTAATTTCACATCAACGTATTATTTTATAATTGTTTTAGATGTATCGTTGTGTGTATATATATATATATATATATATATATATATATATATATATATATATATATATATATATATATATATATATATATATATATATTCCATTATACGTGGTGCTTATTACATTATACGTGGTGCTTATTATTCATTCTTTACCTCAGACAATAAATATTAGCAACACTAACATTAAATTCAACAGAACAATGAAATCAATCAGTTTGACTATGGAATGGATCAGGTGTGTACAGGTTGGTAAAACCTTTTTGAGCAAATATAAAGGGTGTTACTATTATTATTTTTAAAAATTGGCCATCGGTTGATCTTTATAAGGTTAACAACCCGTACATTTCCCCACATCGTTCATAATGGAATCCGATGTCTAATACAGCTAAAATATCTAAGGCAAATATTGAAATATTTTAGGTGATCGTCTTCATATTATTGAGAATATCTGGATTCCACTTTTGCTTAGAAGTTAATATGACGCAGATGGTAGATCGCTCATGTCTTCTCTATATTGGTCTTCCAATTCATCATTTCTCCTTCAACTGGACCTTGTCCCCAATCGTACTAACTCCCATCCTTGTTTTCCCCAATCAACTCCCATCCTTTCTAAGTCTGCATCAGACAAGGTCTTCAACATTATATTGTTTACTTGTTGGTCTTTAAAGTGTGAACTTGGTAAAGATTTGAGTGTACTCGGGTGTACTCGGTAACGTTCGTAAAGAGTTGCGAAAAGTATCATGAATGATATAATGGAAAAAGCACTGCATGTAAAAGTTGAATTAACCACTGCATAATTGAATATGAACCACGTATAATGAAATAGGCACCATGTATAATGAAATATACCCCATATATCTTGGAATATGCACCAAGAATATTAATATATGCACTTTCGTATAATAAGCACCACTTATAATGGAATATACATCACGTACAATGAAATAAGCACCGAATATATAAAATCTCAGCAACGGAAGACAGCCCTGTCATTTCTTCTTAATAAAGAATGCCTTAATGCTCTATAATATGAGACGCAAATTAAAATCAGAGACATGTACAGAATAATACATGACTCTTCGCCAACAAAGTATTTATAGAGAAAAAAAAAGCACGAATGAGCCTTCCAGTTGAATTGTAGAAAAAAATTAAGAACAATGCAAAACTCCTAGCTATTCTGCATCTCGTCCTGTTCTAATTATAATTTCCAGTCATTCTCATTCCTTGTTTTACAATATACATCCGTATTTAAAATTGTGAGCGTAAGAACCTAACATCTTGTGACGAGGCATTCGGTTTATGGAATTTGGGCATTTTGCTGAAATGCTTTATATAGTGGTGTATATTTAGTTTTGTATAGTGTATATGAGGATGCGAGAAGTGGCGGGTTCAATCCTCCGACGAGTCATACCAAAGACTTTTTAAAAAATGGTATTAACAGCTGCCTCGCTTGGCACTCAGCATTAATAGGTTAGTGTTAGGACTGGTTGGCATAATGTCCCATTGCTAGATATCACTATAAACTATCACACTGCAGACATCGTGGCGATATGACTGAAAATTTTTTAAAAGCTACGTTGAAAATCTAAATTAAAACAAATTAGAGTATTTGCTTATCCCCATGAGTATATGTCATGTATATATGTCTTGTGTAATTGGAATTGATCAGTAATTGATTTTAGGGTCTACCTGACTTAAATCGTGTTATTTTGTAACAACATATTAAAGAGCTAATTCTCTATGGTCTGGACTAAAATATTAAATCCTTATTACTGGAATCAAACGTGTTTACTTGAGTTTAAATGTACCATAATGATGTCCCCTTGGGAATTACTGCTATATCTGCTGTTTTAAATGTTCTTTACTGTTAATGTTTGACGTGAAAATTACCATCATACTGGTTCTGTTATTGCGTCTTAAGTTGTTATATTACTCTGAGCTGAATCTCTCTCTCTCTTTCTCTCTCTCTCTCTCTCTCTTATATATATATATATATATATATATATATATATATATATATATATATATATATATATATATATATATATATATATATATATATATAGATATATATATATATATATATATATATAACTTGGATTAAAATCCAGTATTCTTCATTCTATTAGACATCATACCTACAAGCTTTGCTCCAAATTTTGATACCTGTGACCGTAAGTCTACGATCATGCGAGTGAACTAGCGTGTCGTAGAATTAAATGTCTTAGCTTCGTAATGGCCCTTGCCTAGTATGGTGATAATCTACTGGAGGGTTTAGAACTTATTCACAAATAAACAACTTTCACTAAAACTCTAACAAACAGTTGACGCCATTAGCGTGGTCTCTAGAAATATGACTTCTATTTCAGTTTCAAACCAGGAAGAAAAACTTTAATTAAAACTTAACGAATTGTTGATCACAGTGACGATGAAACTGACGGAAACGTAACCGTTACGTTTCGCTTCTTACTGACGTATGTTCAATAAGTATGAGAAATAAGTATAAATATCTGTTTCCTCCTTATGTTAGGTGTGTTATACGAACTAAGTTAAATACAAATAAATATTTTCAAACGATGTTATATTCACAACGTGTTTTTTTCTTAGCGTCCAAATTTTTCCAAAGTAGTTTTGCCTCCGTCTCCTCATATAACTGGGGAATAATAATAATAATAATAATAATAATAATAATAATAATAATAATAATAATAATAATAATAATAATAATAATAATAATAATAATAATCACATAATGGTGCAATTTTTTTAACATATTTTCGGAATATATTTGGTCGTGGTCGGCATGACACATAACCATTAAGATGGACGTATGGGCTAGGCTAGGCTTGACAGCTTGAGGTGGTTAAATTATCTTGTCTGGGAGCGGGATTGGATTTTAATTAGGATCCGCTAAGATAAAGGTCTGACATATATGTTAAGTACAGGGAATGACAAAGTTGAGACAAGCCAGAGACAACCATTAGAAATAGTTGTAATAACATGATATTTTCCAGAATAGTTGTTAATAAAGGCGGATTAGAGGGAATTATTCTGATTTTGATGCGATTGTTAAAATGTTGGCTGGTAGAGAAAGATAATCTCTGTTGGATAACCTAAATGGGGGAAGTGTTCCAGTTGTGAATTCTCTTAACCAATGAAATCGGCGTGTATCAACCGACAACGATCATACTGTTATTCACAGCCCACCTTGGGATGTAATAGTTATCACAGAGGTCTAGTTATGTCCTGGATCCAGTTAGGAATACATATAGCCGCTAGGGAGACATTATTTGATGATAATATGATTGTGTGTATAAGTATGAAGTTGCGAACTGACCCCATTACTTTAATACGGTGTCTGACGTAATAAGAGTTGGAATATTGTTTGACGTCAGAAAAAAAACCTTGACAAATAATTAGGTTGCGGTTTATTAATTTGAAGCAAAACAACAGCACCACGTAAAAGGAAAAGACAGCAGACATCGAGTTAAATTCAAGGACCCGAAAAAGTGTGTGTGTGTGTGAGAGAGAGAGAGAGAGAGAGAGAGAGAGAGAGAGAGAGAGAGAGAGAGAGAGAGAGAGAGAGAGAGAGAGAGAGAGAGAGAGAGAGAGAGAGAGAGAGAGAGAGAGAGAGAGAGAGAGCAGTCAGGGTAGCAATTTGAGTCCGATCATTCATTAGATTACATCGGTATAGCTATAGGTTTTCGCATAAATTTTGTAATTCTAACTCCAACAGAAAGTTATCATATAAATATCATGTTGAATTTCATTTTGTTTATGTAACTCATTAAATTGTTGTATTTTACGTTGGAATTCCTTCTGTTCTTTTTTATATTTCTGCTCAAATCTATTTTATCCCATTCATTAATTTCATATTTTATTTCATTGTTTACTCGGTCCAGGAAAATATCATCGTGGTCGATCATCTCCGACATAACGATTATCGATGCACCTTAACATGTGGCGATCATATCACTATCCCATCAAAAAAAGTTTCCAGAAAGGAATGTGGCCCATAAGGAATGCAACCTTAAAGAAATGTGACAGACGACTATGACCAAACGGAGATTATATATATATATATATATATATATATATATATATATATATATATATATATATATATATATATATATATATATATATATATATATATATATATATATATATATATATATATATATATATATATATATATATATATGCATATACATTTATGACCAAAATGTTTGTCAAATAAGGCATCTGATTTTTTTTCTTCGTATGTGTCAGATATAATTTAATTCCCTTATTATTCTAAACTTGTATCTCAGAGATCTAAATTGATGAAAGCTAAGTTTCGAAGTTTTTAAAAGCAATACAATTACATGAAATAACATTGTTTGACTGAAAAGATACACCAGTTATAAATATATACTTTTTTTAGTTGAGGATGCAAAAGGTTTTAGCAAAACATAATTGAAAAAAATAAGAGTGATTGAATACTAATATGATTACTGTAAAGCATTCTTTATCAGTTAATGAATTTACATTAAGTACACAGTGATAAAAAACACCTTTCTGTTACCTATCAGGTAAGACAATACAATTTCATTTGCATGCTACGGATCTTTTGCTTATGTCTTTTTTAATTACAGTTCTCTCTCTCTCTCTCTCTCTCTCTCTCTCTCTCTCTCTCTCTCTCTCTCTCTCTCTCTCTCTCTCTCTCTCTCTCTCTCTCTCTCTCTCTCTCTCTCTCTCTCACACACACACACACACACACACACACACACACACACACACCGGCTACAAATAATCCAAATTATAAACTTATAAACAAATGATTAGGCTACTCAGGCGGGCGTCGTCTGCTTAATTTAGACTGATGAAGATAAACGGAGCATATGTTTTTTGTTGCCTGAAAATGATCGAACTTCGGTATGCCAGACATGGAGAAAGGTCATCTAATGGAATAAGATATGCAGTACTTGTAAACAGAGCACATGTCTAAATTAAGACCAAAGCTGAGATTATAAAATCGGAATTTGAAGTGGATCAACTCGTAGCTCACATCAATATTCACTTAGCATGAACTTTATTAATCATGTATCCAGGGACAGAGGTCAGAGACGGTAAATGCTACTATAAAACATGAATGTCCAAATCGACAACAAACTGAGATTAAGAAACCGAATATATATATATATACATATATATATATATATATATATATATATATATATATATATATATATATATATATATATATGTGTGTGTGTGTGTGTGTGTATCTGTATATATATATATATATCTATATATATATATATATATATATATATATATATATATATATATATATATATATATATATATATATATATATATATATATATATATATATATAATTTCCCAGTAACAGTCCGGACAATAGAGATCCCTACTTCTGGTACCCGTAAGATTTCTTCCAGTAGCATCTATTTTTATATGGCGTCAGTCTTTAAATGCATATAATGAATGTTTTATATTACAAAGAATAGACTTGAAGCATATTAAAATAACCTAAGTCAAGCATACTAAGCTAAAGATTAATATTCCTATTTTTAATTGTGCAACAATATTTAAGAATAAGTTGCCTTTAGAATATTTCACGGTACATTCTTTAATGGTCAGCGTTATATGTGAACATTAAGATTGATGGATGTGTTTGCGTTCGATAAGCATGGAAGCCAAAGAAAATAAACTTATCCTGCTCTGGACTTAACTTGAATTTTAATTAGGACTAACCCGGTAAACAGTAACAGACAGGAGTGGAATGTTGACCCGAGGTCATAGCGGTAAAATGTCCAGAAATGAGTGTATGTTGTTTGTGTGTGTGTGTGTATGTGTGTGTGTGTGTTTATGTGTATGTGTGTGTGTGTGTGTGTGTGTGTGTGTGTGTGTGTGTGTGTGTGTGTGTGTGTGGATCTTGGATTTTTAACGTAGCTTTAACAATTTGCAGACATATCGCTCCGATGACTATAGTGTGGCAGTTTATTGTGATGTCTAACACTGAGGCAATATGCAGCAAACATGTAGCATGATGTCCCAACCAGTCACATTATTCTTACACCAAGCCCCCCCCCCCGTCCTAACTCTAATCTCTCACTGCTGAGCGCCAGGCGAGGCAGCAGTTAATACTATCTTTTATAAGTCTTTGGCATAACTCGGTCAGGGTTCGAACGCATGACCTCCCGCAACTGTAGCGGACTCTCTAACTGCCAGACCACCGGAGAGGTTTACAGAATTGATATGAACCTGGGAAAATATTAGGAAATTGTAGACCATCTGAAACAGGTGCCATAAAATGATATTCTTCATAATAGTTAGTGGCCGTCCATAAATGACGTCACGCACTTGGGGGAGGGAAAACACACATTTGTGACGATGTGTGACGAGGGAGAGGGATGTTTAAGAAATATGACGTCACACCAAATGCGCAACTTTAAATAAAAGCTCCATTTAATTTTCATTCTTAATCTTTTGATTGCTTGCAATTTATTTAATGAGGTTTTAAGTCGCTTCACGCGTGTCGTGCATGAGCTCAAATTAAAATGGACTCGTCTTCGAACTACCAACACCTCTACTAGCCCCAATAGTGGCTCATTCCAAATAGCATTCTTCCGTTTCCGGTCCGCTGGTATCGACAAAACGAGGTTGAAATAATCTTGTTCTCGCCAAACTTACTTCTGCAGTTTTAGCTAGACGACGAATATTTTCAAAAGAATTTTATGCCAGTTTCAGCTTTCCAGTGCCTCCTTTTTAATACATGTTTTCTTCTACAATATCAGAGTGCAACGTCACACTAAATACATGCTACAATGACAATAAAGAGATTTGAAATATGCTAATACGGCCTTTTTGGGGACAGAGCTTTGTGACGTCATATTTAAGCGGGTTGTGTGACGTCATTTACAGATGGCTCCTTGTTAATAATCGCAGACTAGAAAGGATTTTTTTCTGACTTAGGTGCGAGCGATGAAGTTTTTGGCTTGTATAGTAGTAGGCTAATTCTGATTGTCTACTGTAAACGTGGATGTGTTCCCAAACGGAATCCAGTGTTTTAAAATAGTTCCCCTCGTAAAATTAATTAATCTAAGTTTCGGTGGGACACCAAGAAATTGACTCCGGAGAAAAATAGCAAGTATCTTTTGTTGTTAAATAAATCGTCCTTACCACGATTATAGGACAGTTGATGACACGGAAAGAGAGACAGATTTCGCTGCATAGGGAGGTGTCAATCTTGAATAAAGCACAAGGAGATAGCTCCATACTGATGTACATTGGGAAATGAGGACAATCTGCAATGAAGAGGTCGATGACACAAAGAGGAGAGAGAGAGAGAGAGAGAGAGAGAGAGAGAGAGAGAGAGAGAGAGAGAGAGAGAGAGAGAGATACGCTGACCGATCACTAGCAGTACCGGATTTACCATTGTGCTTAGGTGTGCGAGAAGGGCGGGTATTCTTGGCAAATATAAAATAAATATTTACGATGACTTTGTCATTGTAAGGGACCTCATAACTTAACTAGCACAGGGCCTCATTTGTCCTAAATCTGACATTGATCAAAAGCAGTAATTTGAGAAAGATGGGAAGTACCAGGTCATGCTGTCATGCCGGCCATTTTGGAGTTCGATCTGTCACTTGATCATATGGTGAAATTTGTTCTATCAGTATAACAAAACTCTCATTGAATTTTGCATAATTTTGTAACTATTTCTGAGACATGAATCATTCACTTGTCATGTCGATTTCATATCGTTAATGTAATTGATTAAATTGTTCTATTTTATATTTACTTATTTGTGGTTTCTTTGATTGTATTACATTAGAGTTCCTGTTTAGATGTACACGTACTTATGTTAATTTCAATCTTGCACTGGGCCATTAATTTATTATATGTATTTAACTGTTTCAGTCATAGCAGAGATCATGCAAAGACTCCGATTTATAAACATCATTCAAAATGATAACATCAATTACATAGATTGTGAACCAGGAAAATATGTTGGAATTTTTTACGTATGAGGATGGGGTTCACGATGGCAGCAGAAAAGTGAATAATTATTATCAGCTTGACATTGAACCTATTAATTATTTACTAAGTCTAGCAGCAGTCCGAACTGTGGTAGAATTTCTCCTCTAAAATTTCGTGCCCCATGTTAGCACCATCAACACAGACCTGATGTTACGTCATATGATGAGATTTCATCAGATCAGGGTATCTAATATTTATGATACTTAGAAATTCAGGTCTTTAGGCGTAGAGCTGGATCTGCAAGAGTAGTTTACGGTGAAAGACATGGATCTAAACTTGAATGCACTTTATAGATGAGTAATGTCTAGTAAATGGAATAACAAATATGGCTTACTTTTATGATTCAGAATTGTCTCCTTCATGATACAATGTCTTTCCGTCAACTTTATCGATCCTGGTAAAGATGCCCGATGTTTACTCTTAATCTGAAAAGCATAAAAAGATGTATTAGAAACAGTTTTAAAAGATCCCTAGAGTTTTCTCTATCAGCTTATTACTACATTGATTCCTCATTATACCAATGGCATTCTTATATCGCGAAAATGGTCATAGATCCATTGAATTGTTACATAATTAATTTAAATTAATTTTGTTTTTATGGCTAGTGCCAAATTATAATATGGTTTCATATTTTTAAACGCCCCGGATTTTATGTTTAATGTGCTATACTATCCTGAGGCAAACTTGTTGCAGCATTATTACTTCAGCATAATGCGCCGTTTCTTATTGAGCATGTCATTTTGTGGCTCAAATGAACAGGGCAGAAAAGGAGTGATGTGATTTCATCAATTACTTGAGACCATATTTTCTAAACAATAAAATTGCATAGGTTCCTAAAATCTTTCTCACGTGCTTCATAGCTGTATTAAAAAGATTTGAAATTTGCAAATTTTATGCAGATATGAGCACCACATCGATTGCTTAATTTTTTCTATTGTTTCAGAAGTAAACACCGAAAGAGAAACATCAGATCCTAAGCACTGGAAACCCAATTAGGTATAGCATGGTACATAAACCCATGATAAAGAATCGGGCAATCACTCGCTGTTTTGAAGGTGACATTGAGAATGAATGACCTTAAAACATGCTTACTAACAGCAATGCGTTGTGGAATCAGTTTTTATGTTCGCCAAATGAACGCCACTGTGTTTGCACCTAATTCACTTGGCAATTATTGATTTATTTCTTATAGGTTTCGCAGTGTGACAAAATAAATTTCAATTGTATAATCTATAGTAATGACTGTTATTCTCTGAAAACATTTAGTGAATACACAGACCGAGTAATTATATTTTAGCTGAAGACTTGAAAATCGTTTCATTGAAATCCTGCAAATGATTTCTTATAGATCATTTTCTCCCTTGACATATAAGGCATGAATTCAAAAGACCGGCCTATACTGACTTTGCAAAATAGACAGTCTAAGGTGAGCTGCCTCCAGTATGGTAGCCAAGAAAAGTAAATTATGAGTCTCAAGAAACCTTCTATAAACACATGACTTTTTAGACATAGCATCAAATGTTTCTTATGATATCAACAAATTTAATTATAACGAAATCTTCTATATCTCGGTTTTCACGAACAAAAATGCTTCAACCGAAGCTTGTTGATCAAAGTACCCCCCCCAAAAAAAATATATATATAGCTTGACAAAAAGATAGCGTACAAGTATCGTCGCAAGCCATGGACGACAATCCGCTATGTTCCATTATCACTCGTGTAAGTATTTGCAACAGGTCAAAGAAAGTGCAAATTTTATCGATCGTCAACTGATGTTGAAAGAGATATTTTTGAACTTTTGATTGTTTCATTCAAACACCATGAAAGGTCATAACGGTGAGAAAATTTTGCTCGCGCAATCAGTCATTCCTTAAGTGGGTCTTCAAAATATTCCTTAAATAAGAGGAAATCTCAACACAGGAAGTCACACTAGTGATAAAAGTGGTGTCGCGGATTGTGACCCATGGCTTCTTTCAATAATAATGAGCAAGAAAATAAATAAACTGAGAAATAAAATTAAACCACTGTTTATACCGATGTCTCGTCAACTATTATAGGTTTAATCTCAAAAAGCTGATAAAATCCTAAAAATATTAAAATAATATACATAAAATAATATACAATAATCAATTCAAGGTATTACAATTTTATGGTTTCAATCCTAAGAACTACATAATATGTATAATAATATCAATCTGTATCCGATTACATTTTCTTCACTCAAGAGAAATAAAATTATTCAAGATATTTTACGTGTCAGTTACATATTTCAAATTTACAAGCTATGTTAATAATAAAAGGTTAGACTTCACTTGTGATAAAACTGTATAGATTTTTTAAACTGTTTCCTCCGCAGAAAGCAGTGATATGTGAAGTATCACCTATTTGAATGTTATTAGGTGCTGGTTTTGTTACTTCCCTTTATGTACAAAAATTTAACCAGTCAAACCTTAATGGAACATTCTGATAACATGTTCTACGGTAATTAAGTATATGAAGAGAGTTGCAATGTTATATTAGTTAAAGTAAAACATATGCAGTAATTAATCATTGTAACAAATATACAATAATGAGCGCTTGTACCAGTATACCATAAGAAACGGTTAATTGCTTATAACACAGAAGGAAAATTATTGTGGTATGTGGCCATGTTACCCATTCCCCCGTTACCTGTTACAAATTGCCAAAACCATTTGTTATAGTTGGCTAGTGTATGATATCTCAAGGTAACCAGTCCATGATCGGGAAAATTCCAGACACTTTTCTAACAAGGGCTAATAACTCACTGAGGGTGGAATGATATGGGGGGGGGTAAAAATCGTTTGTCACTTTAGGAGGCATGGTGGCTCAGTCCAGTGACAAGCTGAACCTAGATATTAGATATACCATGTCCTTGAATAGTTGATTACATGCCCCTGCTCAGTTTGTGTAGCAGGTAATTCATTTATTCCCTGATATACCTGTTCCCAATATTCGAACAGTTCATCCATCATTATGGTCGAAAGCAATGTTAATGTGTGTGTGTGTGTGTGTGTGTGTGTCTGTATATATATATATATATATATATATATATATATATATATATATATATATATATATATATATATATATATATATATATATATATATATATATAATACTTATCCAACCCACCATATGTAACGTCTCAAAACCTATCACATTTAAACATATCTTAACATACATCCGAAACAATATCTAGCAAATGGAGAAAATAAAGCAAATGGAGAAAATGCTTCCCTTGAAGCTAAGGTTAAGATAAAGTATTTTTCTGCTTACTATTAGATCATCCTGTCAGTGCTTAATTGCTTAATCCGATCAATTAGATGTGGCCTCGGCCAACTAGATTTGAAAAACAAAAATGATGGCTGATAGCAACTTGTTGGTTTAGAATGTAATATAATAGTTATCATCGAATGAGTAAAGTTTCTACAAGTGCAATGCTTTCAACGGCTGATATGTCAGTCCATTTAAACCCAAGAAATAATGGCACCCATTTACATCTGGGTGTTTAGCATTACCGTAAAAACGGTGAAAAATATATCTCTCTCTCTCAAAGACAAAACTCCCCACTAATGACCTTGGTAAGCTTTGTACTACTGAACCCTCTTTGGCTAACACAGGCTACTTCCACCCCACCTCTCTCTCTCTCTCTCTCTCTCTCTCTCTCTCTCTCTCTCTCTCTCTCTCTCTCTCTCTCTCTCTCTCTCTCTCTCTCTCTCTCTCTCTCTCTCTCTGATTTTTTTTTAAAACCAGAAATAAGCAAACGTCAGGATTGATATATAAGAGGGGTAAGAGCAATCCAACACAATAAAAGGTGGCTGCAATATGGTGTCTATTTGACGTTGTAAAATGTATATGGTGACGATTTAAAGTTCTAAAATATCAAAATAAAACAGTGACTCTGGAAAAACTTGCACATAAATATGATGTAAATGTGACATCCTATTCAGATAAAAAAAAGCCTACTCTTAGCTTGCATTTAAACATTTTTAAGGAAAACGTGAAACTTCTGATGAAGAAGTTTTTAACAAATTTTAATAATTTATTTCATATTCCTGTTTCAAAACGCAGGACTGCGCTAGCTATAATTTAGGGTGAAATTCGCAAGCGAGCATGTGTTTATGTATACCTGCACCTGTTGTACGATATGTATTCAAAACCCAAGAAGTAAAATGTGTGCATTAAATTACATGACATGTTATTTGCCTAGGAGCAACGACATTTTGTGCAGATATATCGATTAGTGGAACAGTCCTCCAAGGACAAATTAGATACTAAAATATGAGGGAGACAATATAATGGATTAGTTTAGTTTACAAGTGGTTTGCACGCCATTACCTTTTCTAGACTCCTGAACTTGAACTTCTCAAGGTGAAAAATTGGTGTCATAAGTGTGCAAACATTAATCGAAGAAAGATCAATTTAATTTTGAGATGTTATTTTTTTGCATACACTCTAAAGCGGTTCATGCTTATGAAAATTTCTCGAACTACCAGCTCTTTTTGCACCCCATACATTTATCTTGAATACGTCAATTAAACATTATATTTTTATTGCATTCTAAATGTGTCCGCCCATATGAAATAAGTTTAAATTGTTTTAATACCCCATTTCTGAATCATTGCTTTTAGCAATACGGTCTTTATTCCAGAGTAGTCAGACTGATCATACATCTGTATTTGGCCCAATTATATGCCAGTCGTCTCACTCTTTTTGAGTATTACGACACCTTCTTAACCTTAAAACAATTTTCGGGGACCTCACATTCTAATAGTTGTACGTTGATACTCCCTTTGGATAGCAAAGCGGCTACACGGCAGTCCGCAATCAGAAACCTCTGTTATATACGATCCATACCATTTGCACATTGAGAAATGCAAATAACCGAAATCGGATGTTCAAGAATATTGTCACCGCACCTTTGTGATCTCGCCCATTCTACTTGTCTCATTTCATTCAAAAGTACCTTTATTAGCCATGTCTTTCATTCAGAACATAGAACAAAGGATTTTGTTTCAAATGAAACTTAATACATATTTTACTGGCTGCCATGTGCTGAAAAATGTCGTTAAGCCCACAAAAACATCAACATATTTGTTGGCTCATTTTCCTAAAGACAAAATTTTATTTATAACTGAAAAAATACGATAGATAAGGTTAAAGTCTGAAACCTTTTATGAATCAAAACACTTTGATTCATAGGTAATTTCAATATGGAAAAGGTAAATACACAATAACCAGGTCTATAACTGAGTGAAGTTTTTTTCATCGTGGTGATGACACAGTTTTGCCTCAATAATTTCATGTGTAGATATACAGTTAGTGAAATTGCTTTCCGCAGACGTCATCATCCGAGTGCCCGTCTTTCTGTATTTGGAACCTGACTGGATGCCTCCACCTTCTCACCAAATACATCTGTGCATTGCTGCTGCCTTTGACTTATGTATTCTCACCCTCAAGTTCGTGTTATTACATATTTTCTGCAATGGAACTTTGTTTTCTCCGTAACACCGTTCAATGTCATTTGGACCAATCTTTAAGCCGTATATGTATCCATCCTGTTGCACCCATAATCCCTTCCTCTCTTCTGCTATTATTTGTTTGCATGCGTTGGTTGTATTTTTACAAAGACAGCAAGAATAAAAAGTGGCCGGACTGCTGAACCCGAGTCTTGCCGGATACACAGAGTGAAGAAGACCATCAAACCCATCTTGCATAATAATGATATCTAGATCAAACTGTATAAGAGGGATTATTTTTCACAAATATTTTTTAAGAAACGTTGATTCACTGAGCCTGTAAACTTAATACAGTTTTCAGTCTACACGAACGACTTGCGTCATACTATAGCAGTGTCTTAAAATTTAAGCTGCACTGATGTTAATGCAAATAATTGTAAAAATGTAAATGTATAAAAATATGCAATATCTAAAATTCAGGTGCAATTACTTTCTCATTACGATTTAAAAGCATGTGCATATTATATTTAAATGTACATGAAATATTAAAATAGTAAATTATATTGCAATAGTAATAATTTATTATAGCAATGAGTGATAATATACTAGGTTTAAATTATAACTAAAGATAAACAGTCAAAAATAATGAATGATATGTTAAACTATGATTTCATGTACTTAGGACTCCACTTGCGGTTTTATATATATATATATATATATATATATACATATATATATAAATATATATATATATATATATATATATATATATATATATATATATATATATATATATATATATATATATATATATATATATATACACATATATATATATATACATATATATATATATATATATATATATATATATATATATATATGTATATATATATATATATATATATATATATATATATATATATATATATATATATATATATATATAACAGAGAGAGAGAGAGAGAGAGAGAGAGAGAGAGAGAGAGAGAGAGAGCATGTATGTGGTCTGAAAACTACTCTGAACAGGTGCAAGAATTAGTCAACATATTTCATGATTTTTGAATAGTAATTTTACCTCAAAGTAGTTGTGCAAATCAGAAACACCTAGTGCATTTCCCTGGTCCAGATTGTCTGTGAATTATTGAGACCTAATTTATATTTTAACAAAACTACTACCTGAATATGTGTTTGCTTAATTGTCAGGTAATGAGAAAATGCCCTATTCAGCAATTACCCAAAGTTGAATGTGTGTCAGCCCTTATCGCAAACATTTGGCAGATATAAAGCCACACGCGGTACATGAACTTCTTCATTGATTTTGTTCACATGCTTACAGTGATTCATTTTATCAACATTGTCAGCAAAATAAATTGTTCTTTGTAGTGGCAATGTCAAATGCTTGTGATCACGTACCACAGCTTGCTCAAAATTTTGTCATACAATATGCTCTTGAAAACCACTACGTAGACTGGACCCATGGTTTAAGACTTGCACGGTACTTGCTGCATAGCCAGGCTACCCACTATACATGATAATTTAATAAAGAAACATATCAACATAGTTAACAACATGCGTC